>BTHU01000019.1:36598728-36818728 GCA_036184795.1 Tokudaia tokunoshimensis
GCCTTGTTTAAAGAATAAGAAGATTTACAGTTGCCATTACTCTAGGACAGAAGGGGCCGTGGCTGAGGTGATTTCTGTTATAAAGCAACCCAAAGTGAGATGGTCGTTTTCCTAATTCATTTTGTTATACTCATGGGTTTTGTGAGTTAGGAATTTGGACAGGACGTAGTGAGGATACGTTGTCTTCAATATCTAGTTTCATCTGGTAGGACTGTAGTGACTGGGGCTGACTCAGATGTCTGGAGCTGGAATCATCTGGTGTCTTCTTCGCACACATCTGGAGTCTGTTAAACACCTGTGCTGGGGGATCTGAATAGTGGGCCACTCTGCAGTGCTCCCCGGAGCTTTTCCATGTGACTCAGCCTTCCTCACAGAATCGCCTTAGGACAGTCGCTTTTATTGATTTATTTATTTTTAAATTAATCATTCCATTCGTTTACATCTCAAATGATATCCTACTTCCCAGTTATCGTACCTCCACAAATCCCCCATCCGACATCCATCCTCCCCCTTCCCCTTTGCCTGTATGAGGGTACCCCCCCCCACACACACACTCTCCTGCTCCACCGCTCCAGCATCCCCCTACCCTGGGGCATCAAAACCCCCGGGACCAAGGGCCTCCCCTCTTAGAGGCCATCCTCTGCTACATATGTATCTGGAGCCATGGATCCCTCCAGATACCCTCCTTGGTTCGTGGTCTAGACTTTGGGTGAACTGGGTAGTCAGGCCAGCCTATGTTCTTCCAGTGGGTTGCAATCACCCCTTCCTCCTCCTCCTCCTCCTCCTCCAGTCCTTCTTCCAGTTCCCCCACCAGGTTCCCTGAGTTCAGCCTGATGGTTGGCTCCAAACATCTGCATTGGTCAGTTGCTGGCCGGACCTCCCCAGGAACTGCCACACTTGGTTCCTGTCCTCAAGTGCCTCTTGACCAGGGCAACAGTGTTGGGTTTGGTGTCTGCAGACAGGATGTATCTCCATGTGGGGACATTTATGCTTGGCCCTTCCTTCAGTCTCTGTTCCATTTTTTGTCTCTGTTCTTCCTTTGGACAGGCAGCTTGAAGATCCTTGAGCAAGGATTCTAGCGACCATTTGGAAGGGACTTTGCCTCCATCTCAAGCCATCCGGATTCAAGAGAGGAAAACATAGACTCCTCTTTTAAAGCCACCACATTCAATAGCAGTAGGTCCTTCCGGCATGTTCTCCACCTAGTTCACACCACCAGAGTAACTTTCAATTAATAAGAAAACACTAGATTTGGCAGATGTGACTGGACTGTCGACTGTCGCCCTTCGTTCTTTGAAAGACTGCCCTATGCAACAGCAAACAGATTTAGCCCATGAGGCTTCAAGGACAGAACTAAAGAGTTATGAGCCAACAGGAAAAAAAATACTCACTAGTTTTTAGGGATGACTGTCAATGAATTGTCCTGACTAGCATGATGGTATATATTCTTTGATTTGTGAACTACTGATGAAACCCAAAGCAGTGATGTTCTAGAGCAACTTTAGTCATTGTCTGGGAGATAAGATGGAATGATTTCTTTAGAAAAAAGCAGGGGATGTAAGTGATGACAGAAACATCGCAGCAAGATACAAGAAATCTTGTGCAATAGGCCAAGGCCTCAGCTCTCTTTTCTCAAGTTATCCCTGAAGCAGGTGACTCCAGAGATAAAGGGATGATCTGAAGACACCTCCATTTGTATGTCCTTCTAGATCTGGGGCTGACCATCCCCCACACCACTCCCCCCCCACACACCATGAGAGATGAATTCTTTTAATCTTTGTCAAAATGGAATATGTCAGGAGAGGTGAGAGCAAAGGGCTTTTTTTTAAAATATGTAATTTAACATGAACATGTTTAGTTACATATTCAAGTTGTATTCTGTGAGCATCTCTGGACAAAAGAAACCAGGGGAATGGGTTTCTGGGAATGGTGGGAGAGAACTGCTTTTAAAGAAGGAGAGGAGATCTCTAAAGACCTAGCCAAGGCCATAACTCCTTGGTAGAGGGCGGATTTTTGTTTTTGTGATTTTGTTTCTGTTCTTTTTAGCTTATTGTAAAATACGGAGCCACAGTTTTCTGAAAAACCAGTAAAAAGTGTGTTTCCTCTTCGTTCCCTTTCTTGGCTTGGGAAATACAAACAGCTCCTTTTGGACAAGACCAGGAAGAAGCCTCTTTCCTTGTGGGAACAGAGAGGGAGGCCACCCTTGGTCATCGGTTTCCATCCCCACGCTCCCTCAGAGCAGGGATGATCTGAGACCTAACTCACTTCCCAGGAAGCCGTGGCAGCTTCTATGTAAACAGAGGGGGGAAAAATCTTAGCCATAAAACCCCAAAGCCAGTGAAATCCCAGAGGAAGGAGGAGATCATGTGGGGGTGTAGGCATGATCCCAGGGGAACATACTTCAGGTTGGACTCATGAGGTCAGTCACTCAGAAATGACCCTTTTCCGGAACCCAAAGCTGAGATTCTAAAGGAAGTTGTACAAGTATCATAAACAGAGCATTCGATACAGAGAATAAGTTACCAAGGGGCTCCGGCTTCTTCCCTCCTCCCCCTACTACCCTCCCATCCCCATTCAAACCTTAACGCAGTACAGTTTCCTCTATACTTCCATATCCTGTGTGTTTTAATAACCTATGTCCAGCCCCTGTGCGGTTTTCCCCTCCATTGTTAGCCCTCTTGGCTCCTATCTTGTTCTGTGGCCCGTTTTAGCCTGATTTCTAAGGGTAAAGTGAGAGCTTTTCTGAAAGAGAATTACAACTTGGCAGGAGTCAGGTTAAAGTGAGTCCAGTAGCCATCATGTGGGTCTCTGGATCTGGTATGTTTGAGGTCCAGAGGATTCTGACTTTGGTACTTATTTCTGGTGAGCAGGTACCAAAGTGGGAACACAGGTTCTTGTCCCTCTTGAGCGCATTTGTCCTTTTATCTTCTACTGTTTTCTTGTAATGGATGAAAGATCCAGCTCCCTTGGGAATCCTGATAGCCACAGGGAACCCAGTACTACAAACTTTCTTCCCAGCTATAGGGGTTTTAATCTGCTTGTAAACAGTCCACCATGAGACCAAAGGAGAAAGCGTCCATTGGATACAGAGATACAGTGTCACACAGTCGGACCCACTGGAGATCCGAGGATAAAAACGCTATTCATCTTCCCTCACATAACATGAAACCAAATGGAGTCCTGAGTCTGGTATGCATTGCCAGGGATCAACTTTACAGGGTCACAGACACCGTCAGTAAGTCCCCAAGGCCCCTTAAGGCGATTTTTCTAGCATTAGGCATCCTCCAATATGTAGATGTCACGGTGCCAGTGAGATTGAATATCAACCCATTATTAGAAGATGGAAAGTGAATTCAATACTCAAGATCAAATGAAGGCTTTGTCTCCTTCCTCCCTTCTCCCCCTCTCTCCCTTTCCCTTTCTTCTGTCCGTCTCCCTCTCTTTCTTCCCTGTTTCTCTCTTAGTGAACCAGTAGGTCTCTGTCGTGAAGGGATCTCAAACGTTCAGAAGCACAGTCACAGGGTGATATTGAACAAATTTGTTCTTAAAAACCATTGATAGAATTAGGGAAATGATTTATTTGGTGTAGACCTTGTCCAAAGAAAGGAACGGTCTTGGAAACTCAATATAAATAAAATTTCAAAGTGACTCAAGAGGGAGGATTTTTATACATGAATTTGATCTATGTGAACCCAGCAGCAATAAACAGGACTTATAATACTATTGATGGCCAATAAACACAAATGAGAGTCAGAAATAATATCACACTCTAGGAATGGACTCAGCCAATTCCCTACTCAGTGAGACAAGTCTTTATTAGTTCACAGGCATAGAAATTGGAACGAGATAGTTAAAATGCAGGGATGGGCTTCTGCAAGTGTGCTTTTATCGCCTGGATTCTGAAACAAAACAAAACAAAACAAAACAAAAAAACCCAAATCACCTGTCTTTCAAGGAAAAACTCAAAGCCTCTCTCATTTGTATTGGCTAACGAAGAATCTTATCCAGGCGATTTTCCCTGAAGAGTTCTCATAGATGTTTTGCATACAAACCAGCCTGAGTGATAGATGTAGAATGTGTAGTGTATGGGGCTGGAGAGATGGGGTCAGCAGATAAAAACACTGGCTGCTTTTGCAGAGGACCCAGGGTTGGTTCCCTGGACCCACATGGTAGCTCACAACGGTGACTCCAGTTTCAGGGACTCTGGCATCCTCTTCCAACTGTGAGTTCTGCAGAGAAAAGTCTCTAGTTTAAAATTTCCATTTTCTTATAAGTGATGTGAGAAGCAGTTTCTTAGTTGGGCAGAGAGGATCCACGCTGGAGGAGAACCGTCCAGTGCCTCGAAGTGATGTTTATAGGAAATGTGTTTGTCCTTGGAAGACTTCATTGAGGAAGTAGGAGTCTATAAACAGACCAACAAGCAAGCTGACTCACAGGTTATGTAAAGAGGGGTGCAGACCCCAGAGAGGCTCAAGTGATACAAGAAGAATGTTTCATTCATTCATGTATCCCTTCTCAGCACTGTAGGTCAAACCCAAGGCCTGGGGGGGTGGGTCCTGAGCAAGTGTGCTACTGAGCTACACTGGAGCCCTTCTGATTTGTGATTGTGAAAGACACTTCAAGAAGAAGGAAGGGACAGATGAGGTAGGTCAGAGACCTGATGTGAGTGGAGGGAGAGAGACCAAACTGTATGATTCTCACATATACTTTTGAGGTTCTCTTTCCCTGCTACACCTGCATCATCACTGAAGGAGGGTCACAGAGGTGAGAAATGAAATCTGAGCAGCAAGGGTTCACAACACAGCTTTTTTTCCCAGAGAGAGACACCAGGGCAAGTTCCTGGATCAACAGCTGCGGCTTTCCAATTACCCTGATGAACAGCAAGGGATTTTAGTAAGATTTCTTGGGCAAGCAGCCATATACCATCAAAAGGGACCCAGGGAAGAGCTCATGAATCCTGAACATCAGAGGTTCATGACTCTCAGTTGTTGACTCTGGGTTCGTTCACTCTTTGTAAGCTCAGTCAGCCATTCATCCTAACTCCCTTTTCGTAGCTGTTTTGTGAATTTTCTGTGAATCGGGAGCTGCCTGCTCATTGCTTATGCATCATATGGAGTCATCTATTTTGTTCGCATTTTCTTATTTTCTTAGCTGTTACCGACAAATACAGCAAGGACACATCACGATAGTAATGGTGTGTGTTTAGTGATTTATGTTTTAGGTTTGCTTCCATGAACCCCTCAGTCCAGCCACCCATGCATGTGACAAATATTTGCTGAGCACCTACTAAAAGTCAAATATGAATCGAGGCTGAGGGAAGATGAAAAATTGATGCAGTTGAACCTGGAGAGAGCTTGTCCATTAGTGTTAAAGGGAGACATAGCAGCAATGAAGTGTCACAAGGACGGTAATTAAACCCTTGTGTCAAGAACAACAGTGAACAATCACAATAATGTTATAGAGGATGTGGAAGGGATGTGCACACGACAGTGGTGTGTCTTCTCAGAAGAAGTGGTGTTGAAGTAGCAAAGGTGACAGAATCCCAGGCAGAAGGAAAGGGATTGACATAAGCAGAGAGCCCTGATCTTCATGTCCCATGCTAGGTAAGGTGGCAGGGGGACACAAGCTCTTGAATTCTAAGTAGAAGTGAGAAGCGTCTGTTTCTTTAGGGAGGGGCCTCCAGACTCTCCGTGGCACAAAGGTTAGTGCCCTTCTTTACCATCTGTAAATGGCTATGGTAGCTAAGGAAATGTGTGAGGTGTTTCAGGGATTGGCAAGTCACCCAGTGACCTGGTACCAGAGAAGTCCCCAGCCGAGAGGATCTGTCCTGGCAGTCCTCAATGTCACACTTTCAAATTCCACGAGGGTTGAATGAGATAGTGAATAGGGTCTCGGTGTATCAGACAAGGTCATTTACAAAATGCCTAGCTAGTGACACCCGGACAGATAGATAGGCATACTGAAGCATACTTTTAAATTTCCTGAAAATAAATAATAATGATAATTATACTAGAACTTCATTAGCCCATCCCAAATGTAAGCAGATGTATCCATTTTATTTCCTAACATTTAGAAAAGTAAGGAAACTTGACACACACATATGTGTGTATGAATATATGATATATATGTACACACATACACACACACACACACACATTTGGAGATATCTATCTTGAAAATAATCTTGCCTGTGACAAGGTAACTGGGCATTAAAGACGGAGCTCTCAGCTGCTGGCTAGGTCAAGGCCAGGGAAGCCGTGAATTGTCTTTGTTTGGGGCTGACTAAAGGACAATGGGAGATGTCTGGAGACAATTTGTGCTGCCAGCATCTTCAAAACTGAGAGAATGAAGAGAGAAATATGACCCTGGGCAGGGCTGGTGGTGTGAGGAAACGATGATTCAGTTTGAGTCTTTGACCGGAGCAGTGCATTGTTTCAAACTGTGCCCAGCAATCCCTTCAGCATTGGGACAGAAACAAGTCTTGTCAGTAAATTAGAGCGGATGTGGGGAAATCACTCCCCAGGGTGAGGTCCAGGCCTGACCGAGTCCTGTGAGGTCAGTCCTCACAAAAGGAGCTGCCAAAATTTACATTCTCCTATTTGCCCTCTGTCTCTGAATGGATATAAACCCATATAATGCAACTCAAAGACCCCTCTCTGCTTCTCTTCTGACTGTGTGCTGAGGTGCGGGGTTAAGGGTGTTCCACAGGGAGGATCAAGCCTGATGCATAGTCGCTAGCTTTATGGTTACACAGCTGTCCTGGCTACTCCAGACTTCTGAATTCCCCCTGAAAACATCCATTCCCTGTCAACATGTCCCATCCAATCAAAAGTACCATTTACCATTATAAGTAATGGATTTCTAATGAATGCCCAAACTCCATTGAGGGAAAAAGACATTTTAGCATATCTATATCTATATATGTATCTCTGTCTCTATCTCTATCTCTATATCTATATCTATCTTTAATTAGAGAAATATCTGCACACTCTAAAAAGTTGGAGAATGTTTAAATGTGGATGAAGTAAAATATGTCTTTCCCTCCATAATTTTTTATCCAACTCCAATCCCTCATAAATAAATGCTAGTGATTTATTGTGCATTCTCTGAAATATTTTTATTATGTACAGAACAATGAGCGTGTTCATGCTCTCGCTGGGTTCAGACCTGTCACTTAGCAGTCATGTTGCCACACAAGGTTCCTAGCTTTTCTACAGCTCGTTTTTAAAATTTGTTTTCTTTTATGTGTATTAGTGTTTTTGCCTGCATCTGTCTATATGTACCATGTGCATATAGACATTTTTGATTCCTGCGGAGGTCAGAAGAGGGCATCAGATCATGTGCAACTGGATGGAATTGTGGGTAGGAGCCACGACATGAGTACTGGGAAACAAACCCTGATCCTCTGCAAGAATAGCAAGTGCTCTCAACTACTTAGCCATCTCTCCAGTTCTGCCATCTTTAAAATAATACTAGGTCATAAGTTGTCACAAGGATTTAACAGATTTATATATAAACGCACATAGGATTTATGTTTGATATGTAATAATAAGCATTAAATATTCACACACAAAAAGACTAAACCAAGTATTGTTTTGAAAAAGAATGAGGCACTTTGTTTCCAGAGGAGGATAAAGTGGAAGACTGAATTGGTTTTTTTCAGGCAGGATAGGTTAGACTTTCAATAATTCCTATTTTCAGAGAAAACTTTGATTCAAGGGAGAGAGAGGTTTGTCATTCCCCTGTGGTGATTAAAAACACAGACTTGAGGGCCAGACAAATATAGTGATCCTCTGCTTGCTAGTGTCATGATAGACACCCACCCTGCTTCTTTGGGCTTCAAACTTAGTGTGATGAGGACAAGATTCTTTCCAAGGATCATGGGAACACACACCCATGATACTGTAATCTTTTAAACATGGCATGGTGGCAGGAAGTGAAGTGCATACTCCTTTCCTTTCCATATTTACCCAGGAGACAAGGAAGACAGAGAAGAGAGAAACCAAGACTGGAGCCTTGACTTTGGTTCTTCTGAAAGTGGCCGAATGGTACAATAATCTTATTTCACTATTTTGTTTGTGACTTTCGGCAAGCCATTATGCATGGGTCATGGTACTTTTTTTTTTCCAGCGGACAAAGCACTTTCAAGAGCATTTACTTGCTTGCTACCCTTAGAGTGAGAAAATGGGTAAGGTACCATGGGCATTGGATTAGCATTTGGTCAAGGTCACCTAGTAAATGGCATCTCTATACTGTGGCAAACTCCCCACCCAAGTTTCCTGATGATGGCCAGTACAGAATGTCTCAGGCTTCACAGATGAAGTCTTTGGGGGTCAAGCCTGGGTCCTCACAAAGAAGTTGTCAGACCAAAGCATCTGTAGGTACTATCATGTCTACTTCACTCCCAAGACTGCTTTGATCCAGAATTCTTTTTATGGATTTGGTATGACTAATGAATGGAATAATACTGACCTAAAGTGATTATGGAGGGCCAGGACAAAGCCACTTCTCCCTCACTGAGGTGGTCTGTGTTTGGGGAAGTATAACTTTTCCCCTGCATCCCATTCACATATTTTGACTAAATCACGATCAGGGCAATTTATCTACAACAGCGTTTGGGAGGAAGAGGATAATGGAAATTTTAATGAAAACGCCAACGCAATAAAACTAGGAATCAGTTCTTTTGCAATAGGAAGCAGCTATTTTGCTCAATAGGGACAAAACCTTTAGCTTGTGTTCATGAAAATTATGACCGGCCCTGGCTCCACTGAGATTTAACCAAGGGGGAGAAAAAGAAGCTTAAGGGTTCAGAGGCAGTTCATTTGGAAGTTGTTCTCTAGACTTCAAGAACATTTCCATTTTTCAAAAGGGCACACAAAGAAAGAGGCTGCGTTCCTGTGCCTTGGAATACAGGTTCTCTGAATCCTAGAACTGTATGAAAATATGTGTTTCTGGTTGTCTGTGCTTTGTGTCTCAGGGCTATGAAACATTAGGTCTGATTGTAACACACTGGGACCATACACTGAGGTCACCGCATCAAACACAGGTCTGGACCACTGTCTTTCTTAGAGTTTCTATAGCTGTGATAAAGCACCCATCCCAAAGCAATTAGGGAGGAAAGGGTTTATTTCAGTCTACAGTTTACAGTCCATCATGAAGGGATGTCAGAGTAGGAACCTGGATCCAGGAGCTGATGCAGAGGCCATGGAGGAACATTGCTTATTGGCTTGCTCTCAGTGGCTTGCTCAGCCTTCTTTCTAATATACACCAGGACAATCTACCTGGGGGTAGGACTGCTGGTGATGGGATGGGCCCTCCCACACTCATTATAAAAGAGAATGCTCAGAGGCTCGTGTACGGGCCAGTCCTAAATTGCAGCTCCCTTTTCTCAACTAGCATGTGTCAAGTTGATGACAGTCCTTACAGGACAGCCTTGAATAAGACTGAGCAGCCATGGGAACCTGATCTTCCACCGATGCCGAGTTTGTTTGCTGTGTCTCTGACAGGGGCCATATGAGCAGGGGAAAGTAAAGGGGTGGCCAAGACGGAGCACCACCAACGTTGACACATGAGTATCACAGGTGAAACATCTTCTAGAGGCCTAGAGGAGACCATCACACTCACAAAGCACTGCCCTTGAGTGGCAGGGTCAGGTGCCCATTGTGTTTCGAATATGCAGTGTCTGCCATAGGCTCAGGACTTTGGACACCTGTTCCAAACTGGTGGCACTGTTTTGGGAGATCATGCTTTAAGAGATGGGGCCTCACTGAAGGGAAGTGGGTCACTGTGGGCGGACTTCTTAGAGTTTCTATAGCTGTGGGCAGATGAAAATATTTTGAAGAAGAAGGGATCTGTCACAGCTCCTCATGGCAGACAATGATGACGCTCAACTCGATCTCCATTAAACTCACAGCTACTGTTCTGTGAGGAGGCAGGTAGGCAAGATTTCAAACAAAACTGTGTTCACAGCCTGCCTGATTGTCAGGGTGCTCATAAGACCAATAGCAGTTAAAATCAACATGAAACAGAGTCTGCTAGCGATGTCTGGAAATTCTGCTCTCCTTCCTTAGTTTACATGAGGATATGCATGAGTTTCCCCCAAGTTCTTTCCATTGCTCTGTGTCTTAGTCAGGGTTTCTATTCCTGCACAAAACATCACGACCAAGAAGCAAGTTGGGGAGGAAAGGGTTTACTCAGCTTACACTTTGCACACTGCTGTTCATCACTAAAGGAAGTCAGGACTGGAACTCAAGCAGGTCAGGAAGCAGGAACTGATGCAGAGGCCATGGAGGGATGTTACTTACTGGCTTGCTTCCCCTGCCTTGCTCAGCTTGCTTTCTTATAGAACCCGAGACTACCAGCTCAGGGATGGCACCACCCACAAGGGACCCTCCCCCCTTGGTCACTAATGGAAAAAATGCCCCACAGCTGGATCTCATGGAGGCACTTCCCCAACTGAAGCTCCTTTCTCTGTGATAACTCCAGCCTGTGTCAAGTTAACACAGAAAACTAGTCTGCTTTGTGATCAACGTTGTGACCCCTCTCACAAAAGGCAGAGATTATTTCTCTGCCCCAGGACTCTGGATTTGGCTGTGTGACTTGCTTTGGCCCATGGCATGATAACAAAAATGATACAACTGAAATGTAGTTGCACAGTGGACTTTCTATCTCTTGAGGTTCTCAGAAACCAGAGACTGCTATATGAAGATACCAGAGCTAATCGATTGTGTGATGAGAGAAATGTGGTCTAGACATTTCTTTGTTCTGATCAACCATATGCCAAACATCGGAATGAGCCACACTACATCATCCAACCTCCAGTCAAACTAACTCTCCAGGTGCCCTCAGATGTGCGAGTGAGCCCAGCAGAATGAAGGTCTGCTCAATGGACACAACGGTTATTGGTTCAAACCACTAGATTTTGGAGGTAGTTAGTTACTCAGCAGAAACAAATCTACATTTCTCCAAGCACTTGCTTCTTCCTGCTTGAAAGGCAGATGCAAGATGAAAGGCAGAATGGCAGCTTTCCAATGACCACAGAAACAAATGTGTTTTCCAGGAGGGCCTGGAAAAATGGCTATGCTAGAGAAACCATGATGGTTCCAACACCATCTGCTCAAGACTTCGTTTAGCGAGAACAGTAAAACCATGCTGTTAACCACCTTTGCTCTTAGATGTGGACAAAAGAATCTACTTTTGGCAGTTTAAGTAGAGAGTGGTTTATTGAAATATGTGTCAGCCTAGAGAACCTCTAGAGATCCAGAAAAACAGTGTAGAACGTATGTAGCTAGGAAAAGGGCAGCCAAAGACAACAGAGCTGGAAGACAGGCCCAGTGCAGGGCTGTTCCTATAGAAATGGAAACGTGAAGGGAGCGAACACCAGAAATTTCCTTCACAGCCAACACTGAGGGACAGAGACCTCTACCTCTGTGCCTTGTGGGTATTTACTCACAGGTGCCCACTCTGCCTCAGTCTCTTGCCTGGATCCCTATTTAGTAGAACCATGGGTTGTATTCAGTTTCTCCTCACTAGCTGGTAAAGTTGGGATTCCTGTTCCAGGGTTATAGGTGTGGCCAAGTCCACCAACTCTTAGAACAGGACAAAGAGTCACAACAGTTTGTGAGTCGGAGATTCACAGGGCAGGACAGGACATCACACCCTATGCAGGGCCACATGAGCACGGAAGCAGACAAGCCGAGTGTCCTTATACCTTTTCTTGCCACTATGACCAACTACAGGATGGAAAGAACTTCAGGGAAAAAAGAGTTTCATTTTGGCTACAGTCTGGACAGACTTGGTTCATGGCCGCCGGAGCTTATGGCTGTTCATATCAAAGCAACAGACAAGAATCAGAGAGTTACACAGGAAGCTGGCCAGCCTGTAACCCCCAAGGCTTGTTGGCATAACCTGTAGTAGGCCTCATATAATATGTTCCGGGAGGTTGTGGCAACATATGTATATATATGTGTATGTATATATATATGTTCCTGAACACAAGAGCCCATGGTAGATACCCCACTTGTAAATAAAGTTTCTCAAGGAAGCCAGTTGTGAGACTGGGTCCTATCCTGGGAGAGTCTGGTTGACTCTTTTGAATAGTTCCATGTGCTAGCACAGGACCAAAGCCCACTTCTCAGTACATAGACCCCACAATAGGGAATTCTGTTTAGGTAGACAACCCTACCCACGAGAGCTCAGAGAGCAGAAGCCTTGAGCTTCAGTCATTTGAAGCCCTTCTAAATTTTCCAAGCTAGATGTCAAGGTAACACATTACTGTGGAGCTTTAACTCAGGCTTTATTCTCTGACACAGCGAAGCAGGGACCCAGCTGAAAGGGGGGGGGGTTGGGAAGCCTAATTTTATCTTCCTGTTCTATAGCTCAGGAAGGCAAGCTCTAGAGCTCAGAATCGGTGGCGAATGGGCACTGTTCCACCTTTTATGATTCCATATCCATATAGACTTTTCTTTCCATAACTAGAGTTTTAAATAACATCAGTAGCAAGATTGTGGTTCTACCTAATACAAGCCTTCTTTGTCCATATGAAAATGTCCTTCCCCTCTTCCCAGAGAGAGATCTCAGTCTAATTGGTTGGCACTTGCAGCTCTGGGTGATGCTTTTGTCTCCTATACAACAGTCAGAATCTTGCTCATAGCCCAGTGGCCCAAGGACTAAAGACAGTGGGAAAAAGGCATAAGAGGCCAGGACATGCATATTTTCCCTCACACATGTATCATGGAAAGGAAGGACATGACAGGCAGCTTCTGCCCTCATGTTCTGAACTGGCAAACAAAGCACAAGAAGCCATCATCTTGATCATCTTGATCATCTTGATCATCTTGATCAGCAAGAGGATCAGCAGGCGGGGTGGGGCGGTGATACCATGCACTGAGTGGACATGGTTCTGTAGAAAGCCCCAGAGCAAACACCAAAAATAAAAAGGGACAAGGTGTGTAAGACCACACTGCATATACATGGCTTTAGAGCTACCAGAGGAAGACTCTGCAGGGAGCTAGATCCCTGCATTGTTAGGAGAAGAAGAGCCAGCAAACACGTGCTAAAAGTCACAAACAGCTACTGCATGCTCCCTCTCATACATGCAGAGAAATGCACATGCTACTGCGGGGATGGGCAGGAAAGCTAAGAGAGGTTTTAGTGGAGGACATGGGAGGGTAATAGAACACAGGTGGCAAGAAAACCGAAGCAGGGCGAGTGGGGGTGGGGTGGAACAAGGAGAGGCGGGGAATGGGGAGAAGGCCTATCCACAATGGTGTGCTAAGATGCTGACTGAGACCTAAGTGCTGTCTGCCGAGGCAAAAATCAAAAATAAGAGCTGTTGGTTGTTTTCTTCATTTTAGTCAACCTCGCCGGGGTGGGGAGAAATCTCAGTGTATTTCTAATTCACATTTCCCTGATTTTTAAGGAAGTTGAACTTCGTAAAGTTTTTATTGCCCATTTTAACTCTTTCTTTTGAAGCTGGGAACTTTTCAAGTTGAAAACTGCTATAAGAAAGTACAGTCATTGCCAGGTATGGTGGCTTATGTCTTGAATCCCAGAACCAGAGGCAAGTGGATCTCTATGAATTCAAGGCCTAGACAACATAGTGAGTTTCAGACCAGCTAAGTCTACATAATGAGACCCTGTCTCAAAAAAAAAAAAAAAAAGAACAGAAAAGAAAATAAAATATAGGTAGTGCCCTATAAGACATAGGCACAGGAAAGGGCTCAATGAGATAAACACACACACACACACATACACACACACACACACACACACACACCTCCCTAAAGTATCCATTTGCATATATAATTTATTTCTATATATAATCTATATCTATATCTGTGTATATCTATTCGGCAAGGTAGGAGAAAGGAGCCTGCTCCAGAACTGCACCATCTGAGAAGACAAGTCATAATGAGGTCTGGCAGTTTGCATGGAGCACCTACTGTGTTTTCAGAGGCTACAAGAGCTTCTAAGGCCCAGAGAAGTTGAGTGATTTTGTCTAGGTCACATAGGCAGTGAATGAGTAGCCAGTGCCTCTCAATGTAGCACAGCACAGCAAACAGCACTGGAGTAACTTCTAGGAAATAAAGTCTACGCTGGCTTCCCTCTCTATCAAAGAAAAGAGCTACTGTCTGAGTACAATGAAGTCATTTGATTTCCTCTTGCCTCCAGTAGGCAAATTCTCTTATCCTGTCATCTGCCTCTCAGCTGAACTTTCCTGGCTAGTAGCAGAATAACAAAAAAGGATTTTCTCTTATAAATATATTTTAAGTGCTGTGTGGTAGATGGGATAATTAGCTGGAGATCAGGAGACCTGAATTCATCCTGACTTGCTAGTGACAGTGATGTCTGGGTTTTGAGCAAGCCACTTCATCCCCAGGGGCCCCCATTTGATGGTGTTCACTTGGATCTGCTGTTTTCTAACTGAACCCTAGAATGCTAAGGAAACATGGTTTGTGCCTGATGGACAGATAAGGAGAAGATCAAATGGACTAGATGTAGTTCCTCACTATAGCTTAGTGTTACATATTGGGGTTCCCAAGTTATAAAAACCTTGAACCATCTAAAGAATTATCCAGACCCTGATAACCTGATAATCTGTGATTCTAAGACCCTGGTTGATAGTTCTAAAGATTTATGCCTGCATGCCTCAAATGAATATACCTTAGGGTGGTCTAAAAATAAAGAATGATGGCTTGGCTTCTTTCTTTCTTTCTTATTTATTTATTTATTTATTTATTTCCTCCAGAACAGCTCAGAGCAAGTGAACTGACTGAGAAAAAATATTTTGTGAGTAGGCTTTCCTGCGAAGATTTATTACACAAGCACGATTTGTCCTCAGCAGCCCCCGCCTGCTTTACTGCATGTATATCTATCTGCCTTGCTGGTGTGTGCTGGGAGGTTCTTATAGGCTGGGTCCACATACATTCTTGCATGCAGCTTGTCAAATCTTCCAAGGAAGTCCGTGGGGAAGATGAAATTAATGTTCCTTGTTGATGCCTATGCCTCTAGAATCATAGGAAATTATTAACCCATAAGATAAAATTCCTGTTACTGTGACAGTAAAGGTAAGCTACATTGCAAATACAATTTTAGAGGAGTTCTTAAGCAAGTGGATTTACCCAGTGTTAGTCCAGAACAGCTATTAAATGCTCTCGTAATATAAGAACTGTAAGAAGACTGACATTCTCAAGATGTGTTGCTTGATATCATTGGAAAATGGTTTCCAGGGCTCAGATATTTGGGCTAATAAAATATAAGGGAAGAAGGGAATCTTTTGAGAGTAAAATATTCGAATTCAGATAATTGGAGTTTCTTCTTGTTGTTTGTAGATGGATGAGTATCCAGGAAGGTCCCATTAGGACTGTCTTCAAGTGAGGAAAGAGGTTTTGTGAATCAGACCCTTCATCATTGTATCTTTTGTCCCTGCAGAATAAGGGATGAGGTTTCCATGTGTCCATCTCAAGGTGAATGGCTAAAGAGGAGGAGGGGGAGGAGAAGGAGGAGGAGGAGAAGAAGAAGAAGAAGAAGAAGAAGAAGAAGAAGAAGAAGAAGAAGAAGAAGAAGAAGAAGAGGAGGAGGAGGAGGAGGAGGAGGAGGAGGAGGAAGACTGTCTTTCTAACTATAGGTAGAGCATGTGGAGAAATGTGAGCTAGTAGAATTATTATCAGAACATCACATCTGTATAAGGTTGGGTGCTTTAAAAAGACAAAACCTTTCTCTGTGTGTGGTGTGAAGAGATACTGAGCCCTAGTCAGATGTGATAGATCAAGCCTGTAATCCAGATTTTTGCAGGAGAGGGCTAAGAAAAGAGATTGCCACAAGTTTGCATCTACCCAGGGATACCTAGGAAGACCTAGACTCAGAATATAAAAGGGGAAAGCCTGCCACAGAGAGGTGGAAGTAATGACAAGAGCAGGAGATGTCCCCTCCTATGTAGTCGTGGGCTCCCACGCACTGCAAAGTGAGAAAGACTAGCCTCTAAAGACAACTTTGAAGAGATGCTGGTCTTGACAAGGCTGTGATAGAGACGATCCCGTGAAGAAAAGTGTGCCAAGACTGCAAGATGGCTTGCTGTCCCAGAGAATTAAAGGGCTTTGAGATCTGGCCCTCATCAATCAGGGCTTCCCCCAGGGACCCCTGCAATCACTCAGCTAGACACAAAGGCCAGGTCACTGATGTGTTTATAACAAGAATAACTCCCAGGCATTAGACTGGAATACATTGCATTCTGGGACTGAAGACAGTGAGTGCTTGAGGAAACTGAAGATGGGAACAAACTACTAGACCAGTGAGAGAGGGGCCCTTGGACTTGGCCATGTTATAGAAGTCAGAATAAATGTTTGTAAAAACTCTTCGTTGTCTGCCCTTGACAAGGTCTCCAAATATTACTTCTTCAGTGAACTCCAACTTGCTCTCAGTAGTCCCATGTGTATGCTTTTATTTTGCCACTAGAATCAAGCTGCCTGGTCCTTTAAAAGTCATAGAATCAGATCCATTTTGCTTGGAGAAATATTCTGTAGAAAAAACAATGAAGTATATCTAATCTCCTTCCTGTATCTTTGATGATGAGATTCATCAGCACCACTGAGCCACCATCTTTCCTCTCTCCAGACAGTACATCTCTGTCACTTGATTTGTATATTCTGACACTCACCATGCTACTCCCTCATTGAATGGTCTGTTTGTTCTTTGAGGCATCAATTATCCTGATGCCTGTGTATTCTAGGATATTTGGAGAACTTTCTGGTGCATTCTCAAGTTTGATTTTTCATTTGTTTCTTATCTCCTGTGTTTGGGATGGAAACCAGGGTCTTAAGTTTACAAGAGATGTATCCACCAGTGAGCTGTCCTCTCTACTTCAGTTTCAGGGTGCCTATTCCAATTTGGTTGAGAATTGGAGGATCTATATATTAAAGAATTATGGAATAATAAATGGGTTTCCCCAGCTAGTATTTCTTCCCTAAATTTACTAAATCAAATCTTGGATACAAACAATAATAAATGATTCTGCATTCTGTGATATTTGATTTTCTTCTCACTATGTTAATTTTCTTGTTGACCCATTTCCAACTCCAAGCAAAAAGAGAACCATGCTGTTAGAATGATGCTTTCCCCTGCCCCAGCCCAAACCACCAGCAAGTTTCTGTGAGGGGGAGGCTTTGAAGGGTGCCGCTGCAGGGCAGTTACACATCCTCTTCTCTCTTTTCCATTTATGGGTTCTGTGGGTTGACCTTGAGTTAACCTTGACATGATCTCTTCCAGTCTTATTGCCTGCAAAGAGGAATACATAGGGGAATCTCAAATCTTCACCAGTCCTATGTTCTCAAGAGGCTTCCCTCAGCTTAAAGAATCTGAAATTGCATGTGCTGCCAATGGCTTTTGTCCCTGTATGCTCTATTCTATGGCTGCCTAGTCATTTTCTAGATATTTGAAGCTGAAAGATGGGGTTCTCTAAGGGTTTCACGTCAGTTGCTCTCTGGGCCATTTTCACTCTGGTTTTTCCAGGGATCAGTCTCTGAGCCATCCCTCAAACACAAGTGTCGGGGGTTTTTTGTTTGTTTGTTCTTTGTTTTTCCTGTGAGACTTGCAACCCACACAGAGTATTCTGATTAAAAATGTGCATTTTGAGAAAAAAGTGAAGTTACACCCTCATACAGTGGAAGAAAACATTTCTGTTAATGCTCAACAGGCCTGAGAATGAATCTCCTGTTAGAAAGAGATTGTCCATTCTCCCTGTCCTTCCTCTGCCAGGGCCTAGTCCAGTACCCAGTTCCCTGAGGAAGGCAATGAAGGGTATGGAGTTGGAAATTGTGTGGCCAAAAGCTGCTTACTTTTGGCAATTTAACTCTTTGCTATTCTGTAGCCAAAAGCCACTGGCTTCTGGCAATTTATCCCTGATAGCTGCAGGGGATTAAGAAAAGAAGCTTAGTTACCTGGGCTCTTTTCTCTCTGGCTCAAGGGCTCCATGCTGGCCAGGTGAGATGCTCAGAGTTCATTAACTCTTTGTAAGACAGAGAGAAAGGAAAAGGAAGAAAAGAACACACACACACACACAAACACACACACACACACACACACACACACACACACACACACTGGTTGGACCTGATCACCTGTTTCATCAATTTCACAAGTGCACATGCAAACTTATATGTATACACATATACTTACATATGTATGTATGTATATACTTATAGACAGACAGACATATATACCTACATACATTCGGTGAATGGAGCAGAGCCCCAAAAACCATACTTTATTTTTTCTCTCAGTCTTTTTATACCTTCTTAGACAAAAGTTCTTTAAAAAAACTACCTCATAGATAATATGTTACACAAAAGGAGAATTACAGAAGGATGTTAAAAGTAAGTTCAAAGAGGTCTTTCATTCCATAAGCTCATTATAAGTTCAAAGCAACAATTTCACATCACCTTGCTTTATCATAGTGTGCACCCCGTGGCTTCCTCCTTGGACCTGACCTAAAATGAATGCTGTTCCTTGATCACAATTTGTTCCAAGCCTCTTCTTAGTGTAATTTATGAAAGCTCATTGTATTCCTTATAATGTAGCCTTTACTTACTATTCTATGAAGAAGGGGCACATTCTATTCTTGATTTTAACTTTATTTGGTCTTTCTAGTAAAAACAACTAAAACTATATCCTTAAATATTTTCCTAAAATTATTTGAATCAAGTCATGAATGCTACAAAGTCATTAATTCATCTTAACAGCATTAATTCATGAAAGTTCATCTTCATGTTGATCTGTAGGAAATTTGCCCAATAGGATGAGCTGATGCCCAGGAATCATTGAGCTATATAATAGTGGCAGGAAAAGCATACCAGCAGAAAGAAGCAATATGAAATGAAGTCTCTGGGGCTGTGCCTTTCCAGAGCACATTTATGCAAAATGGTGAGCCATCTTTAGGAAACTAACTTGGTTGCCATAGCCTTTCCTAGATGGTTTCTGTCATTCCTGAAAACTTCAGAATCCATCCTGAGTAGAGGAGCTTCAATTCGATTCAATTCAATTCATTTCAATTCAATTCACAGAGGAACCCTGTGGTCACAAGAACAGACCTTTACCTGTTAGAACCTTCAAAGGGGAATTCACATAATTCAATAAACATGTTTAAAGGACCTATTATGTGTCTTATCTGATGGTCAGTGTCATAAAGGACCCAAAAGTAGTGTATAGTAGACTCTTAATGAGTCAGATGTGATTTGAATCAGGTTTCTAGAGTATACAAATTCCATGGCCTATTTGAACTTCAGAATCTTCATCTGAAAAACAGACGTAACTAATTTATAATGACTTTGTGAAGTAAAACATGCATTGCACCTGAGCAATGCTAATAACTGATAGCTTCTACAAGGATCAAAAGTGGAGGAATGACATTCATTCAATGCGCCTTAGTCAAAAGCCTTTTGAATTCCAGACTCTGTTTCAGGACACTGGAAATGCATTGCTAAACAAAACACTGTTCTCACCAAACTTGTCTCATAGAAGAAACAGTCTGTATAAAATAAACAAACCTAGAAATATACAGGGCTGAGTTACAGTAGGTGTTATGAAGGAAATAACATGTCTGCATGTGCTTATGAAGTTCATGTGGCCACAACCATGTGGGTTTGTAGAAAAGGAAATACCCTAGTGAGAGAGAGGCCCAGGGGAGGGAAACACTTACCAACAGGAAACTTGGCTTTGTTTCATTATTGACTCACAGTATTTTAACTGTTGAGCATTTATCTAGAAATGTCTACCCCACCCACATCTTTTGCTTTACAGTCAGGTAAACAGAGGCATGGAGAAACGAGTTGCCCCCAGGTGTAAAATCAGATGAGAGTATGTTCTCCAGAACACCAAAGTTATGTTTTTCTGTTATAGCCTCATATTTCTTCTAAAATCTGTCAGAACATCTAGGATTTTTCTAATTAACATAGCATCAATATGCCCTTTTCTTTTACCACCAAGGAGAAGGAGACTTAAGGTGAAGAACCTATGAGAATCTTATTTTAAGCAGTTTGAACTGGAGCCAGCTTCCACTTCCCCATCCACACTACCTCTGAGTGTTCCACATTGCATGTGGTTTATGTTGCAATCACATTTCCATAAAATTCTCTCTGGAACCTAGAGCCCAGGGCTGATTCAGCAAGCTTAAAGACCCTGCTGTTAGACCCCACCATATACTGCATGGAACATGGACCACTGTGCCAGCTTTGCCAGGCTACTCACCAACAGCAAGCCAGAAGGTGCTCTCACTAGGGACCCGGCTGCTGTCACCAACACTTGGACATGACACAGAAAGTAGTAAGACTCCAGCTAGCTCTGAGGGAAGCAGATGTCCTAGATGGCCACAGCATGGGCTTAGATGACTTTCCATTCTACTGCTTGTTAAAAACTTGCTAATCCTGGCTACTAAAGTTTTTATGAAGTAGTAGTAGTAGTAGTAGTAGTAGTAGTAGTAGTAGTAGTAGTCATCATCGTCGTAGAAGAAAGAGGAGAAGGAGAAGGAAAAGGAGGAGGAGGAGAAGGAGAAGGAGAAGGAGAAGGAGAAAGAGAAGGAGAAGGAGAAGAAGAAGAAGAAGAAGAAGAAGAAGAAGAAGAAGAAGAAGAAGAAGAAGAAGAAGAAGAAGAAGAAGAGGAAGAAGAGGAGGAGGAGGAGGAGGAGGAGGAGGAGGAGGAAGTTATCACTAGGGATAGAGTTTGGAAGTTTCAAAATCTGTGACACTCCCAGTTTGATCTCTCTGCTTCCTGCTTGAGACTCAAGATGTGAGTTCTCAGATATTCCAGGTGCTATGCCTTCGCTCCACCATCATGAACTCTAATCTCAAATAAACACTTTATTCTATACATTGCCTTAGCCATAGTGCTTTATCATAGGAACAGTAACTGACACACTATCTTTGCTGCAATAATTAAAAATATCAATGATTCCATGGTGCTTATGGACTGGCCACTTGCTGACTGGCATCATCCCTTAGTGTACGATCATGATTTCTTTAGTAAACAAATGAATGGACTTGTATCTACAGAACTAGAGTGGTTGGAGTTCTCAAAGGTTGTTCTTCTCCTCCCTGTCTACACTGTTCTCCTTGAGATTTCTGGCAACCATTCTGTAAGCATCGCATCATCTTAGTCACTATTTCCTTATGGATTATGAGACCTTTCCTGACCTTGTGAGTAACATGAAGAGCTCTCCCCTGTTGGGGAACCACTGTACTATCAGTAGCTAGAGTCAGAAAGTTCTGGAAGGGCAGAAACCATATCTTATTCAACTTTGTACTTCTATTACCCATACCACTGGTCTACAGTAAGGGGAAAAAAGTAAAAAGGAAAGAAGGTGTTGTGGATAGCCCTGGTCTTGTATTTTTATGCTAATTCCACTCCTGGGAAGGGCTGCAGACAAGGAGTATACAAGTGTCTTGTGAACCTTCTCCCCACCTTAACTTTTCAAATAAAGGCTAGAGTCAATGATTGGGCAGGAGGAGAGAGGAGGAGCTGAAAAGTTTTGGGGGGAGAAGAGAGAGGGGGAGGAGAACGGAGGAGGAGAGAAGATCCACAGAGGAGGTGGAAGGAGAATGGAGAGAAGCATGTGGCTTGGAGAAACCGCAAGTGATATGGCTTCTCATAGATGGGAATAGAGTAGTGTAGTGGTAGAGCTGCCCAATCTAGGAGTATAGCTTGTATCCATATTGATTGAGTTGTGATTTCTTTAACCGGGTAATTTGGGTTGGAGATTTACCACAACAAGGGGGTGTGGTGGTTTGAATAAAAATGTTCCCAGCGTAGGCCCATAGAGAATAGCACAAAGAGGAGGTATGCTCTTGTTTGTGTGAGTGTAGCCTTGTTGGAGTGGATGTGGCCTTGTTGGAGTGGGTGTGCCTTATTGGAGTAGGCATGGCCTTATTGGAGAACCATGTCACTTGGGTGTGGATGGGTTTTGCGATTTCGTATGCTTTAGCCAGGCCTGATGAGTCACTGTCTCTTCCTACTGCCTGAGCATCCAAATGGATCAACTCCATCTCTAGCACCATGTCTGCCTGCAATCTGCCATGCTTCCCACCATGATGACAATGGTATAAATCTCTGAACTGTAAGTCAGCCCCAGTGAAATGTTTTCCTTTATAAGGGTTGCCATGGTCATGATGTCTCTTCACAGCAATAAAACCCTACTAAGTCAGGGGGAGAAGGAAGAAGATAACAGGGAGGAAGAAAGGAAGGACAGAAGAGGGAGAAACAGAGA
The DNA here is from genome assembly GCA_036184795.1 of Tokudaia tokunoshimensis. NCBI lineage: Eukaryota > Metazoa > Chordata > Mammalia > Rodentia > Muridae > Tokudaia > Tokudaia tokunoshimensis. Next base: position 36,620,981 of record BTHU01000019.1, read on the forward strand.
GGGGGAGAGAGAGAAGCAAGGAAGAAGCTGTTACTACTTAATTAGTCAATGCTAGTATTTCCTTTCCTCACTCTTTGTCCCTGCTCCCAGCTCTCATTGTCCTACCAGGTAAGAAACAGGAAAATAAATTTGAGCTCATATTCAAAATGGTTGTTACCACATGACAACAAAATGACCTTTTTGAGGTGTTAGAGGAGATAGGTGCCCTCCTCTTAACATGAAATCCTTTATCTTCTTTCATTCCATTAAAAAGCAAACAGGCCCTGAACCCAGAGTTGAACGCAGTCCTGATGAACTTGGAAGATGACAGCCAAAGGCTACTAGCACCCTGGCTCTCTACTCTGTGGAAGGCAGTGAGGTTCAGTGGAAACAGAGAGAGAAGGTGGTAATCCCTGAGGGATGAATGGACCCAGTAGAGCTCTCTTGGAGCAGACTCTTCTGCAACCCAAACCCTAGTTCTTCTGAGCTATTGTTGAAACTATCTATACTCTACTCCTAAGGTGTCACTTGGCATCTAATTTTTCCAACTGCAGTTGCACCTGGAGAGTGAGATGAGCATTGGAGATGATGAAGTGAGAGACTAAATAGAGTGAGAACAGAGGACCTATATTCATTCACTTGGTCATTCTTTAAAATGTAGTTTTAAAAAAGTCTTCATATGTTATTTTTAGTTTTTCCCTAAGAACAAATATCTTGAATTAAAATATTTTCTTCTTTACCTGTTTTTTTTAATGCTATACCCTGAACTGTTCTAGGCTCAGGGAGTAGGTGTGATGGTTTGAATATGCTTGGCCCAGGGAATGGCACTATTAGGAGGTGTGACCTTATTGGAGGAAGTGTGTCACTGTGGGGTTAGGCAATGAGACCCTCCTCCTAACCATGTGGGAGCCAGTTTTCTTCTAGGAGCCTTCAGATGAAGATGTAGAACTCTCAGCTTCTCCTGCACATGCCTGCCTGGATGCTGCTGTGTTCCCACCTTGATGATAATGGACTGAACCTCTGAACCTATCAGACAGCAAAGGACAATGACAGATGTATTGATTAAATGTTGTCCTTTTAAGAGTTGCCTTGGTCACAGTGTCTGTTCACAGCAGTAAAACCCTAACTAAGACAATGGGGGTAATAAGTAGTGGGTTGGTTCTATTGTCGAGGAGTGAGGAGTGTAGTGATTTAAATGAAACTCCCTTAGGTTCATATGGCCTTGTTGGAGTAGATGTGGCCCTGTTGCAGGAAGTGCATCACTGGGGTGAGGGTGGACTTTGAGGTTTAGATGCTCAAGCCAGGCCCGGTGTTGCCTGCTGCCTGAGATCCAGATGTAGAACTCTTGTCTTCCTCTACAGCACCATGTCTGCCTGGATGCTGCCATGCTTCCCACCATGATGACAATGGACTAAACCTCCAAACTGTAAACCAGTCCCAATTAAATGTCTTCCTTTATAAGAGCTGTGATCATGGTGTCTCTTCACAGCAATGGAAACCCTAAGATATAGGGTATATTTCCTTCCCTGTTAGTGTACAAAATAATGATTTCATCAATACATCTGTCATTGTCCTTTGCATAAATATGAGCTGGAAATACATTGAATCAAGATAGAACCCTGTAGCTAAGGAACTCAAAGTCCCTCACCATCTCTGTGTACCATGTTTTCCCTCTTTTCCCCTTTTTACTTTATAGAAATGAGAAGCTTGGATAACTTTCAGGACACCAATTCCTATCCCAGAAATGTGTCCTTTCCACAAACATAGACAAGCCTATACAATTTTTTCATGTAAATTCAGGAGTTTCTTATAGACACACTGAATCCCACTCATGAATGCAGATCACAAATTCTTGGGTGAGAACATTGTTCTGTCTTTCTTTTCAAAATCATTTTCTTCATAAATTTTATTGAGAAACTATGATATTTCTCTTGCTCCAATACATTCCTTTAAGTGTATTATTTTCAAACATTCAGCAAATGCTTCAGCCTTTATGGAAGGAACTATGCTTCAATGCAATGGGAGAAGACTGACTGGGGAGGAAGAAGAAAGCAGTGTTACAGTCTACCTAGCTCATCCCTTTCTTCATCCAACATGAGAGATCCGCTGTGTACAGCTCATCTGGCTTAACAGGGAGTCAGGTTGGCTCCATATCTTTCTGTGACGGGCATGGCTCAGCTCCCAGAGAGGGGATGGGGTGGGAGTTCGGTTCAGGAGTTCTGTTTCCCAGTTTTCCTCCTCACCAGCTTCCTCATGTTATGCACCATCCCACCGCACCCTGCTAGGCCTCTCGCATGTCTTTATGGCCTTAATCACTCAGATGAAGACCAGCAGAAATATGTCCACCTCTAGTCACTGGCCAGTATGTGCCAGGGTCCCTAGGGATTGGTTATGATCCCTTTAGCAGAAAACACAGATATTTACATTGCAGTTCATAACAGTAGCAAAATGCCAGTTATGAAGTTGTAACAAAATAGCTTTGTGGTTTGGGCTCAGCACAACATAAGGAACTGTAATAAAGGGTCGCAGCATTAGAAGCGTTGAGAACCGCTGGTCTACAACATGACTTCCATCAGTGTTTTATTGTCAGCTTTAGGCTCCTCTGTCATCATTCCTGACATATCCCATCTATGAGTCAGGAGAGGTGACAGAAACATGAGCTTTAAGCAGCACTCACCCTCCGAGGCTGCTCCAAGGCACCTGACTCCCTCACCTCTGCCCTCATCCTGATGGGGTGGCTTCCAAAACCTGCTTCAGATGCAAGGGCTCTCTACACTAGAGTTTTCCAATTGTTGTTTTCAATATCTGGAAGGGACCTCAGGATGATATATAGAAAACCCTACTGCCGAGGTGAAAATTCATAGGGAAGAGTATTTATTTTTTTAATCTCAAGCACAGCCAGTTTTATGGCCAGTGATTAATCCCTTTATGAAAAATAGCAATTTGAACATTGGCAAGAGTAATTATACCTTTTCTTTGTGTGGTAGTTGAGCATATCCTGCTGTAATAATTCAGGTGAGTGCCTCATTTAGGGAAGCAGAGATGTCAGAGCACCATTAGTTTCCTGTGCTTTGGCCCATTTGTTTCTTCATGAACTCCAGCGGGGTCTGTTACCCATGATTCATGGCACACATCAACTTGGGTTCTACAGGGCATCGTCAAGAAGGGCCTTTGCACAGAATACATTTCTCAACTTGGTGACAACCAGTGACCCAGAGACTTGGTCACAAGGGTCTTTAGCTGTAAGTTTCTCTCTTCTAAGATTTTCAAGGCCATTGTATCTGGAAACGTAAGGTATGGTAAAGGAAAATAATCCCTGTACTAAGGGTCAGAACTCTTGGATCCTTATTCCTGTCCTGGTGTCTAATTTTTCTAAACTTGACCTTTTATCTCCTTATCCATAAAAGAGGAGACTGGCTGAGAGCTATATGTGTAAAGACCTCGTCAGCTAGAAAATTCCACGAGTCTCTGAATGTGAGCATCGGGCTGTTTTCCTGGCTTTGTTTTCTAAGAGTTTTCACAATAGCAGTGCAAGTCTACTTCACTTCCAGGTGCCACACTATGTGCTAAGACACTCAAGGTACATGAAAACCTCATGACCCCAACTCTTAGGACTTCTCCCTTCCTGCCCCACGGCATATGCCCTCACCAAATCTTCACACCAGCTTCCCCTTTGCTGGGGCTGCTAACTCAAGCCTGCTCAGAGAAGGCTTCTCCAACAATCCCCTAGCACCATCTCCCTCCCACTAAGGTCTCTGACTCATCGGTGCAGTATATCATGCGGCATCCTAGTCAAGAATAAAACTGCAAATTGCTTCTCTTGGTTTGTCCCTTCAGGTACCAGAACTGTGATGGCAGCTGAAATTGGATTGTTCACAGGTCAGAGAACTCTTGATTTGACCCGGAAGTGCTCTTTAACTTGGACTTTTAACTCTGCTTGTGCATATTCACATATACAGTATGGAATATGTATATATATCCATATAAAATATGACATTATATCTATGCATATGTATTTATATTCGTATATAAATATGGGATTTTATATGTATATGTCTATAATAAGCCTAGCTAATGTTTACAATAATATTATTCTATGGCTTCAGTTGCTTTACTTGTATCTGATTATCTAATTATCACTACGTTTTTGGAGTTTTATTCTGAAGAACATATTCGAAATACTTTTCTCTGAGTATCGATTCTTCCAACTGCCTCGGGAGAAACAACATAGGGTAGGATTGAATGGGTGCCAATGGCAATGCCAATCAGCTTCTGACGGCGTCCTCACAATCATGTTAAGAAGCAGAGTAAGGCAGTATTGTGCAGGAAAAAGCACTGGGGAGGAGCCACATGCCCTGGGTAAGCAAGGAACTACAGAGTCCGTGTGCTACTTGCATGCCCCCTTTGGATGACATCTTGGCACTCATTTCACACCACAGACAGTACAGTGTGATACTCAACCAGCACGGCTATTGTCTGTGATAGATGAAATTCCCAGAGGATACAGTAATCCGGGAATGAGCACTAAATTAAAGAATACACTACTACAACCTTAATGCTGGAGCCTCCCTTGCACAGCATCCTGTGTGGTAAACAAGTTTAAAGTGAGTTTACATTTTTAGTGAGGATGAAAGAGGTTTCACTGGGCTCCTAACATTGACAGCAAGGCAAATGGAAGGAAATGGAGAACCCATGTAACCTGCTGCACCGTTAGGAAGCAAATAGCTGCATACAGAAAGTTAAGGCCAAAGCCCTATGGTATCCTATACTGACATTCACTTCATTCTTACTAAAAAACTGGCAAGACTACAATAAATTTCACTAATATTAGGTAGACCCACACACATACATTTTCCCATGTTGGACACTGTACTTTCAAATTCGAGTAAATGTCAGAAGTGAGATCCTTGGTAGGTCGTTGGGCCTTGAACTCTCATGAATGTATTAAACTAATAGACTAATGGATTATCAAAGGAAAGGCTTTGCTATAGAGCAGACTCATCTGGTCAACTGTTGTCATTTTTCACATGTGCTCTGCTATGACATGACCAGCAAGATGGCACTCGAGACCCCAAGAAGTGCTTAACTGTCTTCATCCAGGTTTACCGATACACTTTCCCCCAAGTCTGTTTATGTTAGAATAGGATTTTCTTTCCAAAGGGACCCAGCACTTCAAATGCTAAGAACTACTTTTCTACCCAGTTTTGTTCTAGAACTTGAGGAAAGAGCCCCCACCAACTTATATGCCTACAGTGTTTTTTTTAATTCTCAATTTCCCCAAATAAAATAAAGCTATTTATTTTATGCATAAGGATGTTTTGCTTGCATGTGTGTACTCGGCACCTTCAGAGACCAGAAGAGGGCATCGGATTTCCTATAACTAGAGTTCCAGAGAGCTGTGAGCCATCATGTGTGTAGTGGGAATTGAACTATGGGTCCTCTGGAAGAGGAACCTGTGCTCTTAACTGCTGAGCCGTCTTTCCATTCCCAAGTCTCTGTTTTAAGAATCTTCCTTCTGCATTGGGTAACTGCCTGAAATTTTAAGAATTTCTATTATCTCTGACACACACTTTCCCATTTGGGAAATCTATTGATCTCATATATCACATTGCTTTCTCTGTCTTCTCTGATCCCCATATAGCCTGGCTGATTCTGTGACTCCAAGAGGGATTTCAGTGGATGAAAGAGAACATGTTTTTGAGAAGAGCAAAGAAGATTCTAAAATTAGTAAACTCTCGATGCTATGCTCAGGGGTCAGGTCTCTCTGGCACAGCAGTGATGTATTCCGCTGTTGGGTAATAGAGAGAATTTAAATCCTCACAGTTACCTCCGTGTCATTTTTCCGGGGAACACTGGTTGTTCTTCCAGGACTCCTGATCTGGCAGCCTAAGTGAAGGTGACAGGATGCTCTGCCTGAAGGAACAATCCCAGGGCTGACCTGTCTGACCTGGCACTGCACACGTGCCAGGGTGCAAAAAAGAGAAGGGAATGCAGAAATTCATCACAGTAAGCCTCCTGGAAAGTCAGATATTATTTGGCATACAACGCATATCTCACAACTCATAGCTCCTTTGTTCACTGGGGAACTGCAGTTTACTGAGGCTAGTAAGCCACTCCAGCCACCAACTGCTACATACGGTGCATCTCCGACTTTATAGGTGGCAGGGAGGACCACTCGCTAAGTGTCTCATGACAGCGTTGTATAAGCCAGGCAGGTCACTGACTAGACTGCCTATCCACATCTAGAATGAGTTCACCTCTTGGGTGCCAGTCATATTTTATTGGCATGCCATGTAGGGTACTCAGTGGTCCAAGTGTTCTGTCTGGTGCCTTTAAAGGGGCCATGCATAGGGCAGGTGTCCCTTGTACCTTCTGTTCTATTATTCATCGCTGACTGCGTGACATCTTTTACCAGACTTTTTCCTCTTCATGGCTACTCTCCTTTTGGTTTCCTATGTCATAATACTTTTCTGGAATATGTCCTTGGTATAATTTGAGTGTCTGTCCCACCTCCATCCCACAGGACTTAGAACTGGAATGTGCTGGAAGGCGTGTTAAGATCGACCTGGGCAACCCTAGGGAATCAAGAGTGCTCATCTGAATGGGGGCCATTGCGTTGTTCAAATGAAAGTGACTTCTTTGAGCAATTATGGTGCCGATGACTGGAGACACTACCGATAAATCTGCTCTAAATAGCAACTTTTAACTACCTCAACGAGCAGTCAAGAGAAGCTTCGTCACCACAGCCACCAACTGTTATCAAACACCTCAAGTGCACTTATGTGTATAGAAAACTGAGAGCCAGTCTCTTAAGTGTACAGGCTCTGGCTAGCCATCACCATTTGGGCTTTTGGACTTGAAAATGGTGTGGAGGAAAATATGCTTTTTCTTTCTACATTGGATTTTTGTTATTTAATACCATAGGGACTTTTAGATGTAAAGTGACAAACACTGATATGCCATAGAGAAAGAACAAGGAGTCAGCATTAGATAGTTAATTGTAGCCACTTCTCTGGTTATTGTATGGGGGTGCTGCAGAGGAACAGAACCAGGTGCTTTGGACCAACATGATGGGGTTCAGATCTAGCATGGGGCAGAGAGGAGATGGAACAGAGAGCCATGCCTGTAAGTCCCTGAAATACAGAAGATAAAACCAAACCTGATAGACGGGCAGTGGTGGCACACACCTTTAATCCCAGCACTTGGGAGGCAGAGACAGGCAGATTTCTGAGTTGAGGCCAGCCTGGTCTACAGAGTGAGTTCCAGGACAGCCAGGGCTATACAGAGAAACCCTGTCTCAAAAAAAAAAAAAACAAACAAACAAACAAAAAAAGACCAAACCTGATAAACCACTGAATGAATGGAGATGCTCTGATGTTTTCTATCTTGAGGAAAGATCCACCTATCCAGTGCACCCTTCTGTGAGTGACAACTCCCCACACTAAAATCCGTGGGCTACTTTTGACCCTTACGGGTTCAGGTAAGCAAAAGTGGTGGCCATGGCAACTGCCTCTGCCATGAGGTATACAAACAGCAACATGAACATCATAGCTTTCACTCTGAACTCTGAGCAGAAGTGGGACTCTGGGTAGCACAGTTTCCAGCAGACGCTTTTGCTTTGTGTCTTAGCGTTAGACTGAGTTCAACATACGTAGCTCACATCCACACATGCAACAGCACTGAGAAATGGGGCTAGTAGGTGCCCCTTCTGTGCAAAGAATACACATTCTAAGACCCCAGTGGATGCCTGAAAAGCATTGCTAGTACAAAGGTGTGTATCATATGTGTGTGGTGTTATATATTATAAATATCATATATGCATGGCAAGAGAAAAAAACAAGGGACACAGAACCATAAGCTGTCTTTTTCTATACATATCTATGATAAAATCCAAATTAAAAATTAGGCACATTGTCAGCCCAATTACAATAACAAGGAAATAAAACCGTCCCAGCCATTGCTGTAATAAGAGTGATGCTTTTGTAGTCTCTCTTAAAATATTTTATCGAACCAAGCTCTACCTCCTTCTAGAGCTGGTGTGAGGTGGTCCTTAAAAGGGAGCTTCACAGTTTTTCTTTAGCATAACCATTACTTGCACTAGATTCTGGCATTTTGGAACCCTTCCTAGCTACTAAGGATTTCCTGAAACTAAGCACTGCAATAGTGTGATAGTCGAACCTAGTGACTACTAATTGAATAGGGGGCAGCAAGCGTATAAACATCCATCGTGGATGTGCTAAAGCAAAGAGAGGACGTCTCAGGTAGAACCACGCAGGTGCGATTCTTCTCACTACTCAAAATTCTATTTAATATTTTCAGACTGTGATTGACCGCAGGTAACTGAAACAAACAAACAAACAAAAAACGGGAAAAACATGAAAAATGAATTGCAATTGATTGTTTGGTCGGAGAATGGCTAAATATTCCCTGTGCTGAAACAGTTCTCAGTGGCCTCCATCCTTGCCCTGCAGGAGTCCCCTGCTGCCTCCAACCTCCCCTTCTGGGTGAATTCAGGTTGAACTTCCTACATTTCTGACTGGAGGCAGTGTGGAGGCCTGTAGTGTCAGCTGAAGTGGGTGGAGCCAACACTGGTACTCTTTCTAGTCTCGCCGAACCGAAGCCTGACCGTGAACACAGAAACATTGGTAATAGTCATTGTGAACATAAACTTCACAAAGACATAAAGAAACCGGAGGACTGAGTCCCTACCTAAACGGCTTGTTGAAAACCAAGGCAGGAGTGCTCAGACAGCCCAGACCTAGCTCTGACCTAGCTCTGGTCCATTCTGTGAACTCCACTGTGCATGTTGCCAAAAACTTGGCAGGGAGGAGGTGGAAATTTTGTTGTAGTCTTCCAATATTCTTGGCTGTAAAAGTAATATGACCACACGATTCTTGCTCATTTTGGAGTAAAGCGCCCATAAGAAAGTAAATTGTGAACATAAAACTGGTAAATTGGAAAATGACCATCTGTCCTGGGAACACACTAAAGAGGCAGTTTTGCTCTAACAAGAAGCCGTGTGGACTGCTCTATGCCGCTCTGGTACCATGCCTGACCATCACATCACTTAGGTCCAGCTGGAGAAGGGGTTCCGAAACTGGCGTGTGGGAGGCAGAGATCAACTTTAGGAATGAGGCTGGCCGATAATCACTGTGATTTGCAGCAAAATAGCAATATCGACAGGGCCTCCTTTCTGCTCTCCAAAATGGGAATAATGATCCCTAATGCCTACTAAGACAGGTGAATGATTTTATGACTGGGAAGACAAAGCTACAAGGCTGAATTTCATTTGTGATTGTCATTGTTGTCTTTGGCACCTGTCTTGTCTGTCTCTTCTTCCTCCTCCTCCTCCTCCTCCTCCTCCTCCTCCTCCTCCTCCTCCTCCTCCTCCTCCTCCTCTTCTTCTTCTTCTTCTTCTTCTTCTTCTTCTTCTTCTTCTTCTTCTTCTTCTTCTTCTTTTTGAGACAGGGTTTCTCTGTGTAACCCTAGCTTTCCTAGAACTCACTCTGCAGACCAAACTAGCTTCAATCTTAAAAATTCACCTGCCTCTGTCTCCCAGGTGCTGAGATTAAAGGTGTGTGCCACCATCACTCTTTGGCCCCTGTCTTTTAACACTTTTATTAAGAGTTCCCAAGACTTCATTCTTACAGGTACATATTCAAGGAGTTGCTGGTTGATGGGGTGGGGGAGACGACCAGAAGTCTCGGAGACTACTGAGAACATTTCAATCTGTCTCAAAAGTAGAACTAATTTCGCTGAGCAGAGGAGCATGCACCTCTCCCTGCCCCTACCCCACCTCCAGCCCAGCATGGCTGCGCCGCAAACATAGTCCTTTGCTCTGCTCTAGACTTTGGCTTAGGTAAGACCCTTGATTCCTTTGGTCTTTAACATATGAGCATACTTGAGCTTAAGACTCTTCAGTACTCTGTTTTCCCAGGTATCTTAGGAGACAGAGGTGCTAAAAAGAAATCGGTGGGTGCTCCATTCACGAGTCTGTTGGGACCTCCATGATGATTTCAGCCAGAGCTAGACAGGGGTCCTGGATGGAGCTCTCAGTACTGGAATGGGACCAGCAAAGGCAATTGTAAACCCAGGCTCAGTCCAACTCTCACCAAGAAAGGTAACCTGCTCCCCATGCCTGGCTTCCCTGAGTGAGACAGAAATGAATGACGTTCCTTGTGACTCATTCTGAGTCAGATGGGGAAGGAAAGCAAACCCATCAAAGTGCAGCTTTCAAACGTGTAAAGATGTGGCCGTTTGATTTGTGACCAAGATTGATTTGAAGAGGTAGAAGGGAAACTGTGAATGCTCTCTTTCCTTTGTTGGTTTAAGCTCTTTGTGGGTAGGCTAGGTAGAGGCTCTAAGATAGTGGTTGTCAACCTGTGGGTCAAAATGCCTTTAGCAAATTTCTGTCTCCCCAAATATTTACATTACAGTTCAAAACAGTAGCAAAATTACAGTCATGGAGTAGCAATGAAAATAATGTTATGGTTGGGGGTCACCAGAGCATGGGGAACTGTATCAAAGGGTTGCAGAGTTAGGAAGGCTGAGAGGTGTGGCCAGAAAAAGAGCCCTCCCTGCTGAACCAGGTGTACACAGACATCCCTAGTCAAACAGCATCTTGCCCGGTCCCACCTCTTTCCAGCAAGCACAATTGTCCTCTTCATCTGAGTGTCTTGGATGTCTTTGCTGCACTGACTCTTACCTACGCTGGTCTCCTTACAGAGAACATGCTCTGCTGTACATTTATTGATCTGCTAGGTGTTAGCATGTTAGCATTTCTTCTAGGCTCCGCCCAGCAGTTACCTAGCAACAGTCAGGCACCAGCCTGGCTTGCCTTAAAAGGACTGTTTAGCCTCTCTCTGCTCTCTCTGGCCCCCTCTTCCTGCCTCTCCCTACCCCCCCCCACCTCTTTCCACTTATTCACAGTTGGTCTTTTCTCTTTCTCTCCTCTCTCCCTCTCTCTCTGTTTCTCCCTCTCCCACTCTCTGTGTTCTTCTCTGTCCCCTCTCTCTGCCTCTACTCCCTTTTCACCCCCATCCCCCCACTTTCTCATGTACCGAAATAAACTTCATCTTATACTAGACCCGTCATATAGTTGATACCTCACTCTCATGGGCCCTCTAAGACATCCCCTCCCACCAACCACATCATACTGCATTTTACAAAAGGGATGCCATAAAAAGTATCCAAAGCACCCGCCTTGACCAACTTAATTTACTGTCTCACAGCCATAAGTCTGGAATCCAGGGCCTGGCAAAGCCATGTTCCCTCTGAAGGTGCTGGGGAAGGGTGTGTGGTCCAGACCTTTTACTTCTCCATTGTAACAGCCTCAGATGTTCCTCATCTTATGCAGAGTCTCAGTCTCCCTGAGTCATTTCCTGACATCTCTCCTCTAAGTATGTCAATCACATTGGGATTGGCTGGGATTTGTTCTAATCTACTCTTGTAACTGGATTACCTCCACAAACATCCTATTTCCAAATAAGGTTACACCTCAAATTGTAGGTGCTAACTTTTGGGGGGGGTGTGCACATGCATGTGTGCGTGTGTGTAGGGGGTGTCATAACTGAACCCATAATGGAATATGAACTTTGATGACCAGAGGTGGAACTCAGAGCTCCCTCCTGCCATTTCTCACATACGCCCATATTCTCTCAGAGGAATTAAGTCATCTGGGCTTCATAGTATTTCCCTAGAAAGCAGGTATTTCTCTCTCCATGGAAACTGGAAGAGACACATTCAGCACTGAGCACTGCAGAGATGATCCATTCGGGCTCAGAAAGGTCCTGAAGTCTGGGTGTGTTTTCACTAAAACAGGACGCTGAGCGTTCCTCTATCGGTGTCTGACGGGCTGAGCCTGTGGATGCTGCAGATATTGCTCAAGGGACAACTCTAAGCAGTGTGCCCTTTCCTTGTTCCCACCGAGTGATGCCATCAGGACCTGCCTGGGTTGGGGCTGGCTCCCTCAGGACTGTGACTGAATGGAACCCTAACCCTGACACTCAGGCTCTGAGGTCTGTGAAGACCAGGCTTGACCATGGCCACTCCTTTGGAAGGTGACATGATGGTGACCATGGTATCCACTGGATTTAACTAATAAATATCTGCTTCAAATAACACTCCTGGTACCTGGAAAACCCTTATTTGCTCTTCTACTGTGAAGCCACAATCTGTAAATCTGTTACAGATTTAAGACATGACCTATATGAACAAATCATTAAATACAGCACTACAGTTTATGTTAAAGGTAATTTGTACTCAATAGAGAAAATGGAAGCTAAATACTGTTCTTTTATTTTCATCCACATTTCTAAACAATAAACTTGATGTGAATCTGATATTCGTTAGTACTTCCTACATGCCTGGGTACTACATCCATGTTAGCACACTTCATTCCTATAGAACTGCTGCCATTTCTGTGTTCTCTGTCCATTCTATGGATGGGTAAATGCAGCCATGGGGAGGTTTGGATGCAGACCTGTCTCTGCACATGTCAGTTTAACATTCATTTCTAGGCTTACCTCTTAAAAATTTTTCTCTGATAAACTTTGCCAAATGGACACTCTAAGCAGTGTGTCCTTTCTTTGTTCACACCCAGTGATGCCATCAGGATCCTTTTCTTGAAGGCACTGTTTCTGTAACTTGTAAAATGAAACAAAACAAACAAACTAACAAACAAAAAGCCCAGATGGTTTAAAAATGCTATTTAAACACATGTATTTATGTCCTCACCTCAACTTAAACATATGAAGTAAAGAGTACCTCACATTTACATCCAGTGAATACAGCACAATGTCAATGGCAGGTTGACTTTACCTGGGAAATCTTCATCTTGGAACACATGCATCTGATTTCTCTGCACTGCTTTTGCAAGTTTGGAGCTTTTTATGGATTATAGATCTACTTCTCCAATCACAGGCTTGATTTGTCATACTTTGGGCAGGGTGAGAACTGGGCTTCTAGGGGATGGGGGTGGTTCTAGTCACATATAATTGTGAACCTGTCCTTGTGTTCAAGAAAAGGGAATGAATAGAGTCAAATTCCTCTATGGCAGAGGCTGGGCCATCCGGGATGAGTTGACTCTGGTTTTGACCTCACTTCTCATCATGAGGGATGCAGAGAACATGATCAACAGGCCTTCTCTTGGTTTCCTGTTCTCTCTCTCTCTCTCTCTCTCTCTCTCTCTCTCTCTCTCTCTCTCACACACACACACACACACACACACACGTACGTACACACACATACACAGGAGGTGCTCACAGATGGCCAGTGAATTACTGCAGTGGGTATTTGCTGAAATTCCTAATGAATCAAATGCTTTGTTTTCTCATTGCTATGACAGACTACCTGGCAGAAACACCACAAAGAGGGGAGGAAGGTTTATTTTGACTAGTGATTTCAGAGAGTAGAGTCCATCATGGTAGGAAAGCATGCGCAAGCATGGGATGGGGATATGGCTACTGCTTTTCAAATGAAGCAGAGAACATGGAAGGGATGAATCAAGGATACTATATCCCCAAGGACCCACCTCCACTGACTTACTTTCACCAGGAAGCCCTATCTTCTAAAGGTTCTGCAGTCTCTCAAATTGATATCACCAGATGGAGATCAAGTATCCAAACACAGGAGCCTGTGGGGTACCCTTCACTTCACATTGACCATACATAGGTATTATCACAGCCCAGGAACTGGGAAGACTGCCTATTTACTATTTTGGATTTAGAATATCCCCAAAGTCTCAGGGATTGTGGGCTTGATATCCAGCTGATAGAACTATTGGGAGGGGGTACAAATCTCAGTTAGGTGAAGTAGATCGTTGAGGATATGTCCTCTAAGGGATTCTAGAACCCTGTCCCTTCTTCTCTGTCTGATGGTTTCCTCTACACACTTCTGCTTCTCCTAAGATGATCCAGGTCAAGCAACTGTGTACTAAAATTGTGAGTCAAGAGAAATCTTTCCTCCATGGAAATCGATGATCTCAGGCATTTTGTCGCAGTGACTGAAAGCTTACTGGTGCTTCCCGGCCTTTCTCTTTACTTCATCCCCCAGCTTTACATTCACGTGTGAGACCAGCAAAACCACTCGACATTCTGACCTTAGCGATTGAGATTCAGCAAAAAATTAAAGACCCCTCTCTGGGGTGTTCTCACTTGTATGCCCATGAAATCTTCAGTTTGTATTTTGTATTTTGAAGCAGGGTTTCACACTGTAACCTAGACTGGGCTAGCCCATGCTGGCCTTCAAATTTGCAGTACTTCTCCTGGCTCAGCCTCCTCAATACAGACAGGCATGAGCCATACTCCCCAGCCATGAAGTTCATTCTATTCTAGTCTTACTTAGCCTGTATGAATGTTTATTTGTTGGATGAATTGACAAAGAATTACAGAGTTATGCACTAGGCACTCCCTAATAACAATTTTGAACTTCGCGGAGCTCAGTGACTTGGGGAATGGTCAAAGAACAAAGCAAAAGATAAACGCCTCCTACCCACATCCTTCCTTCTACTCATATGCAAGAAGAATGTGAAAAATGGCAAACTTTCCCTGCCCAAATCCTCATATTTCCCTCCCGCTTCTCTGCCCCACCCACTCCCAAGCACACAGATAAGAAAGAACTGGAATTTGTAAGCCCTCAATGCTTCGTGTGTTTCCCATCTGTTTCCTAAATATGCTCAAGCCTTTAGACATTTAAAAATGTCTGCCTTGCAATCCCTGGCATGAGTGATAGACAAAACGACAGGGATGTTCTTCTTCACTGCTGCATCTGTCCCACGGCTGGATGTGGTTCATTTACCTGTAGGAAAAGGGACAGTGACCGGAAAAGAGGATTACAGCATATCCAGAGGCAATCAAGGGAAAAAAAAAATAAAGCAACTGCCAAGAGGGTATTAAAGGTAGAGCTGTGCACAGGGGCAGAGAGCTTAGAGCGAGAGTGCAGGAAAGATCTTCCAGCAACAATTTCTAGACTTCATAAATCTGTAATCCTATCAGTCGCTAGGTGGTACAATTCTATTTCAGGCAATTTAACAAGTAAACATAGCTTGCTAGCTTTACTTATAATTTTATTTAGAGCATCACTAAAGAACTGTTTTTAACTGACAAATTCTTTTTAAGCAGCTCATCCTAAGCTATGGAGTAAAAAGTATATATATAATATGTATTATATATATCATATATTTTATATATAAATATATAAAACATATTTATATATAATTTATATATTTTATTATATATTTTCTATTACATATGTATATTATATATATAATATACATATACATATATTCTTTTCTTTCTTTGCTGAGGCTCAAACTCAAGACCTTTTATATGCTAAGTATGTATTCCATCCCTGAACTATATACTCCCAGCCTGAGAATGCATATTCTAATTCTTTCTATACACATGCAGAGAGAATGTGGAGGTATCTGGGGTGCTCAGCATGGGGGCTTAGATGAATCCACAGAATATGGGTAACTCATTTTAATAAAGAGCTACTTGAAAAATCTATTTTTTTTAACACATGCACTTGCCATGTAATATACTGGGTGTTGGGGGGCATAAATGTTAAAGATACACATACGATGTTACATAATGGCCACGCGAGGCAGCTGCTTTTGATGGGCATATCTCCTTCCACCCCTGCAGAGTTCCCTGTTATTAAGCTTCTGGGAAGAGATGGAAGAGCAACTTCATGCTTCTGTCCATAGCTGATCTAGAGCCCTATCTACTCTCTGTAATTATCAGTTCCACTGACAGACTCCGTGGCTTCATTACTAGGGTCCTACCTTACTTTTGGCCCCCATTTCTCTCTTCACACTGAACTGTGAAGAGTCACAGAGCCTGAGACTCTGCTGGTCTTCAAAGAGAGTTAAACAAACAAGAAGATCAGCTCTGTGGGACATGACTCACCCTCGGTCCATCCTACCGGCTTATACGTACGCCACTCCCCAAAGAGCATTGACATAGTGAGTCATGGTGGTGGGTCTGAGAAATCAGGATGATGGCGATGGGGAGGGAAGAGAAGACCAAAATTCAATTTGTAGTATCTCTGTGAATGATTCATTGAAAGAGTTGAACCAAGAGGGCTTAGAAAAGAGTATGATTCATACCATCCAAGGTGAAGAGCTGGGAAATTTCCTTTTCCCATTTTGGCCCTGGTAATGAGTGTACAAAATGAGATCAGCCTTAAATGTTAAGGCAGAATGGTTTATGGAAGAAAGATCAGTTTTGGGAGTAGACTGATGTGAGTTCAAATCCCGTACCCATCACTTAATCAGCTATGACCAGAGCAAATTAGTTGTTCTCTCTGATTATCCATGTGCCCATTTATACAGCTGAGATAACATATTATGTCCAAGTGAGAGGGAAGGATAGTGTGGGTCATAGTGATAGACTGACATAATTCTCAGTAATTTATATTGTATTAGCTATCTATTTCTATATGATGAATTACCTACCCCAAACAATATGGCTTCAAACAACACATATTTATGATTTCATAGTTTATATGGGTCAAAATTCCAAGTATGGTATACCTGGGTTCCTCTAGCTCAGTACCTCTCCCAAGGCCACATGGTCATCTGAAAGCTCTGTCAAAGGAGGACCTGTCTTTAAAGTTATTCACATAGTGGTCATTGGCAAACTGAGGCTCCTCCCTGGCTATTGTCCAAAGATGCCAGTTCCGTGGCATTTGGGCTTTTCCATAGAACAGCATAAGGTGTGGCAGTTGGCTCAGCTTAGAATGCCAGGCAAAGAAGTGAGGGAAGATGCAGACAAAGCCTTGGCTTCCTGCAACCTAGCTGAAAATGCTAGTGTGTAACTTCTGTGTTGTATTGTGTTATGTTTTGACCCAGGTTTTAACTGTGACCCAGGCTGGCCTGTAACTTACTAGCTAGCCCAGGCTGGTCTGAAACTTATGGCACTTCTACTGGCCTGACTTGCTGAGTTCTGGGATAATAGGTGTGAGCCACCACACTTGGCATAACAGTTCATTACTTTCGTCATACCTGACTCAATAGAGGATGTTCACGCTGTCTGTTCTATGCCCAGCATGAAGGGAATAACAAGAGAGAAAACACAAGCTGAGCTACCTTAGAGGGCACCCATCACACTCATGTACTCAACAGATACTTATCAAGGGTCTACTGTTGTCAAGCATTATATAAAAATATATAAAGCAAGACAGGGTACCTGCTCCAGTGAAGATCATACAAGGACATACACACACACACATACACACACACACACACACACACACAAGAGAGAGACAGAGACAGAGGCAGACAGACAGACAGACAGAGGTGAGTTCATACAAAATTGTAGTCCATGATTCCAACGAATGTGGGCCTGGTCTTGTTAAAAATATATGAATAATAAAAGAAGCAGAGAAACAAAAGAGGGAAGGAAGGAAAAAGAAAAGAAAGAAGGAAAAGAAAAGATGTCCTGTAGTGTAAGTCTTGTGGTCATCTAGGAAAAGAAGGGAGAGACAGAACATCCCAGGAAGTTACAATACCATATGTCAAGGTCCCAGCTTGCTGTAACAATCTTAAATTTTTAATCACAAATTAATTTATAGCACATACCAACCTGGAAAAAGGTACTTCCTTTGGGTACTTAGTTGTTATCACTTCAGTCGATAGCTATACAAGCCTGAGATGCTGTGTTCACAGCTCAGAAAAGACTTTCAATGGATCTCGTTAGACGTACTTTCAATGTAGACTCTGATACCACAGATCATACATTGCTCATCAACACCAGTGTGAGTTTTGTGGAATCTCAGAAGTCCAGGCTCTGACACAGAGCTCTAGAGCTGGGAAGCTCATGAATCGCCCGGGAAGCCAGGGCTTGTCCCTAAAGTCACCTTCAGAGGGTGTGGGCACTGCTCACAAATTTACATTTCTACCAAGCAGGGGATCTGATGGCAGCCACAGTGCCACACTTTGAATAGTCTATTCTAGATTCCTGGAACACAAATGACTGACTGCTCTAAGCTGTGTCATGGTCACTCTAGTCACTGGGTTTGGGTTCTCATCATTATTCAGCAGAACCAAAGCTGCAGGCCTACGCTCTCGCTGTCTCTAATGGCATTTTTGCTGTACCCTGCTCTCAACTAACTACCCTATCTCTATGGGATGAGTAACTTCTAAATTCCAGACCTTGTGACATTCTAATACTTAAAATCCCAAAGCTCCCCTTCCCCACTGCCCATTCCTGAAGTCCCAGCCACTTACTTATACATTCCGTGTCCTGGTTATTATATCCTGCGGCAACAGCTTTGTCTACTTCTGCTTCCTCCCTTCCCAGTGTCTCAGGCAGCACTCAGCAATTCCTCTTCCCAAAATTACAAATAATCTTCCTGCTTCCAAGCATCATGGAAAATCAATAACTCCATCTGGGCCTGAAAGATTGTTGCTCATTCTCAAAGATGCAGCTCGGACAGACATGCTGCAGCCCAAAGCTTTCTCTGGTCCCCACTGTTCTTCCCAACACCTACCCATCCTTTGTGCTCCAGTAGACTCTTACCACCAGTCTCTCTCTTCCGAGATTGCAGCAGAATTAATTTCTTTGGTACATGTGTACTGCTCCCTACCATGAGCTCTTTAAGAGAAAAGACTGTGTCTAAACGTGGGGACCAACACAGAGCCTGGCACCAGGTGAACATTCAATAAATGCTTGCTGAACGCTAATGAGATGACATGTTCCATATACTTGGTGACAGTGATGCTGAAATTGTCCCCTCCTCTTGAGATGAAAAGGCGGCAGAAGCTGGGGAAATTCTAATGAATTGTTATAGTTTAGGAAGCTTTACTTCCCAACAGTAGTACTGGCTTTCTGGTCAGCTTTGAAGCAATCAGAATCAGCATCCTCTTTCCAGTCTCTCCCCATATTAAGAAACTCTGATCAAGCCCTTTCTCATTTCAAACCTTTTAGGAATTTGGAGGAGCCTGTCCAAGGTGGTATCCCAGATGGGTAGCCAGAGCATTCAGGAGTAGTGTAGAAATATAATCTGGACTGGGAACTATTATCTCTATTATTAATGTTGTTGTTGTTGTTGTTATCCCTATTAGGGTGTAACACCAGGACATGGATGAGCTATGCTAGAAGCTTCCAAAGAGTCTAAGTTCTAAAATGCTGACTAAGGACCTAAAGACTTTATCAAACACAGTGGGAGCAAGAGTCCCAGTGTCCGAGCTGGAACCCATGATTAGCCCAGCCTGAAAATAGCCTTGGATTTCTCCCATAGATGTTTCTCTCTAATAACCAAAATACCATAAAAAGCCACAAAGCCTAGAGTAGTTCATGGAGAAACTATTTATGATTTAAGAAGCTTTATTTACATACTCCAGACCATATGAACAAATTTGAAAATACACACTGCATCCTCTGGAAGAAATGTTTGCATGGAGATGAGTCTGAACACCAATGACTAGGCACAAGGAGAGAGGGAAGCAGTTAGTGACCCCAAAAGATTAGCCTCAGGTTCTGCGGGCACAGCATCCTGGCATATAAGAACTCGCAGGGTTGTGATAATATCTGAGTATATTTTCTGTAGCTATAATAAAACACCGGAGACTCAGTAGTTTAAAAAGGAAAAAATAATTTCCCTCATGGTTCTGGAGGCTGGAAGCTGTCTGCAGGGAAAGCTTCGGACTGTGAGAAATGGGAAGAGCAGATGGGCATCTGTGAAGGCAAGTACTAACAACAATAAAGACAAAGACAAGTACTGGAAAGTGGCTTTGTCTAACGAGCTACTTACCCAAGAAAGCCACTAAATCCCCACCCTCCTTAAAGGCCCTCCTCCCCAGACAAAACTCAGCATGAGTTTTAGAGGGACAAATCATAGCAGGTGGATGCAGCGAGTATTTTCAAATTTGTTCGTATGGTCTGGAGTACGTAAATAAAGCTTCTTAAACCGTAAACAGTTTCCACATGAGCTATGCTAGGCTTCATGGCTTTTTTATGGTATTTTGGCTATTAGAGAGAAACGTCTATGGGAGAAATCCAATGTTATTTTCAGACTGGGCTAATCATGGGTATTTGGACCCAAACATAAAAGCTCTATCCAACTTAACAGAGCAAGGCAGTAATATATCACCAAGGCATACTCAGCCCAGTTGAGAACTACTGGAAATCACTAAGTATTCAAAGCTATACTAAGTTAAAAGTTTCTCCAACAAAAGTGTAATATCTGTGTATATATATTTATATATCTTTAAGCTAGCCCCAAAGAAAATTAAGCAATGAGTCATATTACTTACAAAAGTTTAAAACAAACAGAATAAGATTCTTTTATACATCAAGCTGCCCACACATACTTAAAAAGAGCTGGAAGTTGGAAAAACTGTAATAAGCACAAAAATGACTAGGAATCAATTCTAGCCATCCCACACATCCATGAGGAAAGAGGCACTGGGAAAAAAAGTAAATAAGCCAACAGCTGATGTTCTTGATGTTGGAAAGGGCTGATGTAAAGTCTGGGGAACAATGCCAATGCTATTGTGTGTCAGGGTTCTTCTCCTTCTCATTCTCCTTCTTCTCCTTCCTCTTCTCCTCCTTCTCCTCCTCCTCCTTCTTCTCCTTCCTTCTTTTCTCCTCCTTCTTTCCTTCTCCTTCTCCTCCTCCTTCTTCTCCTTCTCTTCCTCTTCCTCCTGTTGTTAATTCAATATTTACATGCAGATTCAATTTCCCACTTGCTATTTCTTCCCTCTGCCTCTTCAAACTGTACTGGGTTTTTCAGTGTTTGTCTTCCTGGGTCGTCTGTTAGCTTGCCTTTGTGTTAGGAACCAGGCAGCTCACAGGGCAAACAGAAGGGACTGTAGTGGCTCCCACAACCCCATCGGTAAAGCTGGCACCAGAGGGAGTGTTTTCTCAGTTCTAGCTGTGTTTCTATGAGCAGGTGTGTTGATGACTACCAAGCTGTGACAACGGCCTCAGTCTTTAAGGCCCCCAAACAAACGACACCATTTTATGATACCATGGAGACAGGTGGGTGGGTGACTGTCCCATTTCCTCCTTCTTGTGGTCTGTCAGGCAGATCTTGGTCAGGTGGCAGCTGGAGCTAGAATTGTCTGAAGAATCAACTGGGGTTGATTTGATGTCTGATTTGCTGGGATGTCTGGTTTGCTCTCCCTATTCTCATAGCCCAGGGGCCTTTCCTCTCTCCAGTCCCTGTGGGTTGCTTGTATAAGTAGTCCCACCAGCAGGGCCTTCCAGTGTCTTACCTGACAGCTCAAGTCTAAAAGTGCAAAAAGAGGATTCCAGGTATCCTTGAGTCCCACATCCAGCATACTGTCAAGTCAGTCCTCTGGGATGAGTTCCAAGCCTAGCCCAGAGTTCACGTGAGTGGAACAATACATAAATATGAATACTTAGGTTCAGTTCATTGATACCTGTGAAGATTATGCTCTCAGCTTCATGGGATTGAGAAGCACCTAGGAGACTACAGAAGCACATCTCTGGGTGTGTCTGTGAGGGTGTTTCCAGAGAGGATTAACTCACTGGGGAAAGATTCCCTCTACATGTGAGCACGATTCCATGGGAGGGAATAGACAGAATGAAAGAGAAGATGGAGAAAGCCCCAGCTTGTGTGGCATCTTCTCTGTTCTTTCTCTGTTTCCTAGTCACCATTATATGGTTGTGCTGTGCCTCCCTCATCTTAGAAGAAAACCTGTGGAAGTTTGAGTAAAGTAACTGGTCACAGGCATCAATATCGAACACAACCCTCTGTAGAATGCTATCTATGAGAGTGGGAAACATCCTAGCAACATTGTAGAAGGTCAAAAGATCAAGTTGGTAATACCACTCATGCTGGCTGGTTTTATGTCAACTTGACACAAGCTAGAGTCATTAAAGAGGAAGGAGCCTCAACTGAGAAAATGCCTCCATCAGATTGGGTGGTAAGGAAGCCTGTAGGGCATTTTCTTAATTAGTGACTGATGTGGGAGGGCCCAGCCCATTATGGGTGAGGACAACCCTGGGCTGGTAGTCCTGGGTTCTATAGGAAAGCAAGCCATGGGGAGTAAGACAGTGGACAGCACCCCTCCATGGCCTCTGCATCAGTTCCTGTCTTCATGTTATTGGCCACTTTGAGTTCCAATACTGACTTCCTCTAACGATGACTAATATGTGGAAGTGTAAGCCAAAGTTGCTTTTCATCATGGTATTTCATCACAGCAATAGAAACCCTGACTAAGACACCACTGATAGTTCAGGAATTAATCAGCTTTGTCAACTAGAATTCAAACAATTCTTTCTTCCCAGCCCTGCCTGCTCAGATTTTTACTCTACTTCTGTAGCACTGTCTCTACAAACATCTACAAAGTCTGGTTTTAAGCCTATGTAAGCCATTCAGTAGCCATAGAAATATTAGAATTTTTCTTTGAAAGTAGGTTTCAAGCAACAGAGAAACTTGTGATGGCTTGCTCTTTTTGTTGGTTTGTTATGTGTGTATATATATTATTTTATGTATTTATATAAAACATAATATCTACAAGTGAGAGGGTAAAATGATTTGACTTTAAAAAAATGCTTGTGATGGTTAATACTCATTGCCAACTTAACAAAGTACTTAAATACCAGAGACTTATGGAAGACATCTCATTCAAATCACTATAGGTGACATCAGCATCCATCCTTTCTGTGCTTCCTGACTGTAGATGTCATGAAACAAGTTGCCTCATGCTCCTGCTGTTACCATGTCCTCACCATGATGGATTTCACCTTTAAACTGTAAGCCAAGAGGCACCGTTCTCACCTAAATCATTTTGTCTCAACAGCAAGGAAAGCAACTATTACAATTTTTGTATCCATTTTCTGCAAAAGACGTAATTTTCTTTTCCTTTATGCTTGAATACAACTCAACTATCTTAGGCTGTTGTGATAAAATTCCTGACCAAAGCAACTTCAAAAAGAAAAGGTTTGTTTTTTTTTTAACTCACAGTTTAAGCTATAGCCTACGGTATCAGGGAAGTCAAGAGAGCAAAATCTTGAAGCAGTTATCTTGGGTGAGACCAGGGTCAAGAGTAATGTATGCCAGTGTTTAGCTCATTTTCTCCACTTTATACAGCCCAAGAACTATCAAGCTAGTGGTCCCACCCATGATTAGGGGTCTCTCCCTGTATTAATCAGGGTTCTTTAGAGTCACAGAAAGTATGGGTAGTCTCTATATAATTAGGAAATTTGTTGACTTACAGTCTGTAGTCCAACTCCCCAACAATGGTCAGCAGCAGCTATGGATGGAAGTCCGAGGATCTAGCAGTTGCTCAGTCCCATGAGGAAAGCAGGCAAGGAAGAGTGAGAGAGTAAATCTTCCTTCTTCCAATGTCCTTATGTAGGTCTCCAGCAGAGGGTGTGGCCCAGATTAAAGGCATGTGCTACTGTGCCTTTAATCCCAGATGACTTTGAACTCAGAGATCTCCTTGTCTTAATCTTCTGGAATTCATAGCCACTATGCTTCAAGATCTCCATGCCAAGATCCAGGTCAGAAACTTGTATCTCTGAGCCTCCAGATTAGGATCACAGGTGAGCCTTCCAATTCCGGATTGTATTTCATTCCAGATATAGTCAAGCTGACAACCAGGAATAGTTACTACACTCCCTTTGTCAGTTAATGTGATAATCCCCTACATCCCTGGTGATTCTAGAGTCTCTCAAGTTGACAATTAACATTGGCCATCACATCCAGTGTGTGTGTATGTGTGTGTGTGTGTGTATGCAAACATGTATATGTATACATAAATATGGTTGTACAGTTGTACAGATGTCTCTGTGACACACTGACTCAGAGTCCTTTTACTATAGAAGCTTTTTTTGTAGTCCTGTGATGAATGGGATTGTTTTTAAGTCTATTGGTAGTTTTGATAATAAAATGCTGTTTTTACAACATTAATTCTGCTAATCCGTGAACACAGGAGCCCGTTTTAAACAGCTCTCTGTTGATGCTTTTTTGTTTGTTTTTAAAAAGTAGTTTTAAACATTAACAAGGAAGTATGAAGTAAATCATGGGCAAAAAATTGAGAACCTCAAGCACCAACATGTCAAGAGTTACAATAACTATAACTGGTCTATAAACACTAGCTAAAAGACAAATATTGGCAGAATGAATTTTAAAAAGTAACCATGTCTATAGTGAGCCCAATTGGTTATAATATAGATTAAAACTAAAAAGCTAGAAACAGATATATCATGTAAAGTATCTGAAAAGTGCCAGTATTAATATCGTATGAAAGGTATTACAGATCAAAGACAATTGTCACAACAAAAGGCAATCAATCCTAATAAAACCTGGACAAATTATCAGAGCTTCAAAATACATGAGGACAAAAACTGTGGGGGTGACTTACACAAAGCCACTGTTGTGGTTTAAAAACAGTTACAGGACAGCAAGAAAGATCTACATGATGGTAGGGTTCAGTGACACCACTAACCAATCAGCTCTTGCCCAACAACAGAGTATACAGTGTTGTCAAGTCTCTTCAAAACACATATGCCAAGATAGCCCCTATCCTGAGTCATCCAACAAAACTTAACAAACTTAAAAGGATTGTAAAACAGAGTGCATTCTGCCTACAGTGGATTCAAACTAACAGCCAGTAACAGAGAGATAACAAGAACATCTCCTAATGCTTTTTTTTTTTTAAATTTTTGGCTTTATATATGTGTTGTGTCTGCATGTATGTTTATGCATGGTACATGTGGGTGAGTGGGCATGCCAGTACATGCACATATGGAGGCCAGTGGTGGATGCTGGGTGATGTTGAGTGTCTTTCTCTGTTATTCTCTTCCTTTTTTTTTGACATTGTGTTTTACTGAGACTGGAGCTTACCTTTCCATCTAGACTGGCTGGTCACTGAGGCCAACAAGTTGTCTGTCTCTGTATCCCCTGCTCCAAGCTCTGAGGTTACAGAAGCCCCTGGCTTGTACTTTCATGATGATGATCCAAACTTAGTTCTTCCTGCTTGCAGAGCAAGCCCTTTTGCCACTAAGCACTCTCTGAAGCCTGTCCAAACTATCTTCAGGACAGAATAAGTTCATCTTCTCCCAAGAAGGACATTTATTCACCTGTATTGAGTGGGAGATTCATTCCTTCCTGCTTCTTAAAGGGAATCTTAGATGACTATGTCTATGCTTTTTCTCTCTCTATGGCCCCAACTATTACTACCAATGTTTGATTTGGTCAAACACTGTCAAATCTCTTCCAGAAAAATTAATTTACTTCTCAGCTTTTCCCATCACTTGTTTAGCTTCCTTCCTTCCTTCCTTCATTCTTTCTTTCCTTCCTTCCTTCCTTCTTTTTCTTATCCTCTCCTCCCTCTCTCTTTCTTCATCTTTGTTGGGGGTACAAAGATCCTTGCGCCCACAGATCATTAGAGAAACCAGTTCATGTTAAACACATGGAGCCTCTTCTCAGTGGAAGAGATAAAATACCTGTTTTCCTGCCCAGAAGGCTGGGAGTGGTTTTGTTAACCATCTGAGTGACCTTTTTGCTATGTATGGAAGCAGACTTCACCCATGTTTTGCTGTAGAGGCAGACCTCACCCATGTTTTGCTATAGAGGCAGACCTCACCCAAATTCCCCGAAATGTTTATCCCAGACTCTTCCCTCGCTGGACCATTTCCCCATCCTTAGGTGAGATGTCACATGTACTTTATGGCCTGCTGACCTCTGTGTTATCAGTCAGATACCACACTAGATTCTAGGCCTTTACTATAGAACCGGCCCTCATGGTCACATAGACTTTGTTAAAAGAGTTTCTAAGTAGTCACATCTTAAGCTTTATTGTGCGCACCGGGATTGGAAAGATTGTTGCCTGGAAACCTTTTCCCAAACTGTACTTTTGTTTTAAACATGCTGACCATGAACCACCTGTCACTAGACTCTCCAGAAGTCGAATCCAGGTTGATAAAATCAATCTGAACCTGGTTTTCATTCTCATCTCTCTGCACCGTTCACTTTCCTGTCTGGCACCTTCAGGGATCCCTCACATCTTGTTTGAGTCATTATTTCTTGAACCACCATATTTTCCATATTTTTCTCCACTGACTTACAACGTTCTGCCATTTCAAATATCCCTTTACCACTGCTTTGGTGGAACTTACTTTGTTAAGAAGTGGATGACTGATACACAGAACTGTGGTTTCTTAACTACAGTTTTGTGTTGTTTAAACTAAAATTCAACAACTGGATAGAAAGTCATGCACGTGAAAACTTCCCAGAAGAACAATAGCTTACCCAGGGCCTATCATCTTCCAGATTTTGTGCCAACTATTTGAGCATTGGCTCACCACTGGCTGTGAAATGACCAAACTGTCATTAGTGTAGATCTGATATCAAACTAAAGGGCCACATGAGGACATGGAACACAACATTTGACTCAAGGACATGTGCCTTGGCGAAATTTGAAGAACTATGTAAAAGCATGCTTCACATGGACAATGGTGAGGTTTTTAAACAGAAGTTACACTCGATGGAGATGAGAGGAGATTAAATGTTCAGGTAATGGGGCAACTCCCTAAAGCTAACTTTCCTTCGAGAGTAAGGACCTTGACTCTTTCTTATTAGTACCAGAATGAGTCCTCATGTCTGTTCATGGGTAGGGAGAACCCTCCTAGATGTCCCAAGTTTCTTTTCCTTGTCTTGAAACTCTGGTCAAAAGTCCTTTCTTGTTTGAGGTAGGGACTCTACCTCTCTCTGACAGTTAAAAAAATATGCTTACAGTTTCTGCTCACGACCCAAGGCTCTTTCAGTTCCAGGAAAGTTTAAAATGGAGTTAGGGAAAATGTGGAAAATAAAAGCCACAGTTTTATTACTTGTGATAAATTTAAGGAGATTGAAAGAATCGTTCTCTGTGTGTGAATGCATTGTTTGTAATGTCTGAGATGACTGGAAATTCATTATGGTTGTAAGTTTCATTGACTAAACCCAAGTTCTCAGAATAGGCTAAGAAGCAGACATTTGAGTGATCTAAAAACGCTACAATTACGTTTATTATTTGTAAACAGAGGTTAGGTATGTAATCCTTATTTTAGTTACTTGATTGAATATTAACCAGAGGTCATCTTGAAATCAATTGTTAAAATATCATATTTAGAGATAGAATCTTATGACCTTTAGTTCATTTAAAGGCCAAGAAAAAGACATGTCTTGGATATCTACTCAAGCACCCTTCTTGAGAAGGGTACAATGTAATGAAAAGTGCAAATGATCACAGGGGGTGACTTGGTGAGTTTGCTGTTTGTAGTGAACGTTAGGTTCTCCTTAGGATAAAATTTAACCTTGAGTAGTTACATGCTGGAAATGAGATTTTTTTTTTAATTTTCTAAGTTTTTTTTTATTTACATTCAAAATCATTTCCCCTTTCCCATTTCCTCCCTCCCTGAAAGTCCCATAAGCCCCTTTCCCTCCCTCTTTTCCCCATTCAACTCCCTCTCCCTTCTCTGTCTTGGCATTCCCCTACATCCAGTCTTTCCAGGACCAGGGGTCTCTCCTTCCATCTTCTTGGAAATCTATTGATATGCAAATTGTGTCTAGGGTATTCCGAGATTCTGGGTTAATATCCCTTTATCAGTGACTGCATACCATGTGTGTTCTTTTGTGATTGGATTACCTCACTAAGGATTATATTTTCAAGTTCTGACCATTTGCCTAGGAATTTCGTGAATTCATTGTTTTTAATTGCAGAGTAGTATTCCATTGTGTAAATATACCACATCTTCTGAATCCATTCCTCTGTTGAGGGACATCTGGGTTCTTTCCAGCTTCTGGCTATTATAAATAAGGCTGCTATGAACATAGTGGAGCATGTGTCCTTATTGCATGCAGGTAAAGCCTCTGGGTATATGCCCAGGAGTGGCTTAGCAGGATCCTCCGGGAGTGTCATGCCCAGTTTTCTGAGGAACCACCAGACTGATTTCCAAAGTGGTTGTACCAGCTTGCAATCCCACCAGCAGTGGAGGAGTGTTCCTCTTTCTCCACATCCTCGCCAACAACTGCTGTCTCCTGTGTTTTTGATCTTAGCCATTCTGACTGGCATGAGATGGAATCTCAGGGTTGTTTTGATTTGCATTTTCCTAATGACTAAGGATGATGAACATCTCTTTAGGTGCTTCTCAGCCATTAGATATTCTTCAGGTAAGAACTCTTTGTTTAGCTCTGTACCCCATTTTTTAATAGGGTTACTTGCCTCTCTGGAGTTTAACCTCTTGAGTTCTTTGTGTATATTAGATATTAGCCCTCTGTCAGATGTAGGGTTGGTAAAGATCATTTCCCAGTTAGTTGGTTGCCGCTTTGTCTTTTTGACAGTGTCTTTTGCCTTGCAAAAACTTTGTAATTTAATGAGGTCCCATTTGTCAATTCTTGATCTTAGAGCATAAGCTATTGGAGTTCTATTCAGGAAATTCTCCCCTGTGCCCATATGTTCAAGGTTCTTCCCTAGTTTCCTTTCTATTAGTTTCAGTGTGTCTGGTTTTATGTGGAGGTCCTTGATCCACTTGGATTTGAGCTTAGTGCAAAGAGATAAGAATGGGTTAATTTGCATTCTTCTGCATGTTGACCTCCAGTTGAGCCAGCACCATTTGTTGAAAAGGCTATCTTTTTTCCACTGGATGGTTTTAGCTCCTTTGTCAAAGATCAAGTGACCATAGGAGTGTGGATTCATTTCTGGGTCTTCAATTCTGTTCCATTGATCTACATGCCTGTCACTGTAGCAATACCATGCGGTTTTTAACACTATTGCTCTGTAGTATAGCTTGAGGTCCGGGATACTATTTCCCCAGAGGTTCTTTTACTCTTGAGAATAGTTTTAGCGATCCTGGGTTTTCTGTTATTCCAGATGAATTTTTGAATTGCTCTTTCTAACTCTATGAAGAATTGAGATGGGATGTTGATGGGAATTGCGTTGAATCTGTATATTGCTTTTGGCAAGATGGTCATTTTTACTATATTAATCTTGCCAATCCATGAGCATGGCAGATTTTTCCATCTTCTGAGGTCTTCTTCAATTTCTTTCTTCAGAGACTTGAAGTTCTTGTCATACAGATCTTTCACTTGTTTGGTTAGAGTCACACCAAGATACTTTATATGGTTTGTGGCTATCGTGAAGGGTATCATTTCTTTCTTTATTTCCACCTTGACCAAGTTATCATTGAGTAGAGCATTGTTCAGCCTCCATGTGTATGTGGAGCATAGATATTCAGAATTGAGAATTCTTGTTGGTGGATTTTTCCCTTGATCAGTAAGTATGTAGTGTCCTTCTGTGTCTTTTTTGATGACTTTAGGTTGAAAATCAATTTTATCTGATATTAGGATGGCTACTCCGGCTCGTTTCTTGGGGCCATTTGCTTGTAAAATTGTTTTCCAGCCTTTTACTCTGAGGTAGTGTTTGTCTTTGACACTGAGGTGCGTTTCCTGCATGCAGCAAAATGCTGGGTCCTGTTTACATATCCAGTCTGTTAGTCTATGTCTTTTTATTGGGGAATTGAAACCATTGATATTAAGAGAGATTAAGGCATAGTGATTATTGCCACCTGCCATTCTTGATGCTATCTTTATGTTTGAGTGGTTATCTACTTTTGGGTTTGAAGCAAGAAGGTTACTATCTCATTTTTTCCAGGGTGTTGTTTCTTTCCCTGTATTGGCGGTTTCCACCTATTATCCTTTGCAGGGCTGGGATGTGGAAAGATATTGTGAAAATTTGGTTTTATCATGGAATATCTTGGTCTCTCCACCTATGGTGATTGAGAGTTTTGCTGGGTAGAGTAGTCTAGGCTGGCATTTGTGTTCTCTTGGTGTCTGCATGAGATCTGCCCAGGATCTTCTGGCTTTCATAGTCTCTGGTGAGAAGTCTGATGTGATTCGGATAGGTCTTCCTTTGTATGTTACTTGGCCCTTTTCTCTTACTGCTTTTAATATTCTTTCTTTGTTTAGTAAATTTGATGTTTTGATTATTATGTGACGGGAGGTATTTCTGTTCTGGTCCAGTCTGTTTGGAGTTCTGTAGGTTTCTTGTACATTCATCGGCATCTCTCTCTTTAGGTTAGGGAAGTTTTCCTCCATAATTTTGTTGAAGATGTTTACTGGCCCTTTAAGTTGCAAATCTTCACTCTCATTTATACCTATAATCCTTAGGTTTGGTCTTCTCATTGTGTCCTGGATTTCCTGGATGGTTTGGGTTACAAGTTTTTTGCATTTTGCGTTTTCTTTGACTGTTGAGTTGATGCTTTCTATGGTATCTTCAGCACCTGAGATTCTTTCTTCCATCTCTTGTATTCTATTGTTGATGTTTGCATCTATGACTCCTGATTTCTTCCTAAGGTTTTCTATCTCCAAAGTTGTTTCCCTTTGTGATTTCTTAGTTGTTTCTACTTCCTTTTTTAGATCCTGGATGGATTTGCTGAGATCCTTCACTTGTTTGTTTGAATTTTCCTGTATTTCTTTAAGGTATTTTTGCGTTTCCTCTTTCAGGATTTCTGCCTGTTGACCCAAGTTCTGTATTTCTCTAAGCGATTTTTGTATTTCCTCTTCATGGGCTTCTATCTGTTGATCCATCGTCTCCTGCATTTCTTTAAGCAATTCTCATGTTTCCTTTGTAAGGGCATCTATCCGTTGATTCATTTCTTTAAGCAATTTTTGTGTTGCCTCCCTATGGGCATCCATCTGTTGACCCATATTCTTCTGCATTTCTTTATGCAATTTTTGTGATTCCTTTGAAAGTGCATCTACCCATTGATTCATTTCTTTAAGTGATTTTTGTGTTGCCTCCTTGTGGGCCTCCATCTGTTTATCCATGTTCTCCTGCATTTCCCTAAGCAATTTTTGTGTTTCCTTTGTAAGGGCTTCTAACTGTTGATTCATGATCTCCTGTAATTCTTTATTAGATTTATTTGTGTCCTTCTTGAAATCCTCTAATAGCATCATGAGAAGTGATTTTAAATCCAGATCTTGTCTTTCGGGTGTGGTGGGGTATCCAGGACTTGCTGCTGTTGGAGAGTTGGGTTCGGATGGTGCCATATTACTTTGATTTCTGTTAGTAACTTTCCTACGTTTGCCTTTTGCCATCTGGTTACCTCTGGTGTCAGTTGGTCCTGCTGTCACTGGCTGTTGGTTGGACCTCCTGTGAGCCTGCAAAGCTATTTCTGCCCCCCCTGGATTACCGGGATTCCCCTGGCACCTATTTCTGGGGCCTGCCCTGCTCCTGAGTGACTTTCGAGCCCTGATGTGCCTTGCCCCAAGTGATGTTATATTGGGGAATCCCTGCACATCCAAAGGCTCAGTTTAGTGGATTTCCGGAGCAGAGGTCGCCAAAGGGAGGCTGGTAGGCTCCTGCCCTGTCCAGGGGTGTGTGATCTCTCCCATAGGAGACCCAAGCGATATTATGCCTGTCTGTCTCTGAGCCTGGAAGTCCCAACTGCCCTGATGCTGGAGCAAAGATGGCGGAGTGCACTCTGCACTCTCTCAGCGCAGATCACTCTGCAGGGGAGATGGTCCACAGCAGAGGTGGTGCCCAAAAGACCGCAGTGCTGTCCTGCTCTTGGGCACAGATGGAAGCCCCAACAGGCCGTGTCCCAAGCGATGTTATATTGGGGAGAATCTGGGTACCTGTCTCCTCAGTGCAGTCGATCCAGGAACCGAAATGAGATTATTATTACAATGACAAGTAACAGGCATAAAGTATAATAATAGTACTTGGGGAATGGTGGGAAACCCTACAGGTTAAGATGGTCAGGGTATAAAAAGAACCAAACAACTACAATGTTTGTTAGCTCTTTTTATGCTCGACCTTCAAATCTTAGCATTTAAGTAAGTGCCTCTTCTTTGATTATTATAACAATAAATAAAATTGTGTTTGTAACTGCCACCTAGGCTGAAATTTGTTAGTCTTTGGGAACCCAAGTTTGCAACTGCCTCTATGAATTAAAAACACTTCCAATGAACCTTACAAAAGCAGGGTAGACTATCAGTTCTTGAACATTTGGCTTCCAAAGCTGTGTTTTTAAAGGTGTGTAACCCTAAGTCAAGTAAGTGTTAGCTTTATGCGTATGGTTTGCACTTAAAATTACAAAATGGAAATGAAATCACCTGCCCTTCTGACCAATGAGGGTGAGCAATGGTACCCATCTAGCCCAAACAGAGCAAGTAAAGGATGCTGCAAATGGTGGTCACTGCTGCTGTGATTATCTTAAAAAATGTAGGCCTCAGCTAAGGTAATTGCAGTAACTTAACACTCAGAAAAACAATACAGAAATGAACACCTCAGCAAAGGTAATTATGGTAACTTAACACTGGGGGGGGTGCAGAAATGAACAATGTGTTGATTATATTTCTTCATATAGGAAACAACTAACTTTTGTTCTATGACCAAGAAAAATATTTGAGCACAGAATGGTTGCCATTTATCAGGAAATTAAGCCAAATGCAAAAGGATTAGTCTTCATTCTTCATAAGAGGAGTCTGAGTTTATAGACAAAAGCAAAGACAGTTTCATGACAATTGTTCCAGGATGAAGGTGTTTTTGCTTGCATACTATTCTGGACGAAAAGCCTCAAGGTTTCATCTCTGTCTCAGAAGAGTCACCGGCCATTGAATATGGAGTTTGTCTGTTTGTTTGGTTGGTTGGTTAGTTTTTTCTTGCTGAGATCATAGAGCATCTGCACATTCTTGCCTTTCATCCCTAACAGCCGGGCCATTGTGGGAAAGTGAGGTCTTGGCTATCTGGTTCTAAGTGAAAGGTTTTTGCACTAGTGTGAGGTGGATATTCTTGTTGGGTAATTTAGTTACAAGGGAAATTTCCTGGGTTTGTGTTGTCAAAAAGGCTCCGCAGTCTTCTTAGGGTAGGGATGCTTTTCATCACAGTCTCCATGGACAGCATAACTGAACATAGACAATAACTAGTGAAATACTGTTGGAAAAAAATGTTACATCTTCTGGTCAATATTGTACAGGCATTGTGGTTGTCAACTTTCTGTCACTATAACAAAATAACAGATACTCAGGTTAGAAAGAGAAAAAAAACTTTATTTTGGCTTACAGTTTTAAAAACTGTAGTCCAGGATCCATTGGCCTCGTTGTTTTGGGCTTATGGCAAGTTGTCACATCAAGACAGGAACATAAATATGATGGGACAAAAATTGCTCAGTCTGAGGCCATGAAACAACAGAGAAGAAGAGGAGGGGTCTGCAGTCTGAAAGTCCCCTTTAAGGACACACCTACTCCAATAACCCAAGGATCTCCCAGTAGGCCTCACCTTCATAGACCGCATGCCCTAATCCAATACTTTTAAAAGAAATATGGGTGAGGGTAAGATCAAATCTTAATATATCTCTTCATATATTTACCATTGCCACATTCTAGACACTACACTCAGATAGAGCACCCTCCTCAGTTCCTGAGCTGGAGGAATTCAGACAGCAAGAAAAGAAATAGTCAACCCAGTGTGGTAGGATGCTGGTAAGGAGAGGGGCAAGGCAAGTCCCAGGAGGATTTGACATTAGAACTAACTGGCAGAGAAGGAAAAGTGGTTGACTGATTAGAAGCAGGGGGAGAAGGTGTTCCAAGTCCAGAGGGTACCAAGGCAGGAACAGAGAAACAGCTACTCTTGTGCTTCAGTTCAAATCCAAGTTACAGAACCAAATGTTGTGTTTTATAAAAAGATAAGGAGGGAAGGAATATGTTTGGTAGATGTGTAGTCAGGTGTGGGGGAAGGGGGTGCCTCCGGGAGCCCATGCTGAGGCATCCCTTCCCCCTGAAGGACCAGTCACAGGATGGCATAGTATAGAATAGAGTTTATCTAGGGCATGGGGAGGGGAGTTGAGGGGGTAGAGACAGAGAAAGGCAGAGAGAGAGAATAGAGGAGTAGAGATGTGGAGGCCAGCCATGAACATGTGGAGAGGGGAGCAGGAGAAAGGGGACAGCAAGAGCAAGAAGGCAAGAGAGAGGGAGGAGTGGGCAAGCTACTCTTTATAGTAAGTCAGGTATACCTTGGCTGTTGCCAGGTAACCGTGGGGTGGAGCCTAGACAAAAATGCTAAAGGCTATGATGTCTATGCAGGAAACTTCCTGGGACCTTGTTTCTAGCACTTAAGGTAGACATCCCAAAAGAGATGAGAAATAGGGGAAGGGTTATCTGTCCTTTCAAGAAGCATGAACTGCATCCATACAAGGCTGGAGAGCTGGGGGCAATAAAAGTGAGTGCTCCCCACTTGGGAGTCTCTTCTACAAACATGTGTGTGTGTACAGGGGCATTTATTACAGTATTCTCTGTAAACGAATGAACTGAATGTGACAGTTGTTTAGAGAGGATTAAACCAGCGAACAGAACACTCAGACAGTAAGGTCAGGCTTTAAAAGAGCAAGGGAATTTTGTAAAGAAGGAAGAGGAAGGACTTCTGCGGTGCGTTGTTAGATGAAGGAAACAATGAGAAGAAACAGCAGTTTGCATGGTGTGACCCTATTTGTGTGAGAAAACACACAGTTTTTCTATTAGTCACCCCTGATCTCTATGCTCACCTTCATTCTTTCTTCCTTTATTCTGCTGGGCTGGAGAGAGGGCCTGTCCATCCTTTGAGTCTACGTCCAGAAAGGGAAGAGACTCTCAATATAAACTAGTGGAGAGAGCAAAGAAGAAAATTTTTGTCAGCTCTTCGGGGAGAGGGCTTTATTATTGTCAACAACAGTTACATTGGTTGGGAGTGGGCTCCTGCCCTGGGTGGGATGGCCAAATCAAAATGGAGTCACTGGAGCTGAAGTTTCAGGCCACCAAGCCACTCAAGTCAGTTATGTTGTTTATTTAACTTTCTGAGGTATCAACAGAGTAAGAGATAACAGCTGGATCCAAACAAGCCAGTTTTAGCTGACAGATATTCGAGTTTCGCCTCCAGTTTAATTAACTTGTACCAGGAAAGTACCTTTGAAACTGCTGCTGTTCTTTTTCGTCTCCATTTCTGCTTTCTTCAGGCTTCTCTGTTTATAAAACCAAATGTTCTCTGCTCAGTCTCTTTTGGTGTGTGGGGGGTGGGGTGGGGAGTCAGTGGTTTACCCACTGAGCTATCTCTTCAGCCCATAATGTTGTCTTGACAACGGAGTTGATAGAAGGGCAAATCTAGGAAGGAAGGAAAAAGGAGAGGGCACAGGAGAGAAAAGGAGGGAACTGGCTTCTTTTGTTACTAAGCACATCTTTGGACTTGACTTAATATAGATAGCATTATTATTTCATAGCTTATTGAAAAAATAAGGGATGGAAATGAATTTTTAAGTGCAACACTCTCACATCTACAGAGCAGAAGAGTTGGAAGGGGAACAAAACGATGGAAGCAGACAAGAGAATATTTTATTCCAGCCCCATAGGTGAAGGTTGACACCTGTGAAGGTTGTCACAAAGCTGCAGCAAGGCAGATTTCTGAGAAATATTCTGGAGATAGAATGAGTGAGAGAGCTTGATGTTTAAAGGAGAGAGCAAGAAGCCAGTGAGGCCTTTAGCTGCCAAATAGGATCGGTGCTTTTGAGTGCAAACTCCCACATTTAAGGGTGGGAAAAAAACCAGAGGTGGCCACTCCTTTGATGTGCTGTCAACGCACCTTAAAGTTTGGGATCTGTTGCAGTATTTACCAACCCAATTACCCAGTAAAAGAAATCTCAACTCAATCAATAACAATACAAGCTATAAGCCTAGATTAGGCGGATCTTCCACTACACTACTCTATTCCCTATGTTATCTCATATAACTTGCGGTTTCACCAGGCCATGAGCTTCTCCCCATGCTCTCTGTGGATCCTCCGTAGCTCCTCCCACTTCCCATCAATCCTTTTCTCCTCCCCCAAACTCTCAGCTCCTCCTCCTTCCTCCTGCCCAATCATTGACTCTAGTCTTTATTTGAAAGGTTAAGGTGGAGAGAAGGTTCACAAGGTACCTGTATACTCATTAACTCCTCTGTAGCCCCTCTGAGGAGTGGAATTTGCATCAAAATACAAGCCCAGGGCTATCCACAACAGGGATCCTTTTTGTTTTGGTCAGAACTCTGTAGAGAAATATCCAAGAAGGCAATCAAGTGGCCTGAATCACTTCTGTCTGATTCTATCAAGCAAGCTGGAGTAAGCTTGGTTGGTTGTAATAACAAACTGAAAGTGTTCCGGTCCTCTATCTGCTTTGAACACGTGATCTATATAGAATGCGCATACTCAGCAACGTACCTGCTCTCAAAGCGCTTTCTGACTTAAATCAGCTAGCTTCCCTTGTTGCTAGCTTTGGGAGGGCATTGCTTTGGGGAAACTCCAGGCTTTCCTTACCTGCTGCAGTAAGACTTTCTGTTCCAGGTGTAAGTTCATTGTACTCTCAAGATTCGGGTTAAGGTGACTGTGGACAATCTTAGAAGAGGAAAAAAAGAATTTTCATGGCTGAGGTCAATGTCTGAGGTGCTGGACTGAGAATGAACAGCTACAGACAGAAGACTGATTTGGGGGGCTGGTGGGGAGGGTGACTTCCGGTAGTGCTCCAATAAATGGCTGATAGGAAAGAGGCTACCATCCCAGAAGGACTTGGTAGCAGAGAAAAAAAACACAAAAGCCTCAGAACTCATAACTGCCAGTTGCTGTAGATTTCACATCATACCATAAGGATAATTTGCCCATGACTGTCTACATGACAGTGTCTCCATAAGATTGTAAGGGAACTGAGAATTTCCTATTACCTAGAGTCATAATAACTGTCGTATGTCACGGTGCTAAGTAAGCATGGCTCACGTTTGTGGTGACGCTGGTATAAGCAAGCCTATTACGTGCCAGTAATACGGAGAGCCTAGCAGGGTGGTTATCTACTATGCATAGCACTTTATGATTTTTTGTTATTAATTTAGGTATTTATACTAGACATGTGTGTCTATATACTTTTTTTATCATATTTTCATGTTTTATTTTGGTTCTCACCATTCACGTCATCCAGGTTGGCTTTGACCATCCAGGGCTCAAGTTAACGCCTTATCTCAGGTTTTGAGAGGTCAGCTGTAGGCACACACCGTCACATCTGTTGTCTGTTGTTTGGTTGGTTTGCTGGTTGGTTAGTTAGCTTGCTGTTTTTAAAATGGTCTCTCTTTGTAGCTCAGCCTGCCCTTGAATTCTCAAGTCCTCAGTCTCCCAAGCCTGGGCTGTCAGCATGTGTCGTCATATCCCATCTCAATGTCTGGCTTTTATTCCTGTCTTGAAGCATAGCCCTTCTACTTGACGAAAGTGTTTCTTGTAGAGCACTGTGGTTTTACTAGCTGCAGCTCATGGGTCTGTTTACCATGTCTGTGGAGGGCATACTGAGGTCATGGTAAAGATCACTGATCTCTACCACCCAGGCTCTGTCCAAGCAAATGCTGTGCTGCTCTCACTATGAAGAAATGGTTAACAGTACATGCATGTTACTCAATGGTATGTCCATAGTTAAAACTAAAACAGCAGGCCTAGCCAGGCCCAAGAGCCGTTTTAAATCTTGTACATGCCCAAGCAGCGACACTGTCATGAGCTCTCAGAATGGAGCCTGCTGACACGGTAGGATCACCTCAGCAAAGACTGAGCCCTTGGGCTCCCCAGTTCTCCAAAGAACAGAACAGTTGGGGCTGAATAATCACTCGTGTTTCCTCAAACCATTCCTGGCAACAGTTATCTTAAGTCACACTTCCTGGAAATAGACCTCAGGATGGAGATTGGGTCTGTTGGATTTTTTTATTAGGGAGTTGTTACACAATAAAGAATTAGTCTGTCCTTTGACTTGGGTCCCTGGTACAGAGTTCCAAAAATCCTTGGAATGTCCTGAGCAGTAGAAGTGTGCTTATCACACTGATGAAGTGACTTAGGAGGGGGTGTTAGACTGCCTTAGGAAGACTTAGGAAGCCAGACTCCACTGTAGGCTTAAAGGGTTGGAAATGAGCCTGCAATCATGGAGGGGATAGGAGGAGAGAGATTGAGTTTAAAGATGTGCCCAGTGCTTTTATTGCCCATATCTAGTGAAGATAGGAATATTTCCCACCCCCAAAACTCTGCACTCCAAACTCAGTGGACCTTTCCGATTGTTATGGATTCATCCATCTTTTGGAAGACCAGTACACTGGTGTTGTGAAGAAAGGGTGTAAACCTGCTCACATACATCTCTCCCTGTCCATGGGCTTTATAGAGAACTGGCCATGACAAGTGGAGTGACTCTCTTGACAATAAAGCACCAACCCAAAGGAATCCTGGAAGTTATCAAATGTACAGCAGTGATTACAAATGCAGGTGACCTGAGGACCCCTGAGACTAGTGGCATCTGAAATGAGGGGAGTCTTGTGGAAGACTTTGTCTTAACTTGAAGTCTGCATATAATATTTGAAACAAAACTTTCCAGGTAGCTGTACCCCAAGTATCTTGACTATCTTGACTCTCTGTGTGACTGTCTATACCATAGTTTATCCACTTATCCTGTTACTAATCATGCTGAAGGGAATTTCCATGTTTCAATAGATCATGTTATTGTGAACATTGTTTACATTGTCTCCCCTGTATGACTAAAAGAGCTTCCCTAAACATAGGAACATAAGAGTTAACATTGAACTTAGGAGATACGTATGCCACACTGTTTTCCAGGGTACAGTCTCTTCAAGACAGGATAGGAAGCCCGTGGCTGCACATGCCTACTAAGACTTGGAATTTCCCCAAATTATGTCATTTTTCTATAACAGAATGGATGGAAAATAAAATCTTACCATGGCCTTGATTTTTATTTCTCTGCTCCCTGATGACAATCCTTATCTTCTCATGCCCTGATTGGCCACAACTCTTCTCAGAATTATGTGAGTCTGGTCTGCATTCTCTTCCTTCCTATATCTACACCTTCTACTTAATTCCTGAATTCCTTTGTGGCCTTTCCTTTAGAGATACACTGCTGGTGGCAAACACTTTCCTTCTGCTTTGTTTCTGGAAACATCTTCATTTCTGATCCATTACTGTAAGGTAGTGTCCCCATGTCACGAGTTCTAGGCTGGCAGGTGTCTGGGGTACACTGAAGATGTCGGTCCCTCTCCTTTACTGGATCCTGCAATTGTAACTGAGAGGTTGGCTGTTCATTTTTTGTCGTTCCTTCAAGAGCACCCAGTTTCCTTCCATTTCCTGTGCTCTAGCCGGTGCATGCAGATGTGACTACACTCCTAGGTATGTGTGTTGTTTTCAGTTTTCAACCTAACTGTGGAATTCTTGACTCATTCTTGCATTTGTTCTGGAAAATTGACTGTAACTTCTTCAAATATGACCTTAGCCCCCATTCTTCTCTTCTGGTGCACTTTCAGTCATGCTGTGAGAAGACCTTAATTGTTTATTAGGGACTTTTGTTGTGTTAACAAGTTCTAGTTGCTAATGACTTGCTTCCTGATGTGCATATTTGATTTTTGTGGGAACCATCTTTTACTGGGGGAGCGTTCATCAATCCTTCTTGGCTGCCACCTTCCTCATGGCTGTCAGCACGTCGCTCAGCTCCTCCCGCTTTCTCTTGGTTCAGATGTGCGTGCCCACCCTCTTCTTGATGAACTTGAGTGTGCACTTGTCCTTGGACACTTTGAGCAACTCCATGGAGCGCCGCTCGTAGGGTGCCAAGCTGCACACCTCCCGGATCATGTCCCACACGAACTTGGTGTGCTTGGTGAGGCACCCGGGGCACCAGCTGTGTCCCGGCTTGACGACAACAATGATGACGACAACGATGACATTCTTCGTCACCTTGTGGTCCTTGTTGAGGCCCACATGTCATGTCATGCACATGGGGGACAGAAGACTGCATAAAGGTCAGGTGTCTCTTTCTACCATATGGGGCCCAATGATTCCAATGGTTCTGAACCCTTATGCTATGATTCACAACAGTAGCAAAATTATAGTTATGAAGTAGCAACAAAATTTTATGGTTGGGGGTCACCACAACATGAACTGTATTAAAGGGTTATAGCATTTAATTTAGAAGGTTGAGGAGCTCTGGGCTCAACTCAGGATGTAGCCATCTTGCATGCTAAAGCTCTTTAAAGTCCATATAAAAGTACACTCTTCCAGAAAGCAAGTATAGCATTTATATAAATAAGCAAAACAAATGGAAAAGATAACACATCAGACTGCCAATAGATATTAATGAGAGAAACATACTTAATTGCGTTAGCAAAATATGAAACATGTCAAACATTTCTGTAGGATGGTTTTAAAATTGTTGAATAACAATAGCAAAACATTATATGTTGAGTGGGAAACTTTAGTTTCATTGTGATGAAACCTTGAATCATTGTGGAAGAGAGGGTTTATTTAATAAATGGTGCTGAAATGCTAGGAGGCATTGAGGGGTTGACTACATATCTCACACTCTTCATCAAAATAATTCAAGTATCGATCAAAGTCAAAATTACCAGAAGAAACTAATTGTTCCCTCCAAATGGAGACATCATCATAAAACTGAAGTGAAACCTGACAGTAATGAACTTGACAACATAAAAATGGAGAAAGAGTCTCTGCCTGGCAAAATTATTTTAAGCAAAGTAAAAAGACAAATGATTATGTGTGTGGGAAAAAATGTATTTGCAATTCATCTCAGAATCAGAAGCCTAACTTCCTACATAGGGGAGAAGGCTCTTGCAAATGCCAACGAAAAACTATTCAGCCCAAAGAAAGTGAATAAAAGTTCCTTAACTCACAGTTCCCTAAAATACAGATGACACCGAACATGAATTAAGTGGTCCCTTCTACTGATAGTAAGAGAAATGAATAAGGTCGCACTGAAGTACCACACTTACCCCATTGGATAAGTAAATATAAAACAAATTTAAATCCTGGATGACTAGTGGCCGTGTACGTTGGTACAGCATCTTTACTGGCAGGTCAAAAATACCTACTATATTTCTATAAAAGTTCTCACTTTTTGATGCAAAAATTTCAACTTGGGGAAGTTAGGCCATAGATAAACCCACACATCCATGGAACGATGAATATTCATTTTAATTCATTGTACCTACCATGCTTGACTGTCGGTTCCCAAAGGTTGATGTGTTGGAGACTTGGTCTTCAGTCTGGTGGTGTGGTAGAACAGAGGTGTGTGGGTGGCTGCTAGGTGGGAGGTTGCTAGATTTTGATAAGGCTGTTGCTGTCAGGAAGGATTCAAATTGTTTCCATGAGTTAGATTTCATGAAAAAAAGAAGAAAAAAATCTTGGGAACATGAGATTAAGGCTGCAGAGATACTTGGTCAGTAAGCTGCTGGGATGGCAAGTATCAGGATCTGAGTTCAAGCCCCAGAAATGAAAAAAAAATAGTTGGTGTCACTAATTCTAAAGCCAGGTAGGCAAAGTCCAGCAAACCCTGGGATTGCTAGCCAGTGAGCCCAGGTACTTATTCAGTGACTGGGCCAGGGAGATTATCTACAACAAAACAAAACACCCCAAAACAAGGTAGGTAGCTTCTGAAGACTGACACCCAGTGTTACTTCTGGCCATATACACTCATAGGCACACATGTTTACACATACTTTCATACACACACACACACACACACACACACACCCCAAAAGGAAAGCATGAGCTTGTCCCCTGGGTTGCTGTCTAGCTTACTGTCTTGCAATACAATTTCTTCCTGATTTCTTCACATCACATGTGCTCCTATGCCTTCTGCTAACTGGCATGTCTACATATCTTCAACTCTCAGCATTTAAAACTGAGCTCAAGAAACTCTGTCTTCAATATGTATATGGTTTTGTGTATTTCACGGTAGTGATTAAAAACAGAATAATACAAGACCATTGTTAAGTTTTTCAAACTATCAGAAGGAAACCATATACCCATCAATAGAGAATGGTCTCTCTCTCTAAGGACCAGTAAGCATTTTCAGCAGTTGCTTGCCAGTTGGAGTTAAAATGTATTAGTATTGACTGGTCATTAGTGTATGAGTTAGACTTGGACAGATTTCACAATGGATACTCTCTTAATCAGGGTTTCTATTCCTGCACAAACATCATGACCAAGAAGCAAGTTGGGGAGGAAAGGGTTTACTCAGCTTACAGTTCCACATTGCTGTTGATCACCAAAGGAAGTCAGGACTGGAACTCAAGCAGGTCAGGAAGCAGGAGCTGATACAGAGACCATGGAGGGATGCTACTTACTGACTTGCTTCCCCTGGTTTGCTCAGCTTGCTTTCTTATAGAACCCAAGACTACCAGCCCAGGGATGGCACCACCCACAAAGGGCCCTCCCCACTTGATCACTAATTGAGAAAATGCTTTACAGCTGGATTTCATGGAGGCATTTCCTCACCTGAAGCTCCTTTCTCTGTGATAACTCCAGCTTGTGTCAAGTTGACACACAAAACCAGCCAGTACGGATACCGACAGACAGCCCCTTCAGATAGAGCCCTGTCTTGCATCAGAACCTAACTCCTAAAATAGTGCCTACCTGGTGTATTTCATTTCGTTAGGGTGGGTTTAAAGGAGTCAATGTTTCATTGTGGTTGAATGTCCCCAAGTCAAAGTGTAACCACTTTTCATTGGCTAATGGAAGGACAGCTCAGATAGAATCAATTTGTTGAAGCTTGAAAAATGCTGAAAGTCAGTGTATTCACACCCTGACCTATGGGAGAGAGCACTTAGGAATAGCTTTCTAAACTGTTCCGGGGAGTCCATTGAGTTCTTCTAATGCATTCGTTCTCAGCCTGTGGTCTGTGACCCCCCTGGGGGGATATGGAATGACCCTTTCACAGGGGTCACATATCAGATAGCCTGCATATCATACATTTACATTAGGATTCATAACAGCAGCAAAGTTACAGTCATGAAGTAGCACTGAAATAATTTTATGGTTAAGGGTCACCACAACAAGACAAACTGAATTAAAGGGTTGCAGAATTAGGAAGGTTGAGAACCACTGTGCTAAGTGATCTCTCTGGTTTGTATCAATCCCCAGTAAATAAAAGGAAGAAGTATTGGCATGAATATATCACTAGTGATTACATGATTACACGTGTACTACCTGTATAAGAGTACATGTGTACTGCTTACATGTGTAAGTAAAGCAATTGCTACATGAATAAAACACACAGCACATGTGTGTGCCCACCATGACTTCCAACAATCGTTTTTTTGGACTAGGGAATACTCGGATGATGCTAAAGGCCGTAGCTAAGCAGGCTACTGGTAACTTTGGCATTCACTTCTTATCAGATACACTACACCTTTTTACAGATAACTGCCTCCTTTATGAACCTTTCAATAAAGGCTTTCGTTAAAGACTAGGTCTGAGTCTTAAAATAAAACAGAATAAAACAAAAACAATAAATTCTGAGTACTGAATATCATGGCTACAAATTATAAAGCATGTGTCAGATGCTCCCAACCATGGTATATAGGACATGAGGTGTCAGACATAGGACATAAGGGGATGAGATAAACAATGTTTCTGCCTTCAAAGAACACCCACTTTTGTGAGGGAGACAAGCCAA
This sequence comes from Tokudaia tokunoshimensis, assembly GCA_036184795.1. Taxonomy (NCBI): domain Eukaryota; kingdom Metazoa; phylum Chordata; class Mammalia; order Rodentia; family Muridae; genus Tokudaia; species Tokudaia tokunoshimensis. Next base: position 36,664,411 of record BTHU01000019.1, read on the forward strand.
GTAAGTGGTAACTAAGTGTACTTGTTACTTTGGTCCTAAAGTGTGTATGTTACTTTGGTCTTTCTCTGACCAAATGCCTGATATAAACAAAGTAAGAGGGAAAAGGTTTATTCTGGCTCATATTTTTAAGGATTGTAGTCCATCCCAACAGGAAGGCATGATGAAGTTGTGGAGGCTACTAGGTCCGACCACCAAGTAGTCCCCAGTAGTCATGAGCCTATGAGAGACATTTTACATTCAAATTCTAGCAGGAAAGGTACATCATAATGAGTGTTAGGAAATAACTAAACAGGGCATTGGGATTCAAGCTTAGAGGAAACCCACTTTAGAGTAAGTGATCTCTGAGAAAGAGACATGCGAGCTAGAAGAATCCACTTTAGAATAGGTCAGAGTGGACATCATGATTAACCTTTTAAAGTCTCACTTGAGTAGTACTCAAGGTGCTTAGAGACACACATCTTCCCCCACAGCCAACAGGAATCTGCATTCTGCAGAGGGCTTTGGCCTTGTAAAGTACTCTACTCTGTTTGAAGGTATTTTTGCCTACTTCCCTTTAGACACGGCCTGTGAGTTTTAGTTACATTTCTTGGGATGATCTTTCTGACTCTCATCAATGGGAAGCTTTGCTTGAGATCTTTGAAGGTATTGAGCATGTGTCTCTGTTCTTCTCTGTACAATGTTATCTTAATCGTGAGAATATTCTCATCTTTGTTGTGTAAGCAAAAACAAATGGAACTTGAGCAACGTCCAGTCATGCAGCAGTGTCCCATAATATCAGCAATAGGGCAGTTGAAGGAGTTAGGAAGGGGGCTGAGGTCACTGAGGCCTACACACACACACACACACACACACACACACACACACAATTTAAGCATGCTGTGCTATTTTTTTCCTTTCCTTAATTTCTCCTCTGGCCTGGGTTGAATGAACAGAATTCAGATGCTTGAACACAATGAAGAGCAGAGACACATGTTTTCTTTCATGTTACAAATTATAAACATTTATCAAATTCAAGGAAAGGAAAGAAATAGCATAGCATGCCTAAATTAAGTGTGTGTGTGTGTGTGTGTGTGTGTGTGTGTGTGTGTGTGTGTGGTGGTGGTGGGGTACCTCAATGATATTTAGCTGATGGTCACCAACAGATTCATATATGTAAATATTTATGCAAATATTCAACATGTGTTTACATGGTACATACATAGCCCTGACTCATTGACAATCTCTGTATTAGCATAGTTCCTTATCCTTGGGGCTAACAGCCAAAAACTATTCATCTTCGCCATGGAACAATTTTTAAAACTCATTAATTATGCATACAATTTACATCTTTATTTTTATTTCAAGGGCTGATTGAAATCTATTAATAACTGAAACGCGATTGCATTTTTAAGTGTCTCTTAGCTGTTAGATGCTTTGCTTTCAAAGAGCACAACGCTCACTCAACACTAATTTCTAGGGTGCTGGCCAAGGGAGAACGCTTTATGCAATAAGGCAATTGTCTTTGAAGAAATAGTTGAAGCTCAAGAAATAAAGTTAATGCCTGCTGAGAACTTTGTCTTCTTCTTTTCATTTAATTTGCGTTTTATCAAAGTAAAACAAAGATTTTGAAAACCCCCAAAAGACTCCGAATCTTATAAAGCTTTCAAAGCTCAGTTCATTACCCCATACTTCTCAATCCTGCCTCATTTAACCTAATTCTCTCCCATCTTGAATTTATATCTGCTTCTAATAAAGACAATGCTTTTATTTTATTTTATTTTATTTTCTATTTTAGGATTTTTTTTTTTATGGCTTTTAAAATAAAGTCAGATTCGCTCTTCCTTTACAGCACCTTTTATCTCATTCCTGCCTGCCTTGGTTCATTGGTCAGGACTTCCTGCATGAGGTTGAAAGGTTTTACTCTGTTCTTGATCTTAGGGGAAAGCGTTTTTCTTTCACCATGGAGTATGATGTTAATTGTGGAGCTTTGTGGATTCCTTTTAAGAGGTTGAGAGACTTCCCGTCTATTGCCAGCTTCCTGGCTCATGTTGGTGTGGTTGTTTTAAGTTGGCAATGAGTACTGAATTTTGTCTGAATTTTTTTTTCCTGTTTTTGTCTGTTGATGTGGTGAGTTGCATTGATTAATTTTCTAATGTTAAACCAATTATTAGGTCATGGTGAATGAATCGTTTACAGCCTGCTGGGTCTGAGTTGTTAGTAGTCTAAAGGAACTTCTGTGTTTATACACTATTAACCTTTAGTTTCTATGAAATATCTTGACTGTAGAGTGCCTTATTGGGGTGCCATGCCACCTGGCAGGAACTTGACATCGACCAATGTGAAGATCCTCTCCCAGCCTTTGAGCGGGAACTCCTGTGTTAGCCATAACCCCCTCCACCTGGGGTGGAGGCTCAGACCAAGGTGAAGCCAGTGGTTTTTCAAGCACCTGCAGTTTCCTGGAAAACACTAGCCACCTGTGGAGAAGCTTCCAGCCTCTGGGGGAAGGGTTTTCCCCTGCCTATATATTTGGAGTTCTCCATTAAACTTTTAGATCTTGAACAGCAAGGAAGTCTTGGTTTCCATCTCTTTTCGCCGCCTTCCCACACATCCCCAGCTTCCCTTCCAGGTAACTCGTTCAGTGTAACTGCCGGTAGTTCCACTTGACCACCTTGAGGTACCTGGCCTTTACTTGCCTCACAAACTATGTTTAGGAATAGTTCTGTCTCCTCTCATTTCTTAACAAGTTTCTCTGAGATTGGTATTGTTCCTTCTCAAAACCATGGCTTGGATTCACCAGTGAAGTCATTTGAATTAAAAGCTCTCTTGGGGGTTTGGGTATGTAATTCTAATTTCTGTGACAGCTATTAGATGCCTTGAAGATGTCTATTTGGGAGAGGTATGGTTTTTGAATATTTAAAAATGTTCATTTATTCAATGTATTGTATAAAATGGTTCTGTATACATCCCCTGCCATTTAAATGCCTGTGGTAACTACAGAGGCTCCTCATCTTCCTGCCTGATATGGGTGCTTCCTTTATTCTTTCCTTTAGTTTCTCTAATTAAGAATTTATCACTTACATTAACTTTTAAAAGGCGTTAATCATTGCTTTTTTGGTAGGATTCATCCATTTTTAAATCTCACCAGTTGCTGCTAATTTTTATGAACTCATCTCTGCTTACTTTGGGCTTCATTTGTTCTTGTTCTAGTCTCTTATAGCAAGAGTACAGAACATGAAGTTCATAATTTTCCAATATGAGCACTTTAAGCTGTGAATTTCACCAACCATTGTTTTAGGTAGCTCTGACAAAGTTTGTTACATCACAGTTCTGTCTGTATTACAAAATAATTTCTAGTTTTGTTTTGTTTGTTTGTTTGTTTCTTGGGTGTGTCTGAAGCTGTGGGATCAGGAAGTACATGAACATGTAGGAATGATATACCCCCGCCCCAATGAATTTATCCTCGAGTCATTCTGAAATGGCTGTATTTCTTCCTGGGTGATATTCTCTGCTCTGAAATCACTCTAGCCACTCCCATTTTGCTCTGATTGCTCCTAGCGTGGTACCATTGGCTTTCATGATTCAACTTTCAGCTTATGTGTAACTTCTGTTTTAAACCTGACTTTTGCATCCCCCATGTACAGCCCTCAGCAGCTGCCGTCTTGCTTAGTAAGAAAGCTCCTGTACCCCAGGGGGATCTCTCCATGTTTTGTGCTATATGCCACTGGGGAGCCTCAGGACTCTATTCTGCTGTGGCAGCCTACTTGTGACCAGTTATTGTAAAAGCTCCTGTCTCTGGTGGGTAACTTCTACTTCAGACTCTCAGGAATATAAGCAGGCAGACATGCTTTCACTTCTAGGAAGGGCTATTGCTTTCTGGATGTAGTTCATCTAGGTTTCCTCATAACCTTAGCTCTCTAAAGGGTTCAGTAACCCTGTAATTTTGCAGCTTCTCCAACACTTATATATACTATCGGGCCGATGCAGCAGTTTCTCTCACCCTACTTTAATCAGAAGTCAAAGCTGGAATTTTGATTATAGGAGAAGGAAGCTAAATTCTGTTTCCTATTATCCGTGCAACCTTCACCATTCCCAGCTTTATATACACCTCCTCTGTCTTTCCTAATCAGGCAGGAATACCAAGTCGTATTTTAATCATCCAATATGAATATTCACATCTTGCTAACTACATAACTATTGTTCATTTCTCTGTCACCGTTCCCTCCTTGTAGGCCTTTGTGTTTCTCCTGGACTGATGATTAGAGACAGGAATACAGACTCACAATCAAGAGCTCAAGAGCCTTTAATTTTCCTAAATCTTCCTCTGTTCTCAGAAACATCATGAATCCTGCTTGTGTTTTCTCCCAGAGCGGCCTGTGTGGAGAGGTCGATTGTCCTGGGTTCACGGTGAGGTTGACGAGCCCAGCTTCCGTCCACTCTCCCCACACTGGTCCCCTTATCACTTTGTCTTCTTTCTTCTTGGTCCACTCTCTTGTTCAGTGCTACATATTCATTGCAGCTTCCTTAGAAACAGCGTGTGTGAGAAGTTAGATTGTACATGTTATTGGTTGATAGCTTGGCCCAGGATTCTCTTTTGGAGATCATATTGTCCCCCTACATTTTAAAGGAATTTCTCCTTTGCTTTCTAGAATGACTAGAAATGTCATCAAAAGACATATCTAGGCCAGCCTGGGGTATCTTTACTTCTCTTCTCTTGGATTATTTTTGCAATCATTACCTGCATATTCCTGAGGTCTCATGATAACAAATTTAAATCTAAAGATATTCATTTTCATGTTCTGGGATGTTTTCCTTTTCTTCTTTTATTTTTTACACTTTCCTTTTCTCTTTTGATCCCTTTTGTTCCTTAGTCTATGATCTGACTTTGGTGGTTAGAGAAGCTATGGCTTATTGGAGCTCCTTCTGTCTCTGGGACAGAAAATACCTTTTAGTAGTATTTTCTTATCTAATGGGTCTGGAATATTTTTATTTCTCAGAAGAATTTCAGGAACTTTGAAGTAATTTTTTTAATCCAATCTTTTTGGTGTGCTTAAGCTTCTTCTAAATTATATATTTCTAGTTAAAGTTGTGGTCTCTCTGAGGTAAGAGATTTCCTGAAGTGCTGGGTCTATTTCTAGATACTCATTAGAACATGACATAATTATACTATATTTAAAAAAGTAAGTTATAAACCTAATACTATAGGTACATTAATATATTTTATTTGTTCTGAAAAGAAAAACACAAAGATCTAAGTAGTTGGATATATATATTATCTATATCCATCTGTATCTATATCATCTCTCTCTTCCTACCTCTCTCTGTCTCTCTGTCTCTGTCTCTCTGTCTCTCTCTGTCTCTCTTTCTGTGTCTGTCTCTGTCTCTGTCTGTCTCTGTCTCTCTCTCTCTCTGTCTCTCTCTCTCTTTCTCTCTCCCCTCTCTCTCTTTCTTCATATATATTATGAAGGGAATAAACCAGAGCATAGCTTTGAAAAAGAAGAACCAGGCGAAATGAATGAACCTGAATGATTGACAGCTCATTATCAACTACATAACCAAGACTCCGAGGTGCTGATGGGAAGACAGATGCAAAGATCAACAGGACCAGAGAGTGAATTTGGAAATAGATGGCACACAAAAGTTCCCATGATATTTAATCATCAGTGTATACGCCGTTGGGTTTAGGATCGTCCAGGAGATTGGTGAGACACATCCTGGTTCTGTCCATGCTAACTTTCCCAGGGAGAATTAACTGATGTTGAGAAGACTCACACTAAATGTTGGGCTGGAGGCCCAGATGAAGGAGGAAGGGATGGAGGGAGAGAGGGAGAGAGAGAGAGAGAGAGAGAGAGAGAGAGAGAGAGAGAGAGAGAGAGAGAGAGAAGGCTAGTGCTAAGCTGGCTTGCTCCTTCTCGCACTTCCTGTCTGCCACGTGGTAAGCTGTTATGCCATCCTCCAGCACCACAATGACCTGGTGCTTTTCAGCTAGCTAATCCAGTGCTCCCAAATATGTAGTATTAATTCAATGGCCTTTTCAGAAGTATCTGCTGGAACAACTGAACAGTCCCGGCACCCCGCCCCCAGCGGCCATCCGGATAGCAAAGAAGCAAAAATTCAAAGTGACTCAGGCTTGGTTCAGAATGCATCACTATGGGACTTTTATATGGAAATGTAACGAGCCGGACACTGTGATGCACGCCTGAAACCCCAGTGCTCGGGTGTGGGCTGTGGCAGCAGGCATGCTGGGAGTCAGCCTGAGACACTGGGCTATAGATTAAGGCCCTGGGTGTCACTGTTGCTTTTGGTTTATGTTTATGTTTTTAAAGCACCAAGGAAACTTTCCAGGGTTTCAAAGGCAAAAAGTTCATAGAAATGATGTAAGCAGAGTTCCATAAAATGAAAAGTTGATAAATGGGACTTTATCACAACTTAAAAACATTGTTCTATGAAAGACCATATGATGAAAATGGACAGATGAGTTACAGATTGATGGAAAGTTTTACAAATCACATATCTGTCCCCAAACTAGTATATATGGCAAACATAAAGAACCTTAAAACTTAGCCTTGAAGAAAATCCGGCAGTCTAATTTGGAAGACATATTTCTCTGAAGAGACTGCTCAGCTTTCAAAGCAACAGGAAATTTTCAGTACTGCTAGCTATGAGGTAAGTACAAACGAGAGGTCACGTGGCACACAGATTAAAGTAAAAAGAAATTATGGAGCTAGGAAGATGGCCCCGTTGGTAAAACCTTTGCAATGCAAACATGAGGCTCAGATCCACAGCACTCACATAAAAGCCGAGCACAGCTGCACACATCTGTAATTTCAGTTCTGGAGGAGCAGAGGCAGGAGGATCCCTAGAAACCACCTGCCAGACTGCGTAAGCCCAAATCAGTGGACTTTAGGTTCAGTGAGAAACCCTGTTTCAAAGAATAAATCGGAGTCTGGTCAAGGAAGCTATCCAACACCAACCTCTGGCTTCCATGCTCATGTACGAGTGTGTACTTATACATATACCCCTCCCCCAGTGCAATGTTATGACAATACCAGGTGCTGATGAGGCACTCACATGGCTGGTGAACATGTGAATGAGCACAACTCTCTGTGAGAACAGTATCTCCTTAAAAGCTAAGCATATAGTTACATTATAGCTCCGCAGGTGCCCCCCCCAGGCATTTATCCTAGACAAACAAAAATTTATATTTACAAAACCCCTGAACACCGAGGTACACATCTTTATAACTAGTCCCCAACTGAAAACATCTCAAATATTCTCCAATGGTCAAAAAAAAAATTGTGGTACATCTCTACCAAGGAATACTATTTAATAACAAATAAAAGATGAACATGTTGCAAGTATTGATATTGGCAACAATCCTTGGAGAGTCATGCTTTATAGGAAAAGGGTTGGTTCACATGGGTCCATACCATGTAATTTCATATATATAACACCCTCGCAGAGATAAACTGTAGAGCTAGAAAACAGTGGTTTCCAGGAATGGAGGAAGGGCAGGGAGGGAAGAGGTGTAGCTGGGCCTGATGAGGATGCCTGCAACAGGATGCTAATCTGGTGGAGGCACTGTCAGGTCCTGCTGTGAAATGGTGCAGTTGTCTGGCAAGGCGCCCTGCTGGAGGAACTGCAGAGGAATCTCTGCATTACTTCTTACAATTGCCTGGACTTCTCATCTAAAAATAAAATGTTTGATTCGAGAGAAAGCGGAAGAAAGCAATGCCAAAGAAAACCATTTCAGACAATTTGTAAAATTCAGTTTCCATGAATACTTCTGAAGGAGCCCACCACTGAAGTCAGTTTATCTCTTTCCTCGAATCCTAGTGGAGTTGAAGCAGGTGCTGGGGCTTCAGCTCCAAGTTTAAATGACCTTGACTCTACTATGTTAGCGTGTCTACGGCAGCAGGCTAGGCACTGCCCCGCTCAGGAACTGCTCCTGCCCACAGTCAAGCAAACGTTTTGTCCTAGATCAAAGCCACTTTGTCCAAACCTAGACCTTACAGATTAATTGGCAGCTATTCCTCATACCATGACTCTGAAGATCAGTCGTCTACAAACTTTTGGATGTTTTGTTTTGAGACACAGTCTCGTTGTATACCCCAGGCTAGCCTAGGACATACTATGTAACCCAATCTGGCCTTAAAATCATAGTCTTTCTGCCTCAGTTTCTGAGTGCAGGGATTGCAAATGTGCACCACTGTGCTCAGGTTCTGTAAGTTTCTGACAACACTTCCTAGTGATGTATTTTTGAATATGCTTCCCCAATAGACAATATTACAATAACGTGACAATTTAAAATCAAGGAAAGCAGATACAAAGCAAAAACCCTGATAGGTTTTCCCTCTCCGCCCCCACCAGTAGACCATTCTTTGTGTACCCCAGGACCCCAGGAGGCCATAGCTGTACACATAACACTTTAACCCAGTGGGGAAGTGCCAAAATCTCCTTACAGGGCACAAGCATGTGCCATATATATTTGTGATTATTGTTGTGTGCTCTCTCCTCTCCCCTCCTCCCCCCCTCCCCTTCCCTTCCCCCCTCCCATTTTTTTCTAGACAGGGTTTCCCTATGTGGCCCCAGCTGTCCTGGAACTTGCTCTGTAAATCAGGCTGGCCTCCAGCTGCTTGCCTCTGCCTTCCCAAGTGCTGGATCAAAGGTGAGAGCCTTGCTCTCTCAGACTGCCTCATCACTCTCTTGTGTCACATCCTTCTATGGACACATCTGTGTCTGAGAGTCATTATGTGTAATAGTCACTATGTGTGCATATCTCAGAAGATTTAAAGGTCCAGAGCAAAGTCCAGTACCTGGGAGAATGTGGATTTTAAGAGCCTGTATACACAGAAACAAGCTCTTGCGAAGAATCAGGTGGTGAATTAGCAGGGTTTTTCGCACAACAGGACTGGCATCCAGGAGGTACAGTTTCTTTTCCAGATAGTAGGGCTTTGTTTCCAGAGAGCTAAGTGCTCTCAACACTAGCTAATGGCACCCCTAGAGACAGGAGAGTTTATTGTTAGGGTTTTAAGTATTTATATTTCTTATACATATACATTTCATATACATTCTCCAGAACTCAATACACAGAAGCAAGGTCCTCCTCTGGGGTCATTCTTAAAACCTCCAGCAACTGAAAGAGCAGCCATGGTATCTTGTTTCTTCATAATTTGAATTTCTCTTGGCTTTTTTGTGTGTTGAATGTTTCATGTTTTGCCCGTTGTGTTCATTCCTTCCTGTACTTTGTTCAGCTGTCTACCGAGGTCTTGAAATGTTTCTTGTCGAATTTTAGTGATTGAAATTTTAGATAGTGAAGGAGGGAGCATGCATGTGCACGCACATGTGTGTATGTATGTGTGTGTGTGTGTGTGTGCATGCGTGTGCGTACTCAAGCATGCATGTGCATGCATGTGCCTGTCCGTGCATGTGTCTGTGTGTCATGCACTCGTGTGTGCGTGTGTGTGTGTGTGTGTGTGTGTGTCTGTGTGTGTGTGTAAGCAATTGAGAGGTGTTCCTTGTTAAACAGCTATTCTGTTGTGGTTGGGGGTGGAGTGGGTTAAGCCAGGCATTTCAGTTCAGCCTTTCCAACAAAAAGAGAAGAGCAGGAATTGCAAAGCCGCTGAACAAGAATGATTTTCATTCTCTCCTGATTCAAATGAGTCTTTTTAGTGCCCTGCCCCCGCCCCCAAACACCAAGATGGGACCTTCTCTTTATGCACATAGAAGTTCATCACTAACAGTGCTCTTCTGCTGGGAAGGGACCCAGCACTGGAACCTGAAGCGCTTCCGCTAGGACCGCACAAACCCTTTTGCTATCTGATTCAGAGAGGGCCCTCTCTTCTGTCTAGAAAGACATTGTTTTGCTTTGATTGAAAGGTTGTAGCAACAGCAGTATGTTCAGCGACTTGCTGTGATGTGGGTGGCACGCTCCATTGTCTCTACTGATTATACTGGCTGGTTCTGAATTGCATTCCCACACTGAGGCACCCCATGGAAGACACGGACCCTGAGCACACCACAGACAGCGTTTCGGAAAGCTCCATTGGAACCTCTCTCCTCTCTGTCCCCACTCACCCTCTGAGTGGTAATAGGAAAGGGCTTCAGGCATTGAAGAGCAGGAGGAAGGGAATGAATGACCAGAAACTCTGCCTACACAGCAGGAGCAGGTGGCCCACCCCAGCAGAGAGACAACTGGCAGTTTCGAGGCTTGTTGCCCTAGGGTGCAGCACATGAGCACCCTGTTTTTTTTTTTCACTTCAGGAAACAAGCTTAGAGAGATTTTGAAACAACCTGCTTCAAATGCCTGGCAGTGTGTGGGTAAGAAGGGACACCTTCATGTCCTGGCAGTGTGTGGGTAAGAAGGGACACCTTCATGTCCTGGCAGTGTGTGGGTAAGAAGGGACACCTTCATGTCCTGGCAGTGTGTGGGTAAGAAGGGACACCTTCATGTCCTGGCAGTGTGTGGGTAAGAAGGGACACCTTCATGTCCTGGCAGTGTGTGGGTAAGAAGCGACACCTTCATGTTCTGGCAGTGTGTGGGTAAGAAGGGATACCTTCATGTCCTGGCAGTGTGTGGGTAAGAAGGGACACCTTTGTGTCCCCTCTCACAGCATGCTGCTTCTCAAATATGTCATTTTGCTTCACCATTTTCTCCTCAGACCTTCTCCACAGAATGAAATGAAAAAAAAAAAAATCAACCTTTGGAGCCAGCAAGGCGTCTGGGGTCCACAGAAGGCTCTCGGTGCATATTGATCAATGAAGACCCTGTTCCATGTTTCAAAACCAGAGAGATCCAGGCCTGTTCCAAACGAGTCCTGTATCTGCTGTACAGTATTAAGGAAATCCCTGACATGGGTTCCTGACAGGGCTCTCAGATTCCTTTTCTGTAAAATCGGGGTGGTGATAATACCTCAGGGGGCTACTGAGAATAAGGTAATGCTTGTAGGATCGCTGTCTCCATGCTGTTTCTAAGTCAGGCATGAGCTAATTCTTCAAGAAAGGGGGCTAAAGATCTGGTGAAGTAACTTGTCCTGAAGTGAGTGGATCTAGGATGTTGACAGTCTCTGGCAGGTGAGACAGTATTCCTTTCTGACTCTTCCATCATCTCCTAGTCACGATGGTACATGTTTCATGGGCCCAGTGAACATCATTTGCTTCAAAAGCAATATCTGAAGATGTTGTTGATGTTCTTTAAATTATGGTAGGAACTAGAGATGTGAGTCGCTGGATAGCATTTGTTCTGTGAACATAGAGACCAGAGTTCAAATCTTCAGTACCCACAAAATCAAACAACCAAAAACAGATTCAGTAGCGGAAATCTGGAATCTCAATGCTCCAGTGGTGGCATGGGTGGTGGAGACAGGAGCATCTCTGGAAGGTCTAAGGCCAACTAGCCTGCCAGCAGTCAAACATGTTGGTAGGTAAAGCTGTCCTCTGATGTGAGCATGGGCGTGTGTGTGTGTGTGTGTGTGTGTGTGTGTGTGTGTGTGAGAGAGAGAGAGAGAGAGAGAGAGAGAGAGAGAGAGAAATTTGAAAAGGAAGCTACATATGCAAGGATTGACAATATTCCTCCTTAACCTTGTGAGCGAGACAATCTGCTCCATGGCCTTGCATCGCTTGCATAACGAAGGGTTGGAACCAATGACTGCCACCTTTCTGGGATTAATCCTAAGGAAGATAGTCCCTGGCAGTGAGACGTGGTTGAGTTGGATCTCTTGACTCCAAACTGAATTTAAAACAAAATTTAGCAAACATTACCTAGGCCTTCATGGTAGCACAACTCACAGGAGACACTGTTGACGGGTATGCTCACAGTAGTGAGTAAATTTGCTGCTATAGCCAAATGTCTTCTTCGCAGATGCTATAGCCTTAATGATCTGTCTCCTCTCCAAAGCTGTGTTCAGTCGCAGCTATTTCTAAAGGGAAATCCGTATTTCTATTGTTACCACTGCAGTATATATTTCTAGTTAAACCGGAGTTTTTGACATTTAAGGAGACTAGTGCCCCCTAGTGGAAGTAAATCTAATCCAATGGTAGTCAGCAGGCCCCACCATTAAAAGCTGTTGCCTAGGATTCCCGTTTGGGAGATTTCTATAATTCTCTTCCCAAAGACATATGGGGCTTTAGCATCTATCACAAGATAGGTGCTGTACTGACTGGTTTTTGTGTGTCAACTTGACACAGGTTGGAGTTATCACAGAGACTGGAGCCTCAGTTGAGAAAAATGCCTCCATGAGATCCAGCTGTGGGGCATTTTCTTAATTAGTGATCAAGGGTTGGAGGGCCCATTATGGGTGATGCCATCCCTGGGCTGATAGTCTTGGGTTCTATAAGAAAGCAAGCTGAGCAAGCCAGGGGAAGCAAGTCAGAAAGTAGCATCCCTCCATGGCCTCTGCATCAGCTCCTGCTTCCTGACCTGCTTGAGTTCCAGTCCTGACTTCCTTTAGTGATGAACAGCAATGTGGAAAGTGAATATTGAATAAACCCTTTCCTCCTCAACTTGCTTCATGGTCATGATGTCTGTGCAGGAACAGAAACCCTGACTAGGACAGGTGCTTTATTAGGAATAACAAACAGAAAGTAGATATTGTGTTTCTATGAAGGGTACAGACTGTGGGGGGAAGGATTAAGAAAAAGAAGGTGCTTGAGATCAGGCCTAGACAAAGCACAATGGATGATGTCCTGGTTAGCTTGTCCACTTGACATAAGTGAGAGTTATTTGGGAAGAGGAACCTCAACCAAGAAAAAGCTCCCCTTCAGATTGCCTGTTGGCAAGTGTGTAGTGCATTTTCCGGGTTCATGATTGATATGGGAAGACCCAGCTTGCTACGGGCATTCCCACCCCTGGGCAGGGGGTCCTGGGTTGTTTAAGAGCACAGGCTAAGCAAGCCATGAGACAGAAAGCCAATAAGTGGCCTTGCCCTCGTGGCCTCTGCTTCAGTTCCTGACTGCAGGTTCTTGCCCTGGTTTTTCTCAGGGATGGAGTGTAAAGTGTAAGGTGCAGTTAACCCTTTCCTCCCCAAGTTGTTCTTGGACGTGGTTTTTATTACAGCAGTAGAAAGCAAACCAGATCAGGTGACAGGCAAGACCACATTTCTTCTCTCTCTCTCTCTCTCTCTCTCTCTCTCTCTCTCTCTCTCTCTCTCTCTCTCTCTCTCTCTCTCTTCCTCTCTTCCTCTCTTTCTCTCTTTCTTTCTGGTATGTGTGTGTTTGTGTGTGTGCTACATGTGTGCAGAAGTCAATGGTCAACACCAGATGGCTTCTTCTATTGCTCTCCATTTTATTTTTGAGACAGGGCCTTTCACTAAACTTGGGGTTCACTGCTTCAGCTGAGCTAACTGGCTACTAACCTCGAGAGATCTTCTCATCTCCCCTCCAAGTGCTGTGGTCCCCAGACACTGCTGCCGCATAGCAGCTACCTGAGCACAGAGGACCCAGAAGCAGGTTCTCATCCTAGTGAATTGAGAACTTCCCTGCCATCTTACTTTGTTTTTGAAATAAAATGCTGAAGGTGCATGGAAATGCTTAATTCGATAACTTTGTTCACCCGAGACACTGTTTGAGTGAGTGTCAAATGTGCTTACACACTTTTCATCAGGAAGCAAACTACCATAGCCTATAGGAGGAACTGCAGCGGCCACCTCTACACAAAGGCCAGGGGCCTCAGCCACAAAGGCAGCTTCTGCAGGAGGACCTAATTGAAGACTGCCTGAGAGACAAATGAATGATTGCTGAAGCAGACAATGCCAGCCACCGGGAACTGCTGTTTAGAAGAGATGCTTTCTTGGGACCAACGGGGCGTGGGTGGAGGGTACTAAAAGAGCTTGCAGCAGCGTTCAGAGGAGTTGTGCTGCTGTGTCTCCCACCCGCTCCTGGAGTCTGTGTTGTTAACTCCATGCTACCTCTCCTCCAACCCTGCAAGGGCAGGTAGGGCACAAGCCGAGGTAGCCTAGTACCTGGTCTGCCAAAACAAAAAACAAACAAACAAAAAAAACAAAACACCCCTGCCCTGACTCTCACTCTTGAGCTCGAAGCCTCTTAGGGGATGTGGGATGCAGGATGCTTATCTGATGCCCAATGAGGGCTGTGAGGAGCTTGGAAGCCACTGAGCAACTGCAGGGACAGTCAGGCACCTGCAGAATAGTAAAGTGACTGGCTGTAAGGAACAGCCAGCACACCAGCCCCACCCCCTCTTTGGGATGGACAAGATGTAATATTGAAGATAGATTCATTCTTATTGCATGTAATGGAGTTTGGGGTACACACTCAGTGTCGTTCTGGTTACTGTTTAATATTTTATTCTGAATGTATTCTGTAGTATATGCTATATTCAAATTCAAGGTGCCAACAGTAAATCAAATTACTTGCAAAATTCCTGAACACTTATCCGTCCCCTCTGACTGGTCTGTAGTACAAGGCTGCAAACTGTGCTTACAGACTTGTTCTACAAAGTGCTCTAGTAGCTCATGGTGCCCAGAGTTTGGGAAGCTTGGGCTTCCTTTCCTCGGTGTCAGACCTTAGGCGTATTCCCTTGTCTTCATCTGTGGCCTTCCCTTTCCTCTCTGTTCTCCGTTTTACTGTTTGATCTCCACACAACCTCATGGCATCCCTCATGTGTCACAGTCAGGGAACTACACGATATGTCCCTGTTACAGTGTCACTCAACATGTGATAGTTGAACTTTTCACATCGCTTACAAGTTCAGTATGAGCATTTCCACAGTTGCTAGATCCATAGTTCAACCATACAAGGTATTTGCTCTGGGTGTGGTGTGCACCCACCTTTGTCCTCAGGAGGCTCAGGCAGAAGGATCTCCGTGAGCTTGAGGCCAGCCTGGTCTACATGGTGAGACTTAAAAAAAAAAGTATTTGAGGTTCAATTGATGATTAAAGATCCGAAACTAAATAAGGCACGATTTCTGCCCCTAATAACTCATGACAAGTGGAGAACATGGAGAGTACATTTCCACGGCAGGCATTAATAATCAATGTCAGAGTTCAAGTGCAGCTCTTTTGTCTTTCTTAATGTAGTGATCCACGTGGATCTTACTTATTCATCTCAGTTGGAATTAAAAATCGGCCCTGTCCTCATTCTCAAGGATTCATTCATCCCAGTATAAATTCATTAATTGCAGGGCATCATCGGTGTAAAGAAAGAAAACGAGGGTATCAGAGGCAGATACCCTCATTACTGTTCTTGCCTAAAGCTGGCTCCGTCTATGAATTTACTTCTACATGAGTGTCATCTTAGGGTCACTATGAAAAACTGCTCGTTGTCTGAGGGCCGCCCCTGCAGGTGACAGAGTAAGAGAGCACTTCAATCCACAGGGCTGTGTGAGAAGTGAGACTGATCGCAGAGGGACCTGAAAGCTGCCGGGTGTAATTAAAACGGTCAAAAGAAGCCAGGCTGTGTTTTCAAGAGGGTTCTGATCTGAGGCTCCCTCTGTGGTCTGCTTCCTTCAAAGGCAGTCTGACGTGAGGGCCCTTTAAGGAAGGCCCCACACTCACCTTGTGTACACTACGATTGCTTCTTTCAGATTTCCAGTCTTGAATATGCTCCAGAATTGTATGTTCAAATACGGTCTGAATTCTACCTTTGACCACAGAATGAGTCCGCCCCCCCCCACACACACACACACATACACACAACCTGGCGCCCAGTGGAAAAGAAGGAAACAGATTCTCTTTTTTGCCCCTTTAATCAATTTATTTATTCACTTTACATCCTGATTACAGCCCCCTCTCTCCTCCCAGTCCCCCCTCACACAGCTTCTCCCTTTCCCTTCTCTGAGATCAGGTAAACTACCCCTGGAAACCAACTCACCCTCACTTCTAGTCACTTCAGGACTAGGTGCATCCTCTCCCACTGAGGCCAAACGAGACAGTCCAATTAAGGGAACAAGATCCACATGCAGGCAACAAAATGTAAGTGTAAGTGTAATGTAAGTGTAAGCCACCACTACAGTTGTTGGGAAACCCACTTGAAGACCAAGCTGTACATCTGCTACATATATTCGGGGCAGGGGGGTGTGTGTCCAGCCCATGCTTGATCTTTGATTGGTGGGCCAGTCTCTGGGAGCCCCAAGGGTCTAAGTTCGTTGACCCTGTTGGTCCTCTTGTGGAGTTCCTAACATTTCCAGGTCCCTCAATCCTTCCCCCAACTCTTCCACAAGACTCCTCGAGCTCCATCTAATGTTTGGCTGTGGGTATCTGCATCTGTTTTGGCCAGCTGCTGGGTGGAGCCTCTCAAAGAACAGTTATGCTAGGCTCCTATCTGCAAGCATAACAGAGTGCAAACTTATACAACCACTCTGGGAGTCCATTTGGAAGTTTCTCAGAAAACTGGAAATAGTTCTACCCCTAGACCCAGCTATACCACTTTTGGACATATACCCAACTGATGCTTCACTATACCACAGGGACATACCCTAAACTATGTTCATAGCAGTTTTATTCATAATAACCAGAAACAACCCAGATGTCCCTCAACCAAGAATTGATTTTAAAAATAGTGTGGTTCATTCACATAATAAAGTACCACTCTGCTGTTAAAAGCAAGGACATCATGAAATTTGCAGGCAAAAGGATGGAACTAGAAAATATCATCCTGAGTGAGATAACCCAGACCCTAAAGGACATTCATGATATGTACTCACTGATAAGCTGGTATTAGTCATAAAGTACAAGGCACCCAGGCAACACGCCTCAGACCCCCAAAAAGCTAAATAACAAGGAGGGCCCAAGGGAAGATGTGTGAATCTCACTCAGGAGGGGAAATAAAATAGTCGTCAGAGGTGGATGGAGGGAGGGAACTGGGTGGGAGAGGGAATGGGGAGGGCCATGGGGGAGTGGGGTGGGGTATGGATCAGGTATGGAGAGAGAAGGCCTGGAGAGTGAACAGAAATTAACAACAGTTGGGATGGGGGGCGGGAAGAGCATCTCTAGGACATGCCAGATGGAAAGGTTCCAGGGAGTCTATGAGTGTGAGGTTCCTTGCAGTCAGGGATATGGAGCCTGACGTGGCCACCTCCTGTAGCTGGGCAAGACTCCCAGGGATAAGGACACCAACTCAAAATTTGTCCTGCCTACAAGAAATGCGGGGACAAAGATGGAGCAGAGACAGAGACTAGTCAGTGACGCCGTGGACAGAAGATGTGAGGCATGAGAGGCCCTGTGGTCCTCTCATGATGCTCATGTGTTTCTGGGTACCATTCTGCCCTGTGGAGAATCAGTATGTGGTAACAGGGTAGATATTAGTAGTAAGAAATCATGTTAAGAATACATATCCTTCTGCTAGCATAACAGAGTATCAGTAATAGTGTCAGGGACGGGTTCTTGCTCATGGAATGGGACTCAAGTTGGGCCAGTCATTGGTTAGCCATTCTCTCTGTCTCTGCTCCAGACCTTTTGTCTAGGACCTGAAGTCGAGAGCAGGTGGTTTTAAAATCTCTCCAAGGTTGTTTCCTGATGTGAAAAATGAGAGGTTGAGATTAGCCCTGGCCCCAGGGTGCTCATGTGCTGCACCCTAGGGCAATAAGCCCCGAAACTGCCAGTCTTTCTCTCTGCTGGGGTGGGCCACCTGCTCCCCACCGTGTCGGCATCCCCTTTCCCGTCTGAGTTTCAGATCATTCATTCCCTTCCTCTTACCCCTCAGTGAGGAAGCCCTTTCCTATGAACATTTATCCCTAACATTTTCGTTGCGTGAAATGATATAACACTTTAGTTTAGACCTTTATTGTCCTTCCCAAATTATTATTTATTTTTTTAGTTCCCTTTAAAGAGCAATTAGAAAGAATCTCAGCAAAAGGTTTTCAACACACAAGATATTTAATAATGAGCTCACAGCAGGACTGCCCCTGCAATGTCCTACCCAAACCCTCTTTTTTGGCTTAAAGGTTGATCTAGTCGGCAGGCCTTCGAGCAACAGAGATGCAAGATGGCAGCCACCACAGGCTCGGGAGTAAAAGTTCCACGAAATTTTCGACTGTTGGAAGAGCTAGAAGAAGGCCAGAAAGGAGTAGGCGATGGCACAGTTAGCTGGGGTCTGGAGGACGACGAGGACATGACACTTACAAGATGGACAGGCATGATAATTGGGCCTCCACGAACAATATACGAAAACCGAACATACAGCCTTAAAATAGAATGTGGGCCTAAGTACACAGAAGCACCTCCGTCTGTTAGATTTGTAACAAGAGGCAATATGAGCGGTGTGAGCAGTTCAAATGGAGTGGTGGATCCGAGAGCCACGGCGGTGCTGGCAAAGGGGCAGAACTCCCACAGCGTCAAAGTCATCCTGCAGGAACTGCAGCTCCTGATGATGTCAAAGGAGAACATGAAGCTGCCACAGTCACCAGAAGGACAGTGTTACAGCAATTAGTCACCAAGGCCCCGGCCTCCCCTCCTCATCCAACCCAAGTCTTCATTTTCCACAGTAGTGAATTTTCTAGATACATCTGTAGACCTCAAAGTACTGGAGAGGAAGCCCCACTCAGACTTCATCCTGAGACACTGTTCTGATACTAACTTCTTGTCCATTTGAAATACCTGAGTTGTGCTGTGTAACATCATCTGTCGAGTGTAACCGCTGTCTGCCTGGTTGAACTTCTGGGATCAAGAAGGTGTTGAAATCGGTTTCCTTTGGGAGCGGTGGGCACAGCTAATGCAACTGGTCACACAATCACCTGCTGCTGACACTTGGCCTGGGTCTGCCTTTGCCCGCCCCGCCTCTGCCACAGCTGTGTGGTGGCCCTTAGAGTAGATGGGAAGGCTTCAGGTAGCAGCCGTGGGACTGACTACTGCTGGGCTTGGGGCACTTCGGCTGTACCCCCGCTTTCTTGAGTCTTAAGTGATGCCCCACCCAAGCCATGGTCCCCACTCCTCCACTCCCACCCTTGGCCAGAGCTTAGATTGTAACCCTCCCCTCCCTCTGAAATTGGCCGCGGGTGAGGAATTCAGGGCTTCCCGTCTGTCTCCCCACCTTTATCAAGGGGTGCTGCTTTCCCCTCCTCAACTCCCTTGTTGCCCACCACCACCCAACACTTGCTGTGGCCAGAAGCCATCAGATGAGGTTGGAAGAGCCTGGCTTCCCTCACTTAGCTCCGGACCACACTCACCTGCCACCAGCCTGCGAAGGGAGCGCCGGGTCCTCCGCCCTGCTGCCACCGTCAGCCCCCCTGAGCTCAGCTCAGGTCTAGAGGTGAACAGAGCAGTCACAGGGCGACTCAGACCAGCCAGCGCTCAGGGTCCTTGATGGGTCTATGCCTAGAGAAAGGCCATGCGGAGCGTCCTCAGTGCACACGGTTCTGAGTTGGTACATTTTTCCCATAATTGCTTTGCTTTTACACGTTGAAGAGGTTTGAACAGGGCTCTCGAGTCACCCTGGCCACCTATCGGGTCTGATGTGGAGCCTGACCCTGCAGACTCAGGTTTCAGTGTGGCTTCTCGACCCTCTGCAGGGACCCTGAGGAGCTCTGCGTCACCACGTTTGCAGATAATTTGCAGGTTGGTGGGCTTGGCCTCCTGGCTTGCTCCCGCGTTCCCCACTCTGTTCAAAATGTTGAAATGTGGATGCATACCGGAATAAAGGCAATTCGTGGTGTTGCAAAAAAAAAAAAAAAAGGTTGATCTAGTCTATAGACAATAGAAGAAAATCTACACAAAACACAGTCAATAAACATACTGGCCCAACCTTGGAGTGCTTACTTCCTGGCAAGTGCCCCACAGTTTGGAGACATTCAAGGACATCCCCTGTTCCACAACCAGATTCACCTTTCCTTACCAAAAAGGGACAAGCCATCTCCCTGCATTTGTTGCAGGTAAAGCCATGCCTCCATCCCAACATTCCCAGGGAACAGGAGAGAAGCTGGAATCCACCCCCACTGTGCTATGTTTGGAGGCAGTAGTCAGATGGGGAGGAAGTCACGAAGGAATGTCTGAATCAGATGGTATTTCACCCACCACCACAGCCTGGGTAACAAGTCAAACAGTCTTCCAGGCTTGCTAAAGGTGACACAACGCGGCCTGGTGAGGTTGGAGCATCCAGTCAGCACTAAGGTTAGTTAGTTACTTTGCTGATACAGGGGAGGTGGGAGTGGAGTGCGGAGAAAAGGCAGAGCATACAGGGGACAGACAATGAGCTCAACAGGCTTTCTTCTCAAGGTTAGAAGGGGCCAGATGGAGAGATATGAACCCTACCCCCACTCCTTTCTTTCCTATGATTCTCCACTTCCAGATTCCCTGCCCAATCACAGATTCCCCTCCAATGCCTACAACCCAAGGAAGCAAGTTCTGATAGGCCCCTACAGGAACCAAGGTGAAAGAATTTGACACCAGGGTTCCTGTGTGCCACCTCGATGAGGTATCTCTGTGTTAGCTGTTCCTTAAATGGCCTTATGTCCCTGGCTTTATCTCTTGATAAGGATCTTTTGATTTGACTGGCTCACCCGGGATTAGGAACTAAGGAAGTCCTCACAGGGAACCTCCCTGAAGAATTCCCATGGATTATTACCGTTAGAATCTTCGTGCCCAGGGCAGCTGAAAACCTACCCAGAAGTCCATCTAAGAACCCCACAGGCAGGTGCTCCAAGCCACTGGGAAAAAGCTTGTTCCATTATCATCAGAGCCTAATTTTAATTCTTAGATGGCTGTTAGAGCTGATTCCCTGACCATGTGATGTGGTTACCCTACACAGAGTGGACTCTTTGGAGGGTCTTCAGACTTACTCCATTAAGAGGCAGCCCAAAGCAAGTGAAGAATATATGGAGGGGTGAGGAGGGAGGAAAGGAAGTGGGGAATATTGTAATTATATTTTAACTTCAAAAGATTAAAAAAACGCAGCTCAACTTTCTTTGGACTCTTTTGTTTTCGTATTTCTCTGTTTCTAGGTATTTTGTTTTGTGTTATTCTATTTGAGATGTGATGTTTTTGTTTTTGTTTTTCTTTGTTTGTTTTTCCTATTTTGTTTTCCAGACAAGGCCTCATGTCTCACTCTGTAACCCAGGCTGGCCCCCTTGCAATGACCTTTTGCGTCAGCCTCCTGAACGCCAGAAACACAGGCCTGAGTCACCACACCTGGCTTCTTCTGACTCTTATGTCACATGAAACCTCTACTTTATCAAGTGCCAGAAAGCACTGGTATAGCACACCTCTAATAGGGCCACTTCATTCCTCGGGGACTTCTGATAGATAGCTATTTACATATTAGTAAACACATAGATTTATAGCTTGAATCTTTTCTATTATAGGAAATGTAGGTTGTTTTGGGTTGAGAATAATCTGAACAGATTTCCTTACTGTTAACATTTATTCTGATTAAAGAAAAAAATAATGAGATTACGAACAAAACCTTCCCACCCCTCCTGAGTCATACTCAACCTTCCAAGGGCAGCAGGAAGGATGTGCACCAGCTGCTGCTATGGAAGATTCCTGCCACAGAAACATTCAGCCTGGGGACAGAAGGCCAGAGCCTGATAAGACACAGAAAAGTATTACAAAGACTCCACAGCTAGACTGTCCGGGTACTGGCTGGAGGGGCCAGGTATGTGCTAAGGGGTAGCCCAGAGTCCCCCGAAGATCAAGAGGCTCGCACACTGAGTGGCAGCTGGTGACCACTGCTAGCTATAGTGTAGTCACACTTGGGGACCTGGGACAGACTGACAGTTTTTCATTAAAATGTTTCCATGGATAAAGAGACATTAGTTATTATGTTGCCCCTGAAATGCCTATGAAAATTGATGTCAGGCTCTGAGTGATTCTAAGAAGGACTGAATCACAGCCTCAAAGTCCAACACGGAGACACCTTGAGGCTGTGAACTAATTGTCTGTCAATACTAAGAACCAAATAATGGCTCATATTCCCATTTTTACTATATGCCAGGAACTACTCTGAGTCCTTCAAGGACTAGAACATGACATCCTCAGAATAACCCAACAAGGTATAAGCCATTATCATTCCTAGTCTAGAGCTGGACAGCCAAGGCAGAATGAGCCTGGGACATCACAGAGGAACCAATCCTATTATTTGTATCACTTTTGGGTTTTGTCAGTTTTGGATTCTTGTCCTTTTGAGATGGGGGTCTCACTGTACAGCCATGACCCCCAACTCATCGTGTAGACCATGCCAGCCTCTGATTTGCAGTAATTTTCCTGCATCTGTATCCTGAGTGCTGGCATCATAGGTGTGTGCTACCACTTTCAACAAGGGCGTAATCTTGATTGACAGTGTTGCCATTAGACCCTAAACCATACCCCTAGCCTCTCCACTACCCAGAATACTCTAGGGTAGTGGTTTTAATCTTCCAAATGCTGTGACCCTTTAATATATATAGTTCCTTGTGTTGTGGTGACCCCCTCAACCGTAAAATTATTTTCTTTGCTACTTCATAACTCTTAAGTTTGCTACTATTGTGAATTATAACATAAATACTGTGTTTTCTGGTGGTCTTAGGTGACCCCTGTGAAGGTCATTGAAGCAACCCACAGGTTGAGAACCGCTGCTCTAGGAGGGTCCCCAGTGATTCACATTCATGAACTTTCCTATAAATGGGTATGTTCATATTACCATTGACGGCTTCATCTCATATCGCCATTGCTAGGTCCATCTTTTCAGTTTGGTTTAGCTTATATTAACTGATTAGTTACAAAACATTGATGAAAGCAGTAAGATTAGATTGGGACACTGGCAGAAGAGAGATCCGTATAGACACACAAGCTGAGAAGATGCAGAGGAACGCCCTCAGAGGCAAGCACGCAGAGGATAAAGTAGTACTGGATTAAAGAGACTCTCTTCCATTAACAATCTACTGTGAATCCCAAAATACTCTCTCTGGGTTCCCACCTCTCTATGATTTTGGAATCATGGAAGCAAAACCACCTCCCACAATTAACTCGATGGCCGCCTAGAGGAGAGCTGGTTCTTCACCTCTCACAGGCAACATCTGTATCAAGAAGCACATAAATCCTAGACCCCATCACAACCAAAGCCTCCAACATTCTTCTGGCACAGAACAGTGAATGTATATGTATACATCAAATTCCACTTCATGAAACATAAGGTCCTGGCAGTTCACAGAGAATCAAAGAGGTTAAATAATTTACTTTAGATCACACAGCTATGTAATGCCTATTACATAGCTTCCCTGGTGTGAAGCATAGGTGCTTCTCCTTAAATGTCCAGTCATCTGTGAGAATTGAAGAAGATCATGGAACCTCTATGGCTTCTGTTATGCATTTGAAATATAGAAGGCAATCTGCTGTATACACCCCACAGAACTATTGCATGACAAGACCAAATCATGTTCTTCCCATCCCTCTACCTTCCCTCCAAATAAATCCACTGGCTGGCAAGGAAAGGGGCACATTGTCTCTTTTCTCTTTCCCTCCCTCCTCTGTCTCACATATTTTGAAACAAAACAGCATGGTGACTTAGCCGAGGCAAGACATAAACAGACTTAGGCTAGGCTAGGGTGCCTCACCAACTGAGTACTTTCTGGGGTTCTGTTTCCATTGTCTGTTCTGTTTCCAATGTCTGTTAACTGCCTCCCATGTTATGTGATGAGAAGAGAGAGGTTGAGGCTGAGGTTGGAGTTTGAGGCCATCTGGGCTGCATAGTAAGACCTTGTCTCAAATAATCCAATTGAAAACCAACCAAAGCCAACAAAAATCCCAAACAAGCATACAGAGGAATGATTGGAGGGAATCAACCTTCCCTTCCAAAATAAAAGCTGTCCAAGGCTACTCCACCCGAGTCCTCATCAGCTCCTCTCACCGAGCAATCACCTTTACCCATAACCTCCAGAAGGGAGGGTTTTCTTCTTTTCAAATAATAATTTTACTAATCCTTTCAGGAGTTCACATAATGTATTCTGATCATATTTTCCCTCTCCCCCGACTCCTCCCAGGTCAACCCTCTCCACCTTCTTAAAGACTAGGAAGGTTGTTGATGCTCCTCGCCTCTGGAATCTGCTTTGATCCTGGTGTAAATCAGAAAGCATTCTCCAGTAGGTTGGACAGGTTGGATGACCAACTCACTTTAGCCTAACACACTCATGGATGTCAGTGTCCAGGAAGGTTCACCTCCTCTCTCCAGGGACAGAGGCCTCTCAGTCACTCCCTCCCTAAAGAGTCTCCTTCCTCCTAGGCTGAAAGTAAACATGCACACGTGCACACACACACACACACACACACACACACACACACACACACACACACACTGGCTTCAGCAATAACCCATTGGCAGAGGACCCATATGCTTTGGCTCAAGCTCTGTCCTCTCTTCTGAAATCCATGTAGCTGTTTCCATATTTATTTTCCCATACTCCATCCCTCAAGCCAACAGGGCTTCCTCTGCCATGCATATCCACTCTCTTCCCACAGTTTTGTCAGCCCTAGACCATCTCATCCTCACTCCTTCTTCTCCCTGACCTCAGCTCCAAGCCCTATAGATATAACATTTCTCAGGCTTTCATTATATCCCACTCTCTGTATTCTTTGAACTAAAATTTCCTTTGGAGGCATGGCTATAATTTTTCTGTATCCATTCATATAACTGGCCATGGTTGTCTGGTGGCCATGAAAGTCAATCCCAGTTCTTGAGTCTGGTACTGCACAGTTCTACAGGTCCTCATTCAAACCAGTATCTTTCTAGAACATTTACTATGTGCTTTCCCATTATGACCAAGCAGCTAAGTACTGTAGTTTTCAAGGTTACAGGAAGAAATGATAATAGAGTCACAGACTCCATAATGATATTTTGGCAAATGACAGACATATTACAACAATGATCCCATAAGATTATATTGCCTAGTGATGTTATGGCCATTTTGTTTGTATAAAATACACTCTATGATGTTTACACAATCACTAGGTGAAGTCACCCAATGATTCATTTCCGAGGCCTTGGCTCCATCCTAAAGCTGCACACAACTGCACATGTGTATGTGTACTTGAATTTTTTACCCTATCCCAACATGAACTCAGAATAAAGTGGGTTTTTTAAGTCCCTTATTTAAAAAGTTGTTAAGTGAGGAAGAAGAAAATTGATAAGGGCAATTACTAATCAGGAACATTTTTTTTGAGCACGTACTGTGTACCCACCATCAGACTAAGTGTTTACATGTGCTGGCTTGTTTAATGTCACACAGAACCTGTGAGTCATTGTCATGGCTCATTGACAAAAGTCATGCTACAAAAGATAAAACTGGGGACTGAGGAGGTTAAGTGACCACCTGATGTCAGAGACTAGGAAGCAGTCAGTGAACCTGGGCAGGCACCCAGGTGTGTCTGACTGTTAACTCCTTGAACTGACCTTTCTGCTCTGCCTTGGCAATGCCAGCCTACGGAAGGATTGGGGTGTCTTCCCCTGCCATTAGGACTTGGTCTTCCAACTGCCCACCAGCAAGGTGTGGAAATCCCACACCTTAGCCAAAACGTGTGGGATTCTTACTTAAAATACCTGATTTAAATAAAGAAAAGGAACGCTATGATCAAAAGACACCTCTTTTAGTAATAGGAGATCTGATTGGACTGGGTATGTGGCACAGGGATCAGGCACTTGCCTGGCATGTGAAATCCTGAGTCTAATCCCTAACGACAAAGTCCAAACAGTGGCTATGGGTAACAATCACACACTGCACACTTGAAATCCAGTGTTCGCCTCACAAAAAATAATTTATAAAGGGGAGAGCCATGAGGCAATTGCTATTTTACTCAACTTCATCATGGGACTCTCTCTTGAGACACATGGGAATCAAACCACCATGGCTTACACCTCAAACACGCAATTTTACTATCAGTCATGCCTCAATAATTCTAAAGGTATTCCCAAATTTTATTTTGCTGGTATTAATGGAAGACACTGTAGATCTAATGACAAGACGATGGCTAGGCTCGGCATTTTGAAGGTAATTGTGTTGGGTAGGACATAAATCTCCTCTCCTATGACCTTTGCTGGAATGACCCACCTCATTCCCCCTTAGTCTTCACCAGGACTCTGAAGCCCTCCTCGCCTCATCCTTCAAAACTAAGGTGAAGTCTCCAGCTAGCAGGACATGCCAAGGTCACACTGCTTGTACTTGGACACACTTTTAACTGTCACGTGCTGCCTCGGATTAACACCACTTATTTCTGGATACAAGTCATCTTCTGATAAATCTTATTTCCCGGCACTTTCATGGTATTGGTAACAGTTACAGCACTTGAGCCACAGGAAACGGTCACCGCACAGGCTCATTAAACCCAGAGGATTTGCTGAATCTAGAAGTTGTCCCAGCATGCAGAAGGGCTCTGTGGAGGCACATTTTTTTTTTTTTGGTGAGGGGATTTGCTATAACATGACTTTATCTGAACACTGAGCCCTTCTGAAAATTCCACTTCAAAGAAAGGGTCCATCCCCACAAGCCCTGACTGCTTCTTTACAGCTGGCATTTCTGAGCCAATCAGAGATTACTAGAGCTTCTCTTTCAACTTCAGAAAGGTAACTGAGGGATCCAGGCTGTCCACCCACTCCTCCCTGGCAGATGGTGCTGACCAGAGACAAGCCTCTTCCCTGGGTCTGATCAGATATGACATCTGGGCGTCACAACACTGAGACCCGCAACTTGGGAGATCCAACCAGACTTTCCCAGGACCAAAACCACCGTAGGGCTTAGCAGCTCTCATTTGATAAGGACATGCCACAGCCCACATGGGAGAGCTGAGAGGAAGCAAAAAAGGCCCACACAGAGCAAGATCACCCTTCCCATGTCCTTAAGACAACTTACAGTCACCCTGTTCACCCTGTTCACCAAAGGTCCTCCCCCAGAGCAAACGGATCCAGCATGCAATGGTCATGTTTACAGAGTCCAGGAGGAGGCACAGGAGAGAGGTATAGAAAGGATTTCCTTATCACTACTCCCCTACCCCCAACACACACACACACACACACACACACACACACACACACACACACACACACACGAGTGCACTTTTCCTTGCTGTGGTTACTAGGCAACCCAGCGTGAGTCATCACATCTCCAGGTAGATTAGCAGAACAGAGAATGGCTTCAGTTTATTTGCTAAAAGCTTTGACCCTTCTCTTCTCTTAATAGCTCAGTTTGATGTCAATAATATCCACATAGTCCTCTTCCCCACAGAAATCCTGAAATTGGTCAGCTTAGCTCATTTAATCTTAAAAAGCAATTGACTCATACCCCCTCCTCCTTCCCCGCTCCTCCACATCAGGTCGGGATAAAGAATCCAGAGTTTAGCAATAATGCTAAAATTAGCAGGGATTAGAAATGTTGCTAGAGCTATGAGGTGAAGATTAGAAACCACATCTACTGTGCTTGGGGCAGAGGCATCTGGTCTGGGAAGCCAGGCCTTCCAACTGCTGGGACTCCTACTGCATCTAAGGAACCCGGCATTGAAGAGACCCTGGGGGAGCAACACTCTCACAGAGTTTCTATTTTAGGCCCTGGAAGTCTTCACAGCTCATTGGCTCGGCATGCCAAGCAGGAAGGTCCTCAGAGAAGGACCAGAGGCTGGAAGACTTTACCAAAACCAGAAATAAGTCAGCAGAGAAAGTAAGAGGAGCCATGGGGTGGGGTGGGGTGGGGGGCAAAGCACACATGCTGAAAAAAATTGAGGGGGCAGAGCTCAGTGAGTGGCATCCCCCCCATGAGTTCAAGACCCCA
The DNA here is from genome assembly GCA_036184795.1 of Tokudaia tokunoshimensis. Taxonomy (NCBI): domain Eukaryota; kingdom Metazoa; phylum Chordata; class Mammalia; order Rodentia; family Muridae; genus Tokudaia; species Tokudaia tokunoshimensis. Next base: position 36,692,060 of record BTHU01000019.1, read on the forward strand.
GCTCCAGTCTCCAGCACACACATAAATGTTGGGTGAGTGCGACAGCCCACTGATAATACTAGCCATCAGGTAGAGACAGAGGATTCCTGGGACAAGCTAATGAACTAGACCAGCTGATTCCACTAAACTCTGGAATCAGATGAGAAGGCTTGTTTTAAGACATAAAGTGTAAAACAAGAAGAGAAGCACCCAACATCAGCCTTGCACCATTTACATGCATGCACTTACACACACACACACACACACACACACACACACACAACAAGAATACACATACATACAAACACACAGAACAACTCCACACACAGAGAACAAGCACATACACACACACACACTGAACAAGCAAGCAACACACTCACATACACATACCCACACACAGAACAAGCATACACACAAACACACATATAACTACACAGAGAACAAGCAGACACACACACACACACGAACGAACACATGCACGAGTTTTAAACAGTTGTCAACCTAACTGTAGAATATGTCTCTCAGGAGTTCCGCTTGGATCTACTCATGGGCACCTCAGATGCTTTGCATGTGGGCCGCTTCTTGGGTATAAAAGACAGGCACCAGTGATTGACCTTGCCCTGTGTCTTTTTCAGTAGACACAGGCATGAGACCAACTTGTTTCCCAGGAATTAACAGATGAAAGCCAGGGCTCCGAACACTTGGAAGAAGAAGGATGGGTTCCTGGGCCCCCGCCAAGCCAGTTTGACAGACTACCCTGGTGGCAGTCAGCTTCTAGTCCCTAGGACAAAAATATCTAAGACAAGCAATTTATTAAAAGGAAGGATTTCTTTCGGTCACAATGTTTAGGTTCTAGTCCGTGATCACATTGGCTGCGTTCTTTTTGAGCCTGTGCTGAGGTAGAACATCATGGCAGGGAGTGTGTGGGTGTGCAAGCTGCCCAATTCATGGGCTCCTGGAAGAAAAAGGGAAGAGCGAAGAGCCAGGCCCCACCATTTCTTCAGCAGGATGCCTTGCACTGCAGGAACCTCCTTTCCCTAGGCCTTACCTTCACAAGCCCCTACCACCAAACAGCAGCCCCACAGGCTAGTGGCCAAGCCTCCAGGTGTGACCCTGGAAGGCAGTACTCCAAACTCGGACCATTGCACCCTGGCTCTTGAACCCGTGCCTTGGTACAGAACTCGATTCAGATACGTCGAAGTGGAGGTATTTGACCTTTCAGAAGTCCGGCTGAAGGTAATCGCTATTTGTGGATAAGAGGAAAGAAGTATAAACAATTTCACCTCTCTCCACCTACAAGGCAAACAGCAGCGGTCAAAGATTTTCATCACGTTCCCTTGTAAAACCCCAACAGGGATGGGCAAGTGACCGGTTCCTGAGCCACATGCACGGGGCTGTAGTCATCTGTAGCTACTGGAACAGCCAATAAACTGTTTCCGGGTCTGGACTGAAGCATGGGTTTTGAAAGGTTAGTTTTTGAAATTTTTTATTTTTATAAAACTTTTTGAGGCATGGTCTCACATACCCCACTCTTGCCTCCAGCTCACTGGGTAATCAGAGGATCACCCTGAATTGCTAAATCTCCTATATTTACCTTCCAAATGCTAGGGTCACGCCGTGCCTGTTGCACCATGTTCTAGTCTTCCTTGGGGTAGCCAGGCCCATCACGAGCTGAGCTGGGCTGAGGGACGGAAGCATGACTGGCCACAGACAGGTGCAGTGAAGGATCAAGATGTATGTGGCTGTGTACCACTGGGCAAGGCAGGGCTAGAAGATACTTCATCTACATACTAAAGGGTTGTAGGGTGTGTGTGTGTGCGGGGAGAATCTTATAAGATTTTCACAAGAAGTGAAGCTTGATAATTGTCAGCGTATTAAATGCCTTGCTACGGTTGATGGCAGGGGGATGGGGGAGTGCGGGGAGGGTATGGCACCAGTTTGGGAGGAGGAAGTGACCAACTCCTGCTGTCCTCATGTTCAAGGTATCTGAGGTTGAAGCTCCCTCGACCCTTCCTCCAGAGCCCTGGGGCATTACAGTCGCACAAATGCCTAGTTTATGCACTACTAGGGATAAAACCCAAGGCTTCTTGCACGCTAGACAGTTCTCTATCACCGAATTACATCCCTGTACTATTTTTATACCCTCTTATCTTGAGCTTGCAAATGTATAAAGGTTTATGCCTAGTCCACTGTGCCCTCGTGGGGCAGAGCCTCCTCGCATAGAGCAGGATTCCTTCCCTGCTCCCTCCATCTGGGATGAGTGGGAGAAAGGGTCTGTCTGCTCAAACTGACACCTTCCCACCTCTTTGCCTCTGGTCACATCCTCACGCAAGCAGACCAGAGCTCTGGGCTCTGTAATGACTCTCATCAGCTTCTCTCCCCAGTCCCAGCAGCCCTACCAGAGACCTCATTTACAGAGGAGACTGGCCAGGCAAGGGCCCATGGAGGGACAGTTTTTCTCAGACACACTTTTTCCAGCACACACTCACTGACAGGCACAGGTAGCAGATTTTAAAGGTCTTCCAATTTCCTTCTCTTCAAATAAGAAAAAGGACGAGAAGGGCAGTGACTTGTCAGTAGGATGTGATGCCCTATGTAAGAACAGAAATGAAGATTCTTGGCGGAAATGCAGTGTGCTCAGCTCTGGTGTTTGAAGGAAGAGAGAGGTTTCTACTTCGGTGTCATTATTGTGTAAACATCATCTTGTCTAGCTGGTTTTTATATCAACAACCACTACAGAGGTCCGTCTGAGGATAAAAATGCAGTTTTTGTTCCACCAACACTTCGGCACACATAAACTGGTATCGTCAGCGTCAGTAAACAGAAGCCTATGTACATGGTAGCCGGGTATCCTGGGTAGGGAATGAGTCCCATTAAGGCAGGAGTCTCAACCTGTGGGTCATGCCCCCTCCAACAAACTTTTACCTCCCAAAGTGTTTACATTACGATTCGTAAGAGTAGCAAAATTACAGTTACGGAGTAGCAGCGAAAAAAATTTTATGGCTGGGGTAAGGAGTCACCCTGACATGAAAAAATGGGCACAGAGTTAGAAAAGTTGAGTTTGCATCGAGGGATGAAAGAGGAAGGTCAAAGACCTCAAAGGCAGTGCCCTTTGCATCATAGCTACGTGGTGGACGTGTTGCTGAGCTGCAGGCTTGCATTCCCAGATTTAGCGAGCGTCTCCATTTTTATCTCCTTTGGGCCCTGTGACCTTGACTGATCACCCGGAAGCAAGAGCTGTAAAGCCTTTGGTCTGCTGTGATACTTGCGCTCCAGGAAGGGAAATTCGATGGCTTTAGCCTTATGAAATTGCCTGTAGTAGCTCTCGGCTCCACTCTGTTCCATTCGGGAGGTCTCTCAGCACCTGGACATTTCCTATTCTCACCAGCCTCATTCCCTACCTCTATGAAAAGGTCTCCTCGGCCACCTTTGAATAGAAACTAAAAATACCAAACTAGACGAATCCCACCACAGTATATATCTCAGTCCATCTGAGATCAATCACCTGGACGCCTGAATAGGCAGATTTTTGTGTTTTGTTATTTTGCTCTGTTTTCAGAAAAGGACCATTTCATCTCATGAGAATAGATTTGCTCTATTAAACCCCAGAAGCCAGAGTGAGGTCTGTTCCAGCCCTTCCTACCTATGTCAGAATTATAACTAAAGTACTTCTGTGTGTCTGTGGGCACTACATTTGGAACCAACTGGTAGCTTCCTTGACATCAACACAGCTGGAACAGTTCCATTTGTGAGGTGCTTGGTGTGACTTGCTTCTGGTTGCAGGGGTTTAAGTTTCCTCTCCCTGCCTTCTCTCTCCAAAGCACTAAGCCTGAGGCTTGGAGCGTGTACCTGCATCCTGGGAGCTCCACCCCAGGCTCCAGGCCCCGTGTGTCTAGTCCTATGTGATTTATCTCACTTTTGTGGATGCCTCTAAATTCCAGCTGTTCTTCCATCTCTCCTTAATGTGCATTTTCTCCTGCTGAAACTGCCTTCAGGCAGCTTCTGGAATGATCTATTTCCCCTTTCAACTCTGTCATCAGCGTACTGCTAAAATGAGTCCTCCTAAACCCCAGCTTGGCTGAGGACTCCTGTGAAAATAAATCTCTTCCAAAACTGAGACTGAAGAAGAGGATGTTTAAACATCTCTCCGGGGATTCCTAAGAGCAGAGGGGATGGTGCAGGGTTGGGTGGAGTCTGCAGAGAATGAAGCTTCACAGTTCCCCAAAGAAAGGCAGATGGCGTCACTGGGTTCTGGGCTGAGAAATAATTGTAGTGTCCCTCTCTTGCTGTTTACATGCTTGATAGTGAATGGAGGCATTTTTAGGCTCCTGCTGTGTTAGCTCCTGCTTCTAGAAGGCTCTCTCACAACCAGAATTTCATACTTGTCTATATTCGGCTGTTCAGAAAGAATGACTGCAGTGATATGGGGTCGTGTGCATTAACCATTATTTTTAAGCAAATGGAAGATAGAGGAGCTGGTTATAGAATGGGAAGGACTCTAGAGTCAGGCTACACTTTACCCAAACACTGACCAAGATATTTACCAGATACACATGTGATCATCATAAATTATTTTAATTCTCTAAAACTTCAATTTCATCATTGGAAAAATGTGACCTAAAGTGATTTAAAGGATATCCGTGCTATTACAGTTCTGATTTTACAGATGATAAAGCATACAAAAAGCAATTTGCCCAACATCTAGCAATGTCCATAGATCTTGGAAAATGTGAGGGACTTGGGTGGCTGAAACTTCATGACTTAGGCGCTGCCATAGAAGAATGATGATCCAGGGATGCCTGAGACCCCATTTCTCTCTAACACTTTATCAGCACTATGGTGGTTTGAAAAAGAATGGCCCCAAAGACTCATATAGTTGAATGCACAAAGCTTGGCACTATTTGACAGGATTAGGAGGTGTGGCCTTGTTAGAAGTGTGTCACTGTGGGGTGGACTTTGAGATTTCAAAAGCCCATGCCAAATACAGTGTGTCCCTCTCTGCCTGTACATCAGGATGTAGAACGCTCAACTATTTCTCCAGTGCCGTGCCTGTCATGCTTGTCACCATGCTAACAATGGACTAAACATATGAAACTGTAAGCCAGCCCCCAAATTAAATGCTTTCTTTTTTAAGAGTTGCCGTGGTCATGGTGTCTCTTCACAGCAATAAGACAGTCACTAGAATACTGCCCAAAGATCTTGAAGATTTGTATCTGACATTGAGAAATGAGTTCCAAACTGACTGGGAAACTTCCTTACTGCTGGCTAGCTTTCACAGTTCCAGAAGGTACTATGTCAAGCTAATGGGAGGGAAAAGAGATGTGTGGTCTTACCCAGGGCTGAACCCTGTGTGCTACATTACTGACCTGCCAGCCAAGATGTACCCTTGGTACAACAGTAGCACAACTGTGAGGAGAGAACAGCTATAGTTTCCCGCAAAAGATTAAGCCAATTAAAACACAGTGTGAGGCTCCTCCTCTGGGCAAGGAGCTATTGGAAGTTGATAGCCACTAGGGTAAGGAGAGTCACTTTTCTTCGGAGGCATGGTCACTGTTTGGTTGCCCATCCTCCAGTGGATTGCCCCACCTCCATGAAAACACAGGAAGCAGTGAGTAGAGTCTGTGGATAATTAAAACAAGCAAGATGACATAGGCTTGAGAGAGGGATGTGTTGTGGGGGTGTGGAGAGGAATTGAAGGTGGAAATGGAGGGACGGATGTGAGCAAATACATTGAACATGTGTATGACATTATTAAAGGGTATATTAAAGTATGTTAAACATTAATTCCTGCACCTACGCATTTGTCTGGAGGCCCCAGGTTGAGCCCAGAATCAAGAAGATGCCATTGACCTGCCCTGTTGACCACCAGAGGACCAAAGGAGACATTAGAGGAGCCGACGCTACAGACTTGAGGTGCTGCAAATCCTTACAGAGATAAGGTCTTGGAGAATTATTTACCCAGGCCACCCACTCTGAACAGCCTTGCAAGGTCCCTCGACTAAGAAGCAGCTGGGCCGAGGCTGGCCTCGGGCCAGCTGCCTACAGCACCCTGAGCTCCATGTGCGATTGGTTCACAGGAAGTTCCAGGAGAGTCGGGCTGTTATTATATTCTAAATGCCTTGGAGTGTTTGAATGAGAAGAAACCTCACGGTAGAGCAAATTTGTAAAAACAAAATGTGACTTTGCCTCTGTTCTGAGTCTTGATTCCGGTTTTATAAAAGGAAGCTCACTTGTAAGTAATTAGGGACCAGAACAGATGGTTGAGACCAGGGGAATTGCTTCCCAAGCTGGCCAGTTTTTACACTGAGGGACAAAGGCAGACGGTTTAAAATAAAGAATTTATCTGATCTTTGCCTATGTTCCTTGAAGGCATCATAAGCTTTTATAATTGCCTGCAGGATAGGAGTATCTCTCCATTTATAGGGGTCTGTAGAACTACACTTAAATTCGTGCCAACGAGAAGAGTAAACTCTAGGCCAGGAGGGAAGCTGGTCATGCCAGGGAGACCAATGGTAAGATTAGAGGACCCAGGGAGGTAGGACAGTTGCACATTGAAAGGAGTTGTGTAGCCAGTGACTCAATCATTCCTGCATAGTGAGCCCCTTTAAAAACTCTAGACACCAAGGCACACTGCCTTGGTCTGTGTTCTATTGCTATGAAGAAACACAATGACCACAGCAATGCTTATAAAAGAAAACATTTAATTGGGGCTAGCTTATCTTTTCAGAGATTTAGCCCACTGTCATCATGGCAGGAAGCATGGCAGCATGCAAGTGGACCTAGTGGCGGAGAGGTAGTTGAAGGTTCTGCCTCCGAACCTGCAGGCACCAGGAAGAGCAGGAGACACTGGGTCTGGCTTGGGCTTTTGAAACCGTGAAGCCTCATCTCCAGTGATGCACTTCCTCCAACAAGGCCATGCGTCCTAATCCTGTCAAATAGAGCTACTGCCTAGTGACCAAGCATTCAAATCTATGAGCTCTGAAGATATTAAACCTTTGTGTGTGCGGCTCTTCTAGATTGTGTAGGGCAGGGACCGCCAAAATAAGTACCACTGCCTAACTGATGTGGTGACTGAGTGACCAAAGGGTAGAGGAGGTGCTGCACACCTAGATGGGATAACTGGACTGACCAGCTCATCCCTTCCCCATGCATCACTATAGTTTCTGCCACAAGTCCTTTAAAAACAAGTCCAGCCTAGCCTGCCCTACCCACCCCACTCCCAGGAGCCTCTTCGGTTATACAAGGGCTCTGCCTCTTCTTCCTCCTAAGCTCCCCATAATAAAATACTTATTTCTAAAACTCACCCTCTGTGGTCTGTGAACTTCATTCTTTGAATTTGAAGAGCCTGAACCCAAAAAGCCACTGGCTCAAGGCAGCTTTGGTAGCTGTTGAGTCTCCAAGGGCCTGAGTCCCCCAAGCTAAGTCATCTCAAAGCCAAAAGAGACTTTGTCACTCTGAAAGACACCTAGTCTTCTGATATCAATTTCACCATATGGATCTCTTTATTGATTTGGGTCTTATTAATCAGTAATAAAACTGCCACAGTAGCAGCAGGCTCTTCTGAGTTTTGTGAATCATCACACTGCCCGAGGCAGGGTAGAGCATCCCCAGCTTCAGAGTTGAAGTTCATCAGAAGTATGGGTAGCCTGGGAACCGGGGAGCTTGTGGAAGGCTTGGAGAGAGCAGCGCTGTCACCAGCTGCTGTGGCGTTTCTTACCCCTCTTCACTTTTCTGACCATGGTCCTTGAGCTCCTCTCCTTACAGTCTCCTAACTCAGAGGTCACATCTGAGATACTGTGATGTCCTCTCAAAACCTTCAGGATATTCTTTATTCATAAGCTTCAGCTATTACGTACTGACAAAAATAGAGGAAATTATGTAGATTAGACACAGCACCATGATATATTCCATATTTGGATTTATAATCTCTTCAAGGACCTTGCATATTTGACACTTGTATCTTTAAGGATTTCAAACAAGATGTAGTCTTGTGTCTCCTCTGGATTAGGAATGGCTCTCATATATTTCCTTTATTATTAGAGAGGTACATGATAAAATGAAACTGCCATTAAAGTGAAAGGTAAGTCTTGATTTTCTCAGGGTCAGTATCCTTTCTAGGGAACTGGGGAAGGGTGGGGGCAGCAAGAGTGAGGTCAGGATGGTGGCCACACCCATGTTAATCATTCAGAGTTCAAAAGAGAGGCCCAAATCCTCAGATGGAGAGATAAGGTGAGAGCTGTACCCAAGCTCTATTCTATCACTAGGTCTAGGCCTGGAAGCTTCTAGCCTCTGTACAATCTAATCTTCCGTGCTGACTGATTTGATCCAGCTTCTCTGGGCTTCTGACTGAATTGCTTTGCATGGCCTCATACTAACTTTGGCAATATGTTCTAATCTTCCGGTTCCTTCTCATTCTCTCTTCTCATTGTGTCTAGTTTGTTCTCCGTGCCACCTGGTAAAACTGACTCTCTCTCTCTCTCTCTCTCTCTCTCTCTCTCTCTCTCTCTCTCTCTCTCTCTCTCTCTCTCTCCTCTTAAGTACCCTCTATTCCCTGTGTTATTGTCATGTGAGTTGGGTATATCCTGTCTCTGACTCATTCTGTCAAATCTTTCTCTGATTTGTTACCTTGTCTGCCACTCAATTAGACAACACTTTCAAATATGGCCACTTCCTTCTACAAACTAACTTTACCTTCTTTGTTAGAGATTAAAGGTATGTACTAAGTGTTTGTGTGTATTCCAGCCAGATCATACTATAATCCAGGGCATATCTGCATTCTGGATGGATTATATGGACCTAGAGGTCTTTGGATGTGACCCCTTGCCGGAGCAGCCATGTTGCTGGATTAAAATTCCTCTACAAATGCACTGGGGGAAATAAGTGGAGAGTGGAATGGAGTTGGGGAGAAAATAATCAATGGGACTGGAGGAATATCTCAATCAAACAGAAACATCACCACCAAGGCTTGCCTAGATGCCCAGGGAGGCACATGGGGCCAGATCTTACCAAGGCAGACTTCTTGAATGCCATCAGCTGGGCTTACATTGGCAGGGGAGGAAGATGACTGGGGACTTCAGCACATGCAGCTGGGGAAGACTGTGTCAGATGAAGAGTGATCTGCGATCAGGTCTAGTTTGGATAGACTCTCCAGCTCCCACATCAGCTCTGCCTATGGATGTAGCTGGTGAGGTGTTTGCATCCTAACACCCCCAGCTCACCTGTGGACTTTAGCCAACTGAAGGCTTTTGTATCCTGTGGAATATGGGAAAGTGTTAGCACCAAGCCATAGCTCTGGATAAAGGAGGCAAGAAAGAGGAGACCTAATGACTCTTTCACCTTCTACCTCATCCCTAACACCATCATGTCTCTTTTTAAGAATGATCCTTTCCTTTACATTGTTACCAGTGAACCAAACACACCAGAAAGCTACAAACTTTGAATGCACCTTCAAAAATAAGGACTGGTGAAATGGCTTAGTGGTTAAAAGAATTTGCTACTCTCTCAGAGAACTAGAATTTGCTTCCCAGGAGAGTGGGCCACACACAACTCTATAATTCCAACTCTAGGGGAACTGATATTCATTTTCTATCACCTGCACCCAGGTACACACACTCTCCTACACACACATGTGCACACACATGTACATGGTTACACTGCACATAATTGCACACATGGGCCCATATACACATGCATGTATGCATATATGCACATATATGAACACACATACACATGTGCTCACACATGCACACATATGCCCACGTACATATGCATGTATGCACATATACATGTATACACGCACACCACAAAAATAATATATCTTTTAAAAAACCCTCACCACATAGTTCCTAGTATGAGTAGTACCAGTGAATGTTAATGGAAATGGTTTTAATTAGTTCTAGAAATGAAGATTTATAATGACCAAATCTCATTAAGATATCACCAGTGTGTCAAATTTAGGCCAAATAGGCACGATCCCAGTGCCCTTATCCTACAAATCCATGTCTTTGTGGACAGAAATGTATTTCAGCAGATTCTAAGGGAGAAAGACAGTTAAGCTGGAACTGCCAGTAAACATAGAAGCACCATCTTTAAGTGCCCATCACTGCCCACTGGCCTGATCGATTGGATAATAACAAGGAGAGCAGGTTTGCTTCTAAGAAAGAGAAGCCACACTGAGGAGCAGAAGACAAGATGAGTGCTTACTTTTTATGAGCCTGCTGGCCAGAGCTCAGTATCCATATTTCATATTATCCATCTTCTCTTATTTTAAACTCAAAATGAAGCTCCCCGCCTAGCCTTTAACTATATCCCCCATAAAAGCACGCTGCGTCGCCACTCCCCCCCGCCATGTTAGCGATTCTAGCTCGTGACAGCATAGCTTTTGGTTCAATAGTCTCCTGGTCTTGTCTAACAGTTGAAACTTAGGTTTTGGAAACATGAAACTTTGCAAGAACTTCAAAACACCAACAAAATAAACAAACCACCAAAAAAGCCCAATGACCATCTCCTTACGGCAGAACATCCTTTCCTTGGTATCAGCCAATAGGGTGTAACTTAGAGGCCTTAAATAAATCTGAATAATAACCTTTCATAGAGTAATCTCGTTCTTTTCCTCTCTCGACTCCCAGATCACCTCCAATTTCTTTATTGAGCTTCTGATTGCGCTTGTGGGTCAGCAGAAGGTGAGTGGCTCCCTGTGTGGGGGAGGCTCCCAGAGTGGTTGCAAAATGTATCTTGCCTCATCTCAGCAAATGGCACCCCAGCTGTCAAGGGCATTCTAGGCTGTGATCAGTAGGAAGGACAGATGCGTAGCTTCCACAGGTTGCCATATGAAACAGCCAAGGCTTGAGTAGTGTCTTTCCCATCCTGTTTGCCTTTTGACATGAATCTGTTCCATTGGCAGGTCCCAGAACAAGGCTTCCTAATAGAGTTGTGGGGTATTTGTTGAAAGGAGTCATTTGCTGTGGGTTGGGCATGGGGACTACTGTATTAGAGCTGAGGGGTTGGGTGCTCTGAGTCTGAAAGGCTATGTTTTTATTTGTTTGTTTTTGCTTGGGCAGAATTCTAATCTAGCCCATGGAATACTGCTGACATTTCCAAAGAAAATGGCTAATTGAATTGTGGATGTAAAATAAAACCTGTTGGCTTTTTTTTTTTTTTTGGTACATAAAGAGAAAAGATTCAAAACTGAACATCTTAACCTTTAGAAAAATGCAGAGTTATGGAATAGTTTGGACCCATCCCCTAAAAGGACAAAGCAGCATGTCAGGATTAGAGACAATTTGGATGGCTCTCACACTACTTGGAACTTTGTAGCCTCAGTCAATTAATTTATTCAGCGAGCACGTATTAGCTTCCAACTGTGGGACTAAGTCTAGTGAAGTAGAGCTGTCATGACAGCTTTCTGTCATCATTGCAAAAAAACCCAAGATAAGCAAGTTAAAGGAATAAAAGTTTATTTCCTGAGCTGGAGAGATGGCTCAACGGTTAAGAGCACTGATTGCTCTTCTGAAGGTCCCAAGTTCAAATCCCAGCAACCACATAGTGGCTCAAAACAATCCGTAATGAGAACTGACTCCCTTTTCTGGAGTGTCTGAAGACAGCTACAGTGTACTCACATATAATAAATCTCTTTTTTAAAAAAAAGTTTATTTCCTCTCATGGCACCAGAAGTTTTAGTCCAAGATGGTCAGTTAGGTCTGATGCTTGTAGCTTGTGGGGAGATAGTACATGATGACAAGAAGCCAGTGGTACAGGAAGGAGAGAGAGAGAGAGAGAGAGAGAGAGAGAGAGAGAGAGAGAGAGAGAGAGTGTGTAAAGGACCAAGGATTCCAATATCCCCTTCAAAACTGAACTCTAGTGTGGCGGTTTGAATAATAATGACCCCCATAGGCTCATATATTTGAATGCTTGGTCATTAGGAAGTGGTACTACTTGACAGGGATTAGGAAGTGTGGCTTTGTTGGAATAGGTGTGGCCTTATGGTGGGAAGTGTGTTGCTGTGGGGCGGGCTTTGAGGTCTCATATGCTCAATCCAGGTCCAGTGTCTCTCTCTTCCTGCTGCCTGCAGTTCCAGATGTAAAACTCTCAGCTCCTTCTCCAGCACCACGTCTGTCTGCATGATGTCATGCCCCCACCCCCGTGATAATAAATGACCAATGTTGGAGCTGCTGTGGTCATGGTGGCTTGAAACAGCAGCAGTAACCCTAACTAAGACACCCAGTAACTTCCTTCAACTAGGTCCACCTCCAAAAGGTCAAATCATCTCCCAGTAACATCACAGGCTAGTGTAATGGCCAAGCCTTTAAGCAAGGGAGGGTTTGGAGAATATTTAATATTAAAAAGGTTGTTTTAGTATCAACCTTCAGAAGAATCTTCCAGACAAGCAAACATTTTTTTTCCAATATGAAGGGAAAAAAGTATTCTTATAATAAAGGAGTTTTGACTACAGGACAATCTTTGTCTACCACATCTACCCTAGCTTCTATTCCATATGTGGTAAGAGTCAGTGGCCATCAAAGTCCCATAAAATGATTATAAATGGTACACATTTATTGTCAGACACTAAATGATGGGAAACAGTAGTAATTATCAGCCATGTAGCATTTTATGTGTGCAAAGTGCCTTAGCATTATGCTTTATGACTTGTTCTACATAACAGTGGCGTGGGGGATGGGCTGGAACAGCCCCTCTGAGGCCTGGGGAATGTGGCAGTCACAGGCTCATCAGCATCCTTGCTAATGCTGTTTAGGTTTGGATAAAGGTCATCACATCTTACAAATTTCTTATGATTTGCATCGTGCATAATCAGAGTTGGTTCCCTTGGTGAAATATATATAATGATTCAGATTCGAATCTCAAACTCTGACTTGCAAAGGCCACATCTCTGAGCATCTGCCAGGATGAGGCACTGCAGGCTTGACCCACCCCTTTTAGCCTTCCTTGGGATCAATAGCTGGCACCGGAATTCCATTTCACCCCTCCCGCCACGTTTCTTACTGCTCAAGGGCAGCCAAAGGTTCCCTCCTGTCTCCACCCCTTTATCTTCCAAGAAAGCGACCTGACCCGTGGGTGACCATGGTGACCTCACAGTGCTACCTTCTGGCCCAGATTTCTTGGGAACCTTCAGCAGAGAATCATGCTTCCTTCTTTATTACAATCTCCTGAAAATCTACAGCTAGGGCATGGCTTTGAGACATCAGGAGTTAAGAGCTGATCAAGAAGCCTTCTGGTCTTTCCTCATTCCTGTCCTCTAAACATATATCCTGAACGTTGGGTTTGTCCTGAAGGCTTAAAGTGGTTCTCAACCTTCCTGATGCCGCAGCTGTTTACTGAAATTCCTCCTGTTGTGCTGACTCCCAACCATAAAGTTATTCTCATTGTTATTTCATAACTGTAATTCTGTTACTGTTATGAATTGTAATGTGAATATCTGTGTTTTCCAATGGTCTCAGGCAATCCCTGTTTTTGAAATGGTCAGTTACTGCCAAAGGAGTTTTGACCCACAGATTGAGAATTGCTGACTTAAAGGGACTAGTCCCCATCCATGAAAAACAAGGTCTAATGGGGACAGGCCAGCTGGTCAGAGCTGTGGGCATTATGAATGCACTGGAGGGGGTGGCACAGCAGGGAAGACGCCTGCACTAGCCCTGAGGGCTCAAGTGAGGGTCCTTAGACTCCAAAGCCTTATGACTGCATTCTTTGGCGTTATATTAGAAATGACACTACACTTGGGTTATAGACTTGGGATCTAAAGAGCCACGGACAGTGCCTTACAATGGACAATGGGCTGCAAAGCAGTGCTTTCAAGCTCTGCACAACTAAGGAAAGAGGAATTCTTTGTTTGATCGTGACACAAATCCATGTCATATCTGCAGCTTAGTATTTCCCCTTGGTTCACCTTTGGCAGCACACATCTTCTGACACGAGATAAGCAACTGGACAGGGCTCAGGCCCAGAGAAAGGATCAGTCCCCTCACACAGCCCTGCGGTCAGGACCAACTGAGTTTTAAATCACCTCAAAGAATTTCACAACTAGTCTCAGCACCGAGGTCAGGGAGGGCATCAGGAAATAGCTTTTTTTAATTTAATCTGGTGTGTGGCTTTTGCAAGTCACTTGACTGCTTTGAGCTTCCCTGTCTTATTTAACTAACAGGACTTACTATCCCTGCCTCATGTACCCAACAGATCTGTGCAGAGGATGCAATCACACAGATTGCATGTATGTAGACAGTTTAACATATACATGAATAAAGTCCATGACTGGGTCTGATGTTTCTGTGTGCTCACTTGCTCCTGCCAGGTACAGCAGACTGTCTTAAAGTGTTCCCCTCTTTTGCCTGCCCCTTGTCACCTATAGGGCATGTGCTACCAGACAGGCATAAGAACTGATAAGGCTGATTGAGCCCAAACCCTGGGAATCTCGGATTTGAGAATGGCAGGGGTAGAACCGCTTCCTCCCTGTCTCTGTACCTGGTCTGGACCACATAACCACAACACCCAACCATGGAGTCAAGAGGACCATGGGCAGTTAGCCAGGTAGCAAAGCACTTGGAGTTCTTTCTCATGCTAATGAGGTATCTTGTAGCCTTAGCCTTCAGCCAATGACCTTCATTTCCTGGGTATTCTCACGCCCTTCCCGTAAGAGATATGTAATCCCTGGTTCATCCCAAATAAAGTGTATGCACCCACATCCACCCCCAATAAAGCAATATGAACAAGCTAGGATTCTCTCAGAGAGCTGCTTCATTAAAGATCGCCACAGGGAAGGCATTCACCTAAAAGAGCAATGCTTAAGACTCCCTCCGCACTCACTGCCAATCAGACTGGACCCTGCTCATCTCGGGCTCCGCCCCCTTCCCACGTGGTGCCCAGAGAGGAGACGGGGAACCACAGCATTCGTCCCAGACCCTGCTGTTCCCCTTCCTGTCAGGCGTGTAACCCTGAAGGGAACACAGGCTGTGGGCTTCCCTATTCTGTCCTTTGCTCTTTATACAGTGTCAAGAAGTGACAGCTACAGAAATCCTTCCCACAGAGCCCCTTTGTGGGCAAATCACTATTTCCTGGTTGGGACTCTAACTTCTAGAGGGTCTAAAGCAGGATCGCTAATTTTGTATGTTCATAACTAGATCACATTTGTTTGCTAAGGCTGTACAATTCCACAAACTGGGCGGTTTAACAAATAGAACTTTATTCTTTTACAGTTTTGGAGTCTAGAAGCGCAAGGACGTCAGCAAGTCCACTCGTATTGTCTGGACATACAATGTTCTCTGCGGTCTTTACTTGGTATGCGTCTGTGTCAGCATTCGTCCTCGTCTCTCTCCTTCTAAGGACACTTGTCATCTTAGATTAGAGCCTGTGATGCTAACTATATTAACTTGACAAGATCTAGAATCACCTAGGAGTCAGACCTTTGGGCATGTCCGTGAGGGACTTTCAAGACTATTTTCGTTGAGGTGGAAGACCTACCCTACAAGTGGGTGACACCATTCCATGGGGTGGGCTCCTGGCTGAGGAGAAAGGAGAAAATGAGCTGAGCACCAGTGCTCAAGGTTTTCAGGACAGATGTTCCAAGGAAAGAGCGTTGAAACCCATCCCCATAGTTACCCACACATCTCAGATTACCATCCCAGTTAACCAGCTGGGCTCCATTCAAGCCAGAGCCCATCCATTATAGCTCAGTCCTCTAGATGGGGTTCTGATGGTGGTGGAGCTGCCACCTGACTCTGGAGATAACGTGCTGGCCCAGAACCCTACTGCCATCACTTCACTCTCTGCAGTGACATACTGTATCCTCAAACTGTGAGCCAAAACAGATGCTCCCTTGAGCTGTTTTTATCAGGTGTTGTGCCGTAGTAACTGAGAAAAGAAATTAAAGCGGGATTTAACCTCTTAAGCATCTGATCTCCAATACAATGATATTCATTCAGGGGCACTGGAAGTTACACTTCAAATTATAAATTCTAGGAGAACATAGTTTAGCCCATAAAATGTTCTAGTTACTTATTTGAAAAGTACTTACTGAGTGCTTACGTGACAGACAGCAAATATGAATAGGGTATGGTCAAGACTAGTGTGAAGGAGCTGGTTCTCTTAAACTCAGTGTGTGACCCCTCCCAAGGGCAGACAAGAGAATATAGGAGGGGATTGGGCATGAGTCTGTTATTGCTTAAATAGCTCCAGGTGTGCAAAGTGGGTATGCCAGACTACCTTCAGGTATGAAGGAAGACATCCCACTGCTGGGGGATGACACTGGGCACCAACAATAGCTTGGCTCTGTGATGTCCACTGACAGAACTTTCTTTTTTGGGCCACTCCTGGGGCCTCCACTCCTATTGGGATCAGAATTGAATGGATGATCTTAAGTGACAACATGGACCAGGTCTTGGGTCAAATCAGTCTGGCCTTATGAACAGCATCTATCAATCAAATAATATGGGGTGGTGAAGAGAGGAGGGTGATTTAGATTATGCTATCAATCTGTGGCCAATCCAGAACAGATTCACAAGAATGCTCACTTTCTGTCCACCGTGTGTGAACCTGACTCATGTCCTCTTTTCTTCCTCATCTCTGTTTGCTTTTGAATCAATGGCAATGGTGTTCAGAAAACTGGAAGTGAGTCAAGATTTAGCAATTGGGGGGAAAATATAAAAATCTCCCTGCCCAGCTGGTGGCCTCAGGGACTGGGGCAAAGCTAAGCTCACTGGTTAATGTCCTTGAGCTGGATTAACTAGTAGTGATATGCATCCCAATAGAGGGTCCACAGAAGTCCAGGCATCAGTAGGAGGAGGGGTCAGTGACTCCAGGACTGGCTGTTCTGCAGACTTCTTTCTCCGTCACAGCAGCCTCTGGACTCCGCACGGCCAGCCTGCCTCACAGTCCCAACTAGTGGTTTCCATCAGTAGTGTCTTCCTGGTTCCCTTCCTCATTCATTACCCACAAACCTTACTGAGGATGGTGTTGCGAGTGGCAACCCTGAACTCCAGCTCCTCCTCCCATGTTGACTGGAGGAAGGACCTTCTGTACCAGTAGGGAGCATGACCCCAAAGGCTCTTCACCCTCTCCTTCCCTGACACTCATCTCCCCAAGGATCATAACTGCTACTCCAAGTTCTGATGGCCCTAGAGGATCCCCACTTCTCAGCTTACCCGTGTTCCAGTCGTTGGGGACTCTATCAGGGTGTTCTGAGCTGAGTTCAGGGATCTCTCCTGTCCAAGCCTGACAGAGTGATCCCAAAGAGCTCAGCCACTTACCAGCCATGGTGGGTTGGACCCCTGGCTCCCAACCCCACATCCTGTTCCCTTCTTTCTTCTCACACTATTTCTATTCGACAAAGTACAGCTTATTTAGCTTTTGCCTCCTCGAAAGACCTACAGAGCACAGCAGATTCCTGCTTTATGGCAGCGCCTCCGGCATCGGATCAGCGCCCAGGGCATTGAGCCATTTGTTGAGCAAACCAGTGTGCTCAGGGTGCTACTTAATCTGTGGTCTATGCCAAGAGGGTAAATATGGGGGTAGATTTAGACATTCTCTCCTCAGTGACTCATCTGTACTTTAAATATTGCAAAGCCAAGCCAAGGTCCAGCTCTCTTTGCTCTTCTCTTTGTCTGAAGAGGATGGGGTCTTCATGGTCAGTGTAGACACAGGATTAATTTCCACTGTCTTCTGTTGGTTCTACCAATCAGCAATGGGGAAACAGAAAGTCATATGACCTATGAAGGGATAGCCTCCACTCACCCCTCTCACTCACAGCTACAGGGGTATTTATCACATAACTGGTAATATCTCTGCAGAAACTAGTTCTGCAAAAGTCATATTTATTACCTTCTTTCCTCTCCCTCTCCTTTTCTTCTCCTCCATCTTCATCTTTTCTTTTTACTAATGAGCAAAGCCTTGACATCTTTTGAAGTTGCGGTGCTTAAGATTACAAATATAATATAAAGAATGCTGTTCGTAAAACTGTTCACATGAAGGTTGGAGAGATGGTTCGGTGGATGAGAGCGTTGGCCGCTCTGGTGGAGGGTCAGGATGAGGTTCCAAGCACCCGCACAGCAGCACAATACATTTGTAACTCCAGTTGTGGGGGGATCCTGCTACGTCTTCTGGTCTATGTGCCCATTGTACACACATGTGCAGACACATATGTGGAGACAAATACTCAATACACACACAAATCAATAAATAAATCTTTTAAAACATTTACACACAAATATGAGTTGCTATACACACACACACATATATATATATCTATATATATTCAAGTGTAGATATTGAACAAATATATAGTCTTCTGCACATACATATATCAAGAATGAAAGAATATACCAATAAACTAAGGTTTGAGAATAATGGAAGTAATTATTTAACTAGGTTAAACTAAGATTTGAGAATGGAAGTAATTATTTAACTAGGTTTTTCATAATAAGCATACATTATGTATATGATAAGAAAATCAACAATTCTTCCTTATTTTTAAAGAACAAAATGTTTATTTAACGTTGACGTTATAATCAGGTTTTGGGGACAGGAAAAGAACACAATCGTCTTCTTGAAGGTGACTGCATTTCACCTCATTGTTTGCTCTCTGTCGCTCACTCAACCAGCTGAACAGTATAAACTGAAACAGTGGCACGGGGTCTCCTGTTCCTATTGCACTGCGCCTGCGCTAAAGATTGAGCATACTTTGGCCACGGCTGAAGATTGATGCCCTGCAGCGCAGGCCTGCCCTGAGAAATTGGTCCTGGCGTCAGAGCTGCTGTAGAGCCTCCGAAGTCTTACGACCCTGGGCTACCAGCCTTGCCACAGCTGCTTTGCGTCTTCCTACTTTCTCCTCAGGGAGAGAACGTCTGTGTCTGCCATCTGTCCCTCCTCCGGGCTCCATCCAGCATGCTCCAGGATGTTCTCTAGGTCACTTCTGTCCTCATCCACCCGGGCCCCTGCTTTGTGTTCTGTGTTTGTGGCACTGGCCCATGGGGCTTTTTAGGAAGTTGACTATGGACACCATTGTGTGTGGGGACCAGCTGGTAGATGTCTCCAAAGGGCTCTGAGCTGATTTTCCCCATAACCAGAAAGATAGATCTCTCCTCTGGGGCGTTTCCCCACGTCTGGAACACAGCTTCCGGGTTGCTCATTGTGACTTAGAGAACATAACGCGAGAACTCCTCTTCCAGACTAGAGAGCGGTGGCTACCCAACCCGGGTCCTCTCCAGCACTTTCATTGCTCTCCCTCCTGTGTTCGCACCTCCAGGCTTCTGTCCGACTCAGACTGAGCCATGGCTTTACTCATCTGCCCATTTGAATCTCGTCCATCCTGCAAATCCTCTCTCAGATATCCTTATCCCATGACTTCCTGTCACCACCCAAGTTCACCTCTCCCCCTTATCTGAAAATTCTCACATGGTTTGAATATATGCAAATTTTTTAAATGGCAGTCTCAGATGCAAGGTAAGAAGAGACAAGCCCAGGTGTCTGACAGCCCCCTCTCCCTATTCTAACAAAAGATGGCAAAATCGGCACTGAAATTCAATGTCTCGTGTTCTTTCTATGACGGAAATGGTAGACTATATCACCATGATGTTCTCCAGACACTAACTAGACAGTAACAAACTTCAGGAACTGCCTCAAAGTTTCTCCTCGTGACAGGAAAGAGTGGGAGTTGCAGATAATGAGGCACTCCATCAACAACTCAGAGTCTACACAGAGAGATTTCCCACACAGGGTAGAGCAAAGCTCAGAGAGCCACAGTACTTTCCCAAAAGGCGTTATTGTAAAGGAAAGGGTTCTAATGCTGACTCCTGGGCCAGAATGTCTGGCTTTAGGCTTTTCTCCCTGTGGAGGGCTTGAAAGGGCCCAGAAGGTATTTGCTTCACATGGTGAATTTCAGCTCTGTAGGTCTCCCTTCTCCTCAGGGTCATTGGCCACCAGCCTATGAGGACAAAGGGAGCAGAGTTCACAAACAGGGTTTCACATAGCCCACTACCATACGAACAGTAGTAATGACATACTGGGACCAGCTTTGGAGAGAAGGATCAACTTTACTTGGGGTGAATAGAGGGTTATATAGTTTTGAGGATGGGGGTAGGGATATCCAGGGTAGGCAAAGATCATTGGTTGAAAGCTAAGATGCTTCACTGGCATGGGGAGGCATCCCTGAAATCTCAGGCGCTAGCTGAGTGGGTCCTTATCAGTAGAAAGGAAGCTGAATCGCTTAACAAAGGCTTCGTGGCATTCTGTAGGTATAGTGTGTGGGGTCTGAGATCCCCCAGGTTGAGAAGAGAAAGCCTCCCTGGAAACTGGAGTCTGCGATTTTGCATTAAGTTTAGAAGGCTATCTGGGCAATGGTAGACTTAAACCTTGACTATCAGGGCAACAAGCAGCCCTGTTTTATGCCTCAGCTCTTAGCCATCTTCCGTCCATGTATCTGGAGTCTATTTCTGACACAGGGCAGGCTGCACAGTCTTTCTGCTCTGTCCTCCAGAAATGTGCTGTGATTTTGTCCCCTGATCTCCTTTCTCAGTGCTAAACTGTGATGGATCTTGACTTAACATCGTTATTTGAGGATCACCATAGAACATGTTTAAGTATTCAAACAGCTGGTTTCACATGGAAGGCCCTTGAAGTTTTAAGAAGGCCAATTTCTCAAGTCAATTGACATACATAATAAGATTTCAGTAAAATTAAAAAGCAGGTATTTTAATAAAATCATCTCAAATTTGTTTAGAAAACAACATGAAACACCAAATAAAAGGAAATTAAAGCCTGAGAATTAAAGGGGGAATGGACCATTAAGGCCAGATATTAAAAACATGTCCTTTTGACTCCCACAAAAAAAACAAAAGCCAACAACAGCAAAAACTGCACTGGCTTTAACAGTCTGGTATTAGTGGAACCTCAAGGTAAACAAAAACAGATCTAGACACACAAAGGAATCGACTTAGATGCTCTGTTAGTCAACTTCCCTGAGCAAAACCAACCTCAGAGGGGAAGGGTCATCTGAGCTCACGGTTTCAGAGGTGTTAATCCATGGCCATTTGCCCTGTTGTGTCTGGGCCTGTGATGAGGCAGAATGCTGTGGTGGGAAGCACATGGTGAAGAGCAAAGCCACTCACCTCATGGGATCCAAGGAGCAGAGAGAGAAGAAAGGGCCAGAGAAAAAATGTACCTCTCAGGCTACCAGCGACCTGTCTCTCTCGTTCACTAGGTCACATATACTGAAGATTACACCACCCAAGAGCATTAGAGGACTCTATCAGTGGGTTCATCCTTGGATGCAATCAGAGTCCTCGTAATCCAGTAAGTCCCAAAGGCCTCCTCACCTCTGACCTCTATTGTACCGAACATCAAGCCTTCAACATGAGATGCCAGGCAACAGTTCAGGTTAAAACCAGAACAGATGTTCTTTCAGAGCAGCTAGAGAAAAATTAAGAATGATGATGGGAAATGAGGCGAGCTGTTCAAAATGAAGAGAAAACTAAGTTGTAGAACAGTAGACTGCATCGCAAACAGACTGGATTCGTTTTGAATTTGACCCTTCCTCTAAGGGTCCGTGACTCAGCATGGCAACTCTGGAGGTAGGGGGACATTTTAGAGGCAGAGTCTACTGGCATATTATCAATTCATCTGATGCTCTGGCTACTTGCTCAGGGAACTTCTTGTTCCCGAGAGCTTTAATCATTGTGACACCAGCTGCCATGAAGTGACTCAACAGAGGGGGCTGTCACCGGGGCCAGTGCTTTCCCAGCCACGAATCTCACCTTTAGAGTTGTATGATTAAATGAACCACCACCATTATTATTATTATTATTATTATTATTATTATTTTATTATTTTTAAATGACTGTGTCTAGGGCATTTTGTTATAGTAGCAGGAAACAAACTAATGCAATATTTAAGAGAGAATAAGAAACGACAGCTGGACAAGATAAATCGTAAAGCTAACCAGACAGTGAACAGCAAAGACAATAATAGAAAGAGAGAAAGTTCCAAAGAAAGGACTTTATAAATAGTGACCGCATAGAAAGGAAAGCTTTTATAAACTTAAACAAAACAACAACAACAAAACCAAACAAACCCTTCAGGGACTGGAGAGCTGGCTCAGCGGTTAAGAGTGCAAATTGTTCTTGTAGACTCTTAGAGTTCAGTTCCTAGCACCCATATTGGGCTACTTACAACTGCCTGCAACTCCAGTGTCCTCTAACGGTACTGTACTCATGTGACACACAGAGAGACTCATCATTTTTGAAAAATACTTTAAAAAGCCTTAGAGAGATACAAACAGATACAATGTATGAAATGCATGCGGCAGGCCATTAGTGTATGTGCTCCAGAGGTTTTTGTTTGGTTTGTTTTGGGTTTGGTTTGGTTTTTTTGTCAACTTGATATAGGACAGAGTCATTTGAAAAGAGGAAACCTCAAATGAGAAAAATGTCCCACTAGATGGTCTATGGGAAAACCTGTGGGACGGCCCAGGGCTGCCCCTGGGCTGGTAGTCCTGGGTTCTATAAGAAAACAGGTTAGGCAAGCTATGGGGAGCAAGCCAGTAAGCAGCACCCCTTCAAGGCCTCTGCACCAGCTCCTGCCTCCAGGATCTGCCTGACTTCCCTGCATGGACCATGTTTTAGATACGTAAGGCAAATCAACCCCTTTCTTCCCCAACTTGCTTTTTTGGACATGATGTTTTATCACATCAATAGGAAGAAAACTAAGCTTATGAAGTCCTTCTTACAATTACTAACAAAAATATGAACACTTTCAGAAGACTGAAGATGTGAAAACACAATTTATAAACACAAGCGACAGAAGTTGCCAATGCACAGGAGCCACACTCAACTTCTCTAATAATGAAAGAAACAAAAGCTGTTGTTTTGTTTTCTGAGAAAGGGTTAAACTATACAGCCCTGGCTGGCCTGGAACTTTCTATATAGACCATATAGGCCTCAAGTTCACAGAGGTCAGCCTGCTTTTGTTTTTGGAATGCTGAGGTTAAAGGTGTGCACTACCATGTCCCACAAGGGTGTTTTTAAAATAAAAAATGTGTTCTACCTGAACGGATGCACGTGTACCACATTTGGTGCCTAGGGAGATCAGAAGAGGGTGTCAGATCCTCTGGAACTGGAGTTACAAATGGTTGCGAGTCACCATGTTGGTCCTAAGAACTGAACCCAGGTCTTTTGGGAGAGTGTGCTTAACCACTGAACCATCTCTCCAGATCCAAACTATCATTTTAAACTGTAAAAATGGTGGGGATTTAGGGAATGCCTGTATGGTGGGGGCTTTGACTAGTGAATAATTTCCAGGGTTGTAGATAAAACACTTCACTTCATTTATTGCTGATGAGTTTGTAAATTCTTATGGCTTTTTTTTTATGACAGGATTAGTCATTTGTACTTTTAAAAATCCTTAATGTACAGATGGTTTCCTACCGGCCATGGAGCTGAGTCCTAATAAACTCAGAGTACAATGAAAATACTGCAAGTCAAGAATTCGTCCAGTACACTCAACCACCAGCCCCTCATGGCTAGGCCACACAGTGCCCTGCAACCTCACTCACTGGTATTCACCAGCGTGGGAGCCTGGGAAAAGGTCAAAACTCAGAATATGGAAGTGCACTTTGAACTGCATACATATTGTTTCCACACCACTGTAAAGTCAAAAACTGAAACCAGAAAGCTGGGAGCTGTCTATATATTTCTTAGCCTATTAAACAACCATCTAGGAACTTTTCCTAGTAGAAAATGTGTAGTTGGACAAAAAAAAAGTGTGTGCTAAGTGAACCAGCACCTGCAGTGAGACCTAACACCTACTAACTTTAGTCAGTGTGACTCTAGTAAGAATCTGTTAAATTAATTGATTTTTATTCAAATGATGGAATTCTTCGTGCCCATAAGATAAATTTAAATAATGTTAAACATTATCCAGTGGTTTTCTTTTTTCAGTAGTGACAATTAAATCTAGGGCTCTACTGCTGAACTACATCCCCAGCCTGACTCAAAATGAAAGAACACTTATCAATGCGTTTGGTTTGATGATAATTTTGAAAAACAAATTTAAACAAATTCATGCTAAAAAAATATATCTATAGCATACATTAATGGTGATTACCTTTTGGTAGTAGCAGACGGATAATTTAAATTTTCTCTCTTACCTTTTATATATTTTACAAACTTCAGAAATATACACCATCTTTATAGACAGAAAACATACTTTATTGTATCCAACCATCTTCATAACTGGATTGTTAACTAGATTTTCAGTCCCCTGAGTCACTTTGTTATCACACAGATCCCCCACTCTGATTTACTCCTGCTGCCTGCAGACCTGCCCAATGATGTTAACGCAGCAGCCGGTAAGGTATGCAGTTGTTAACAGTCTGCCTTCCTGAGTTTCCTTTTCTTGTTGTTTGAATCCAAAGGAAGCTTTAGGAATATTGAATTTCATCTAAAATCCATTTTTTATTACTGCCTGTGCTGTGGCAGGAAAGGGGAGGAGAAAAACAAAGAGGGAGCTGGAGGGAGAGATAGGGAGAGGAGTGAAAGGGGCTAAAAAGGGTTAATTTCCAGCCTTGTAGCCACCTGTCCAGCATCTGCCACAGAGCCTTCATTTCAGAAGGCTCTGAGGCTCACCAGCTCAGGAAAGGGATTTTTGTGTCAGTGACTAGATACACAAAGGCAGGACCAATGCAAATAAGAAATTCCCAGTCCACAGATAAACATTTCTTAAGCAGCCCAGATGATGAAATGGTTGATAGCCTTTTCCAAGAGAACTTTTTTCTTTTTTGTAATTATGTTTTTATTGACTTTACAAAGGAAATGAGAAAGGCCAACATATAATTGACTAAAAGAAACCAAGGTAATAAAAGTAAGCCAGAAAATGTCTGGAGGAAATGCATATCTAAGGTACAATGCCTGTAATAGGGAAATCTATTATATTGTGTTGAGATTATGTAATTACCTACACACACTGCTTTGGCTGTGGGTGGGAGCTCGCTGCTGGGATGCCCAGGGCTGTGAGGAGATCCAGGCACTTTTCCAAATGTGTTTTTCCTCCTGTATTGTGAAGTCTGAATTTCAACAACCCTTAGGAGCTCTGAAGTCTGACTTCTGCATCAAAGAACTTAGGAGCAGGTTAGTGGCGTGTGTGGGGGCAGGCCATAAGGGGTTCTCAGCAAAGTATTTAAGGAGTTGTCCTGATAATGCTATAGCTCATATCAGTAACTGGACAATGAACACACACACACACACACACACACACACACACACACACACACACGACTCAAATGATCAGTACATAGAAACCAGGCTCCAGTGAAGTAGTTAGCAATGTGGCCTCGTATTTAACATGATTATCAGTATGGTTTGATTAGCCCTTCTGGGAGGCTAATCAAACGATGAGTAGAGTTCAGAAAAGAGTGCTGGGCTGCAATGTGCACATACTCTGTCACCCATTATAGAAGGATTTTTCTGTTTCTCAGGCCCTTTATTCTATGGTTTTGACCAATCAGGCAGCAATGTCGAAAAGAATGCCGTTCCCTTCAGACACTAGGGTAGGAAAAGTTCAGAACTCTGACCCTGATGAAATTAGAAATGGCAAGCTGCTCTGACCTGTGAGCAGATGATAGCTACTGTTTTCCAGACAAAACTGCACTCTAAACTGAGTTTGATAGATTAGAATGAAGAGCCGGATATAACAAGATGTTTAGTTTAGACACATGTTCGATCCAGCCCTTAAGCCTGGAGGTCAGTTGCACAACCCTGAGAAAGACAGGTAGACAGTAAAAGAATAGCTTTGTAAAAAGGGCCAGGGGACACAGACTGCCTTGAACACCCCACAAAATGACTCTTGGCTTCATACACAGACCAGCAGATCAGGAAAGAGCTGTCTGCTTCTTTATTTTTGGATTATAGCACATCCAGAAGGCAGTCTAAGGGGAGGAAATGAACACAGATATTTCCAGTGTATTGTATACGTAGACTTGATTCTATGAGACTGATGTTGTGGCCTGGAGCACTATGGAGATGCCTGATTGGATGTCGTGTTATCAAAACATAGGGGACAGAACCCTTCTCAGTATGAGCATGCTCTTCTAAGCTCTGCAGACAGTCCATGCCCACCCACCATGGTGGGGGTTCAGCAGCCTTTGACAGCCCCAACTCTTCAAAGGAACGGGGCCCTGTGCCTGGAGGCCATTATGTCTTGTATAGGCAACCATTTCCAGTCCTAAGTAGTCATCTTTAAACATACATACACATAAGCTATTCATAGTATGCTAGATGAATACAGGAGAGAGAGAGAGAAAGAGAGAGAGAGAGAGAGAGAGAGAGAGAGAGAGAACAATACTATCAAAGAAGAGCTCATGAGCCCAAGAAGGAGCGGGAGGGGAGGGGGAGTTTAAGGGCAGAGAAAGGGGGCACGTGAAACGCTGTCAATAACATGTGCTCACGTATGAAATATAAATAATAAATAAAAAGAAGCATTTTTCTATTCTTTTCAGAACTCACTTCTCTTCGCTCAGATGCCCTTTAATGATGGTGTAGCCTTATACAGGGCTGCCACTCTTACTGATCTCCCTGCACAGGCGGTAACCCAAGGAGTGAAACCCTACATGTGGATGGCCCCAAGGATGTGTCTATATTTCCTCCATGGACAGATGGTTTTATAGGCTGCACTGTTCAAGAAAAAAAGAGAAGAGCTACCAGAAATCGTAGTGATTATAAAAAAACAAACAAACAAACAAAAACAAAAAAACAACTTTACCTCGTGGGTACAGAGACCGCAAACCCCAGAACCGGCAGCTATCCCCTGGGCACCCTCCCCCCTGCCCCCATCCCTCTTAGACTTCAGAGTTGAATAAGAAATATCAGGAGAATGTCACCCAGTACTAGGATAGGGGCTGCTGAGACCTTCACAGTACAAGGATGAACAAAGGGTTCCTGTCAGGAACTCTAATTTTCAAAGAATATTCATAGAAAACTTTCTTTACATTTTTAAATATTTACTTATCTATTTTATGTGTATGTATGCTTTGTCTGCTTGTATGTGCACCATGTGCATGCCTGGTGTCCAAGGACCTCAGACAGGGCCTGTGCTACTGGAGGCCTTAATTGTAAAAGTCATTGCCTAGACAAGCATTGTGGCCTTTCCACCTATGCTTTCTTCTAGTAGCTTTATACCTTCCAATTTTGCATTTAAGTATTTAATCCAATTTGAGATTAACGTTTTTATACATGGGGAGCCATGGGCCCAACTCTATTTTGGATGTGAAAAATAAAATAAAAATGGGACATCTTCCTTGTCCCAACCTCACCTATTGAACAGATTCTTGTTCCTTGTTGTACACTCCACACACGTCGTCACACACATCTTCACGTCAGGCTTTCCTAGATTAGTGTCCGCCAGTGGTTACACCAGTAGGACACTCTTGTGACCCCCATGGCTTTGAGATCTTGCAGCATGTCCACTGTGGTTCTGTTCTTTTCTGCTCTGTTCAGGGTCCATTTTTGTTTTTCTTGTTCTGTAAGAAGATGTCATTGGGATCTGTGGCTTACTGTGGGCAATATATCAGCTACTCCTCTCATTTCTGTGGGAAAATACCTGACTCGAGGAACTTAAGGTGGGAAGAGTTTGTTTTGACTTAGCATTTTGAGGATCCAGTCCATTGAGGCAGCCAGTCACTCGGCAGCCACAGGAGCAGAGAGATGAATGTTGGTGCTCAGGTCACCTTCTACTGTAGATTCAGACTGGCACCCCAGTCTGGCATGGCAGGGCTGTTCACACTCAGGGTGGGGCTCCTTTCCAGATCCCACAGAGACTCCCCCAGAGGTTTGACTCCTAAATGACTCTGGACCCTGTCAAGGTGACAATCAACATTATGGACCTTTTAATAACATTAATTTTTTCAATTCATAAACCTGAAATACATTTGTATTTGTTTACGTCTTCATCAATTTCTTCATGTGATTTTCAGCCTACTGTAGGCCTTTTACCTTGGTTAAATCTATTCTTTTTGCTAGCTATTATAAAAGCAATTGTTTTTTGTTTATTTTTAGGGGAGCTCATTGATCATGCATAGAAATGCTGCTGACTTTCCTCTGGGACCTTTAAATTCCCTCTATTTTCCCCCAGGCAGGCTTTGGTATTTTCAAGAGGCACTGAGCCCTACACATACTGGATGG
This sequence comes from Tokudaia tokunoshimensis, assembly GCA_036184795.1. Classification (NCBI taxonomy): domain Eukaryota; kingdom Metazoa; phylum Chordata; class Mammalia; order Rodentia; family Muridae; genus Tokudaia; species Tokudaia tokunoshimensis. The sequence goes on from BTHU01000019.1 coordinate 36,720,208, forward strand.
GGTTAGTACAGGCTGAAGAAAAGAGGTTTGACATCAGCAAAGGAGTATTTATAGGCCAGGCATCCAGGAGGGGAGAGATTAATTGTTAGACTCTTATGCTGGAATGTCAACAGCTAACTTCTAAACACATCTATTCTCTCTGCACATACCATTTTAAAAAATCCCATTACATGCTTCCTGAATGGCCCAAATGCTTCTTGGACAGCTCACAGATCTCTAGCTCTGTCCCTCTTTAGACCAGGGAAAAGAGGCCAGGGAGTGAGCTGCAGCTGCAACCTCAGGTGAGCTGCAGAGATAAACCCAGCGTTATTTAAATAGGAAACAGATTTTCTCTCTCTCTCTCTCTCTCTCTCTCTCTCTCTCTCTCTCTCTCTCTCTCTCCTCTCCTCTCCTCTCCTCTCCTCTCCTCTCCTCTCCTCTCCTCTCCTCTCCTCTCCTCTCCTTCTCTTCTTCTCCCTCTTCCTCTCCCTCCCTCCCTCCTTCTCTCTCTCTTCCGCCCTCTCCCTCTCTCCTTCACCCTTTCCCTCTCTCTCCCTCTTTCTCTCTCTGTGTGACTGTGTCTGTCTGTCTGTCAGTCTGTCAGTCTCTCTCTCTCTCTCTCTCTCTCTCCCTCCCTATCTCTCCCCTCCCCTCCCTCTCTCTCCCCTCCCCTCCATCTCTCTCTCCTTCTCTTTCTTCCTCCCCCTCTCCCTCTCCTTCCCTCTCTCTCCTTCTCCCTCTCCTTCCCTCTTTCTCTCTCCCTGTCTATCTCTCTGTCTCTGTCTCTGTCTCTCTCTCTTACACACACACACACACACACACATATGCACACATACTCATGAGCACATGCACATAGCAGAGAGAGTACATACATGCACGTGTTTTCAAAGTAGAAGCTAGCTACCAGAAAGACATTGTGCAGGACAGGAAGGTGAAGAGTTTCTAAAACAGCCAGTCAAGACATTTGTTCTGACCTGTGCTGCTCCCCTAACAACCTCTGGCACGATGCACTTTCCCATTCTTGGGCTTTCATTTCCTCTCTATTCCTCTCTGCTCCCCCATCCCACTTCTCTCTCACACACACATACTAAATAAATATAAATAAATAAATGTAATTTCTACACAACTAAAGACAAAAAGACTAATTACTGTTCGGTTTGTTCGCTGGCTCTGTGAAACAGGGTCTCGTCTCGTAGCCCAGGCTGCCCAGAACTCCCTCTTCTTTTGTGTTATCCTCCTAAGTTCTGGAATTACAGGCACATGGCACCACTTCCAGCATCTCTGCGACAAGTGACATTGTAATCTAAAATGCACATGGATGCTGTACATGTGAAATGATGTTTATACTGCCTAGCACTCAGTATGCACTGCAAGATTCCTTCCAGGAGGAGGAGAGCAGGGGTGTAAGATCCCATGGCCCATGGGTTATTCCATGGGCCAGTAAGTTATCCTAGGAGCCCACAGTTAACTTCAGGCACACTGTTCATCTTATATTCCCCATTTGAGTAATTACTCTTTTTTGAACCTGGCAAAGTCTTTTTCTTCTTTCTTCCAAATTTAACCAAAGCACCTTTGACTCTGACTGAGGATGGATTTTGCCTCTCAATATAATATTTATACCCAGAGTGGAACAACACAAAGCAGATAGGACAAGGGATTAGCACAGATTTGGGGACCTGGGGTTTTTTAATGCAGTTTTAGATAGACTTTTCCTGCGTAGACAGCAAGACATTTAAAGTTGAGAACCCTGGAATAAGTCTATGACAAAGCCAGGAATTACTTCAAGTTTTCAGCACATGGTTGGGCGTGTCTGGTGGTGGCATGACATTGAGGACCTAGCAGATAGCATGGCATGATGGCTCTCAGGACGCTTCTAGAAGAGGAGGGAGGATGAGTTAGGGCACTCCAAAGTAGGAATAAAATGGAACATAAAACCATACAGCAATTGTCCCCTGTCACAGGAGACAAAGCAAAGGCCCAAACAGGTAAGGATACCTACCCAATCCTGCTGGACCAAAGTCCAAGTGTCACCGTTTCCTATCAAATGGTCTTCGATGAGGAGCTAAGAAGCACCATGGTTGATGAGGTGCTATCTATTTCTGCAAGACTCCTCTCTCTTCTGTATTCCTCTTTGTTGGTCTGGTCTGGTCTGGTCTGGTCTGGTTTGGTTTTGAGGCAAGGTAGCACTGTAGCCCAGGCTGAACTCACAGTTATCCTCCTGCATTACCCTCCCAGATTCTCTCCATCCCTACCTACATGCTCTGCTCCTAGTCTCCTTCTCCCCCTGGACTGGCTTGATCACACTCCTCTGACTGCTCTCTTCCAATCTCCCCTCCCCACACTTCACACTGCACTTTGGCACTAGCATGTCAGACACTCACCCATCTCCCAAGGAGAAGGTAAACTCCTGAAGAGAGAGGCTGACTCCTCTGTCATCTTTATCTCTGGGTGGCTAGCACAGTTCTTAGAACAGTCTCTCCAGAGGGCACATTGCTGTAATAATAGCCATGTTCCAAAGCTGGGGTTAAAGGTAGCTTAGCTTTTCTAAATCTTACCCTCCTGTCTGAAGGTATCCATGGAACAGAACAGGTAAAGTGGGCCACATGACCATAGAACAACATACAAATTAATGTTGTACAGCCACACAACACAATAACCGCTTCCAGTGTGTCGAATATCCACAACCCTTTAACTCTGCAGTGATTCTGCAGACTAGACATTAGCTTCTCCATTTTTGTACAGTGCAGCCATGGGCCAGGGCCTTGCATGGCTCTGCCGTTAGAAGCAGGCACCTGTTACTTAGTCACTTCGGCCCTGCCTTAGAAACGTGGGTTTTCTGTTTGTGCAAGCTGATGCTAAACAGACTGCTTCAAGCAAAATTGCAGGTGGTTCTGCTGAACGAAGCCATGGTGATTTAACTAGAGGACTCTTTACAGAAAAGATTAGAATAGGATTTGGTTTTTTTGGTTTTTGTTTCTTTTGGTAGGTGGAGGGAAATGTACTACTTTAATAATTAAGCCCAAGATCAAGTTTGGGTTGACAAATATAAAACCACACATTTATCATGCACAGGAAACCATCTCCTCCAATGTTGGCCACAGAGCAAACCGGCTTCTCAACAAGAACATTCCGGTTCACTTAAATAGCAAGTAGAAATCAAGGGCACCAGCTTTAAAATGCCCACTGGTGGGCTGGGCCGATGACACAGTGAGTAGCTTGCTTGTTGCACAAGCATGAGAACTTGAGTTTGAATCTCTAGCACCCATATTGTTTTTTGTTTTTTGTTTTTAAATGCTGTAGATGACAACATGACCCTATAACCACAGCCAGGTGAATTGTAGCAGCTTGTCAGCCAGCCTAGCCCAGCCCAAACATAATGCTTTAGACTCAGCAAGAGAGCCTCTCAGGGGAATATGGTAGAGAGTGATAGAACAGGACACCCAGTGCCCTCCTCTGGCCTCTGCATGCCTGCACACACAAGTACACATATGTACATATACCACACATACATAATAAAGTATAAATAAACAGAACACCCATTTGCCTAATAAGGTTCATGTGCCTCAGATGGTTTTTGTCAGGTAGATGATTTTCCTATTTCTTGTGCAGATGGGCATATTTATGTGGACACAAATGGAGGCCACAGAACAGGAGAAAATTGCAGGGGCATATGTACATGATGGTGTGCTTCAGGGCTGGGAGCTGTAGGATGCTTACGGGGTCTCAGGAGGTCACCTCTTAGGACTCGTCAGGAATGTTTGACTTTCCAGTTTTGATAAGATACAGAGACCATGAGGATAGACCAGCATTCAAGGGGCAGTTCTAGGGGGTAAACTCAAACGAAGACTAGAGCCCAGCATGGCAGAGACATAAAGTAGAGAGAAACATCAGCCATACTTCAGAAGACCTCTGAGACCCAGGCACTCCCAACATCTGGGAGACTGAGATTCTAATACTGCAATAACTATCTCAATGAAGGTTCTGCAACTCCACCAGAAACATTCGGTTGTGGAATAGAAATGCCAATCCAAATATTACAGCTCAAGAGAGCTGTTGTCAGGCCACTTGTGCCTGGTTTCTATGACATCTTGGATTTTGTTGCTGTTGTTGTTTGTTTGTTTTCAATTGTTCCTCTGGACCAGTGTCCTGACTATAGTTGGTCTTGAGTTGTTGATGTGTCCTTTGTTTCTTGTCTTTTGTCTTCTGGTTGGGTTTGGTCAATGGGAGGGAACAGCAGAGGGTGAGAGGAAGGAGGGGTCAGAGCATCTGTTTCCCAGACACTCCTAACAACCATCTCCCAGTGACTGCCGACCTGTAGCTCCAGCTCCTGCCCTCAATTGTAGCATTGACTCCCCAGTACACACCAGTTCTTACTGTTACCGGTTGTAGGGATCCTTCACCCCTACATGTTGGTGGTCACCCTACTGTCTCTGGCCACCTCTTTGAAAGCACCCACTTTTGTTAAGCTTTCTTCCATTACCTAGTTTGAGTAGGCCACCTCAGGGGAAACCAATCTGTACAACTATGATCAACATTGGTTTCTGAATTAAAACTGATTCCAAGTGAAAAGCAGTTGTCCTTGTGGTGAACTCACCTGACTTCAGGGCATCTCCACATTCTGCACAGTAACAAATTCAAAGATTCTGACCTCTGTAGTCCTTGGGTCAGGACCTTTGTTCTTCCCACTCTCTGTTCTACCTCCTGCCGTGCTACTCTGCCTTATAGACCAGTTTACCTACAATGCTTTGTGTCTCAGAACCCTGGCAGTGTCTTTTTTCCTCTTTCCCCTTCCCTCCCCCTCCTCCTCTTGTCACTCCATCCCCTTCCTTTTTTACCTCCCCCCTTCTCTTCCTCCTTCTTTCTCCTCTTCCTCCTTGGCCTGTTTTTGCTCCAAGTGGTTTGTCAATGAATTTTCTTACACAGAGACTTTTTCCCCTAAGAGAAAACCTGGTGCTACCTCTTCACATAATGACACTCTTAGACGTGTGGAAGAGTCAAGAAGCAATACTTAGTATGTGGACTTAGCCCAGCCCACAGACAGAGGGATTCATGTTCCTAGGAGAGAGACAAGATGAACTCCTAACTTAGCTCTCAAACCAGAGCAGAAACCTAATCACAGACTTTGGTTTGAAAACCAAGACCAAAACCAGGTTTGATTTCTAGAAAGCATTATTGAAACTTGGTAGAAGGTAGTTTGAAACCTACTAGTGTGGGAGGTCTGCTGTCAGAACTGGAGCTTCCCCTGGGCAGGTGTCATGCATTTCCTCTCAAGCAACTGAGTCAAGGTGGTTTGGTACTTTGAACCTGTCCACAGATCACTCAAGATGGAAACTTCTTCGAAGGTGGTCTAACACACAGCACTCCTCCACTCAGACCTGACATTGAGAAATGAGGATAGTTCTGTCATTAAATGCTTGTTGTGGGAACAGAAGGATTTTAGTCCCTAGAAGTCACACCAAGATGCTTTATCCTTGGGGAGGCAGAGGCAGACAAATCCCTGGGGTTCTTGGTCCAGTTGTCCTAATCTAAGCATAAGTCAAGACTCCCAAGTTTGTCATCTGGCCTACACACACACACACACACACACACAGTACATACACACACATACATACACATGCATGAACATAACACCTACACACATGCACACACACATATGCATTCACATGCACACACATATATGTTCACACACACTCTCACACACAATGAACTAGACATAGACAGCTTTATATCATCATATTATGTAATTCAAGACTAAAGTAAGAATCAACATTAGTCATATACTGAATGTAAACAAGCAGGGAGCGTGTAAAAAGGGAAAGCTTTGGTTGTAGTAAACTTCCGTGTAGTTTTAGCATTACTATCAAACACAGGAGAAACAAAAATGACATAAACGCATCTACCCTTCAAAGCAGGCAATGGAAGAGTACATGACAAATACTGAGGGGGACACTCCCAGTCAGCCATTGAACTGAGCACAGGGTCCCCAATGCGGGAGCTAGAGAAAGGACCCAAGGAGCTGAAGGGGTTTGCAGCGCCACGGGAGGAACAACAATATGAGTCACCCAGCACTCCCAGAGCTCCCAGAGACAAAACCATCAACCAAAGAGTACACATGGAGTTACCCATGGCTCCAGACTCATAGACATCAGAGGATGGTCTTGTTAGACACCAAAGGAAGGGGAGGCTCTGGTCCTGGAAAGACTTGATGCCTTAGTGTAGAGGAATACCAGGACAGGGAAGCAGGGGAAGGTTGAATGGGGAAGGGGAGATGGCTTATGGGATTTTCGGGGGAGGGGGAACCAGAAAAAGGGTCATTTGAAATGTAAATAAAGAATATATCTAATAAAAATGTTTTTAAAGGATCTTTAAAAAATATTGTACAAAATAATCAAAGGACTAATAAAAATATAAAAAAATGTTGAAAAAAAAGGAAGGGAAACTATAGATGTTAACATTGAAAATGAGGAAAATAATAGCTTGCATAGTACTTTCCTTTCCTAAAATACTTCCATAGGAAAGCCAGGCAAAACTGAGTACTAGTTCGGTTGACTATCTCACTTAAAACACAGAAGAATCAGTGTCATGCCGACAGCCAGTGAAGCTTTGACCAGCCTGTCATTCATTGGCTTGCCTGGGGGCCAGAGAAGCTGTGCTAAAACTTGGTGTGGCAGTTAGGAAAGCAACATGTGTGGCTGTCCCCTTGCTCAACGCCCTCCTCAGTAGATGCCCACACTGCTGGAAATGGCAGTCATTTCAAATTAGGAGGAGGTGGGATTAGTAGCGAAACATACATGGTTAATGTACTGGCTAATGACGTTCCAATTTACTTATCAAGCTTTCTCCAAGTGTTAGGGGGACACTTGTACTTAGCAACCCTGGCATATATATGTACTAATTAACTTCTAACTCAATCACAGATGATTAAACAACAATATTTTGCAATTTTAGGGAGTCTTTTTATATTGGGCAAATCTTCAGACATCACAGCTGACAAACATTCGACGATTAACATGTTTAAGTCACCATGACTTTTATTCCTCTATAATTAATCCACTCAGCATCAACTAAGAGGCATAAAAACAAACTGTAACGCTTTAGGCAACTGAACCGCAAAATAATCATGGATATATTGGTTCTGTTCAAGTGAAGAGGAGTAGAGAGTTTAGACTTATCGTGATCACACCCCTCCGGAGCTATGTTCCTTTATTACACTATTTCTACCTGCACCAGACCTGAGTTCCACCTCAGGAGGCAGCGGCAGCTGGCATTCATAGCTTGAAACCCACAGGGCACTCGTGCCAGACCTTCTGATTTGCAGAGGAGCTGTTAGATGGCTCTCATTAGGAGTGGGGATAATCCCTCAGAGGAAATAAGCCCATCATTCCAAACACTATTATGATCACTGAGACAGTCAGGCTGTGGGATAGCTTTCACCAAGGCAGAAATTAAGAAGAGATAGTGTAGCCAGGTGTTGGTGGTGGATATCTTTAATCCCACCCCTCAGGAGGCAGAGGCAGAGGCACATGGGTCTCTGTCCATAGACTTATGAGAGAGAAATAAAAGTCAGTGTTCTATGTCACCAAGATTTTCTGGTCACTGGTTACCCATGAACAATTTTCTAAAAAGTAAATAATTTACTAGCCTTCCATTGCCCGGTCCTTTCTGCTGGGGCAGAATCTTGGCTGGTCTGCTCCATTGAAGATACCATCTCCTGATCCATCCTAGAGAACCTGCTGCACTCAGAGCAGTTGATCCAACAGTCTGAAGGCCTCCCAGGAGATCTACTACAGCCAGGGAACAGATCAGAACCCTCTCTGCTGCTGTAAAGAGCCCCTCATCAGAAGGCCCCACAGGTGGTCTGCTACAGCAGGGTTGCAGGCCTACCAGGAGACCTGAAGAAATCCAGGGTCAAAAGAGGCAGGCTCCAGACCATCACCCAGACCAACAAACACCAGGGATATCCAGATGGCAAGCACAAGACCATAAACAACAGAAGCCAATATACATGGGCATCATCAGAACCCAGTTCTCCCACCACAGCAAGCCTGAATATAACAACACACCTGAAAATCAGGAAGCTGACCTAAACTCCTATCTCATGAAGATAATAGCGTCCTATAAGGAGGATATCAATAACTCACTGAAAGAAATACAGGAAAACACAGGTAAACCAGTGAAGGAATTGAAGAAAGTGATTCAAGACCTAAAAGTGGAAGTAGAAACAATAAAGAAAACACAAATGGAGGCAAATCTGGAAATGGAAAACCTAGGAAAGAGGTCAGGAATTACAGATGTAAATATTGCCAACAGAATACAGGAGATAGAAGAGAGAATCTCGGGTGTAGATGATACCATAGAAGAGATGGACACAATAGTCAAGGCAAATGCAAAGTGCAAAAAGCTTCTGACACCAAACATGCAGGAAATCAAGGACACAATAAGAAGACCAAACCTAAGGGTTATAGGTATAGAAGAGAGCTAGGATTACCAACTTAAAGGGCCAGTAAATATCTTCAAAAAAAATTATAGAAGAAAACCTCCCTAACCTAAAGAAAGAGATACCCATGAACATACAAGAAGCCTACAGAACTCCAAATAGGCTGGACCAGAACAGAAATTCCTCCTGTCACATAATAATCAAAACATCAAATGCACTAAACAAAGAAAGAATATTAAAAGCAGTAAGGGGAAAAGGTCAAGTAACATATAAAGGCAGACCTATCAGAATTACACCAGGCTTCTCACCAGAAACTATGAAAGCTAGAAGATCCTGGGCAGATGTCATACAGACCCTAAGAGAACATAAATGCCAGCCCAGGCTACTACATCCAGCAAAACTCTCAAGTACTATAGACAGAGAAAAAAAGATATTCCATGACAAAACCAAATTTATACAATACTTTTCCATAAACCCAACTCTACAAAGGATAATGGGTGGAAAATACCAACACAAGGAAGTAAACTACACCCTAGAAAAAGCATGTAGGTCATGTTTCAACAAACCCAAAAGAAGATAGCCACACAAATATAATTCCATCTTTAACAACAAAAATAACAGGAAATAAAAATCACTTTTCCTTAATATCTCTTAACATCAATGGACTCAATTCCCCAATAAAAAGACATAGATTAACAGACTGGATACGTAAACAAGTCCCAAAATTTTGCTGCATACAAGAAACCCATCTCAGTGACAAAGACAGTTACTACCTTAGAGTCAAAGTTTGGAAAATAATTTTCCAAGCAAATGGTCCCAAGAAACAAGCTGGAGTGGCCACACTTATATCGGATAAAATCAACTTTCAAGCAGAATTTGTCGAAAAAGATAAGGAAGGACACTTCATACTAGTCAATGGAAAAATCTACCAAGATAAACTCAATTCTGAACATCCATGCTCCAAATGCAAGGGCATGCACATTCATAAAAGAAACTTTACTAAAGCTCAAAGCACACATTGCACCCCACACAATAATAGTGGGACACCCCACTCTCAGCAATGGACTAATCATGGAAACAGAAACTAAACAGAGACACAGTGAAACTAACAGAAGTTATGAACCAAATGGATCTAACAGATATTAATAGAACATTTCATCCTAAAGCAAAAGAATATGCCTTTTTCTCAGCACCTCATGGTACCTTCTCCAAATATATAATTGGTCACAAAATCGGCCTCAACACATACAGGAATATTGAAATAATTCCATGCACCCTATCAGATCACCATGGATGGTCTAAGGCTGGTGTTAAGTTCCAACAAAAACAACAGAAAACACACATACACATGGAAACTGAACAATGTTCTACCCAATAATAACTTGGTCAAGGAAGAAATAAAGAAATTAAAGACTTTTTAGAATTTAATGAAAATGAAGACACATCATACCAAAACTTATGGGACACAATGAAAGCAGTGCTAAGAGGAAAACTCATAGCTCTAAGTGCCTCCAAAAAGAAAATGGAGAGATCTTACACTAGCAGCTTGACAGTGCACCTGAAAGCTCTAGAACAAAAAAAAGCAAATACACCCAAGAGGAGTAGACTGAAGGAAATAATCAAACTCAGGACTGAAATCAAGCAAATAGAAACAAAAAGAACTATACAAAGAATCAACAAAACCAGGAGCTGGTTCTTTGAGGAAATCAACAAGGTAGATAAACCCTTAGCCAGACTAACCAGAGGGCACAGAGGCAGTACCCAAATTAATAAAATCAGAAATGAAAAGGGAGACATAAAAACAGAAACTGTGGAAATTCAAAAAATCATCAGATCCTACTACAAAAGCTTATACTCAACAAAATTGGGAAATCTGGACAAAATGGACAATTTTCTAGACACATACAAGGTGCCAATGTTAAAACAGGATCAGATAAACCATCTAAATAGTCCCATAAGCCCTGAGGAAATAGAAGCAGTCATTAACAGTCTCCCAATGAAAAAGAAAAGCCCAGGACCAGATGGAGAATTCTATCAGATCTTTAAAGAAGAACTAATACCAATACTCTTCAAACTATTTCACAAAGTAGAAACACAAGGAACACTACCCAATTCATTCTATGAAGCCACAATTATGCTTATTCCTTTTTTTTATTTATTTTATTTTATTTTTGTAATTTACATTCCAAATCATTTCCCCTTTCCCGTTTCCTCCCTCCCCGAAAGTCCCATAAGCCCCCTTCCCTCCCTCTTTTCTCCATTCAACCCCCTCTCGTTACTCTGTCCTGGCGTTCCCCTACATCCAGTCTTTCCAGGACCAGGGGTCTCTCCTTCCATCTTCTTAGAAATCTATTGATATGCGGATTGTGTCTAGGGTATTCCGAGATTCTGGGTCAATATCCCTTATCAGTGACTGCATACCATGTGTGTTCTTTTGTGATTGGGTTACCTCACTAAGGATGATATTTTCAAGATCTGACCATTTGCCTAGGAATTTCGTGAATTCATTGTTTTTAATTGCAGAGTAGTATTCCATTGTGTAGATATACCACATCTTCTGAATCCATTCCTCCGTTGAAGGACATCTGGGTTCTTTCCAGCTTCTGGCTATTATAAATAAGGCTGCTATGAACATAGTGGAGCATGTGTCCTTATTGCATGCAGGTAAAGCCTCTGGGTATATGCCCAGGAGTGGTATAGCCAGATCCTCCGGGAGTGTCATGCCCAGTTTTCTGAGGAACTGCCAGACTGCTCTCCAGAGTGGTTGTACCAGCTTGCAATTCCACCAGCAGTGGAGGAGTGTTCCTCTTTCTCCACATCCTCGCCAACAACTGCTGTCTCCTGTGTTTTTGATCTTAGCCATCCTGACTGGTGTGAGATGGAATCTCAGGGTTGTTTTGATTTGCATTTCCCTAATGACTAAGGATGATGAACATCTCTTTAGGTGCTTCTCAGCCATTAGATATTCTTCAGGTGAGAACTCTTTGTTTAGCTCTGTACCCCATTTTTTAATAGGGTTCCTTGCCTCTCTGGAGTTTAACTTCTTGAGTTCTTTGTATATATTGGATATTAGCCCTCTGTCAGATGTAAGGTTGGTAAAGATCATTTCCCAGTTAGTTGGTTGCCGCTTTGTCTTTTTGACAGTGTCTTTTGCCTTGAAAAAACTTTGTAATTTAATGAGGTCCCATTTGTCTATTCTTGATCTTAGAGCATAAGCTATTGGAGTTCTGTTCAGGAAATTCTCCCCTGTGCCCATATGTTCAAGGTTCTTCCCTAGTTTCCCTTCTATTAGTTTCAGTGTGTCTGGTTTTATGTGGAGATCTTTGATCCTGAAGCTCCTTTCTCTGTGATAACTCCAGCCTGTCATGTTGACACACAAAACCAGACAGTACATTTACTAATCCTACATCTGATAGAGGGCTAATATCCAATGTATACAAAGAACTCAAGAAGTTAGACTCCAGAGAGTCAAATAACCCTATTAAAAATGGAGTACAGAGCTAAACAGAGAATGCTCAACTGAGGAAATTCGAATGGCTGTGAAGCACCTAAAGAAATATTCAACATCCTTAGTTATCAGGGAAATGCAAATCAAAACAACCCAGAGATTTCACTCACACCAGTCAGAATGGCTAAGACGAAAAACTCAGGGGACAGCAGATGCTGGCAAGGATGTGGAGAAAGACAAACACTCCTCCATTGCTGGTGGGATTGCAAGCTGGTAAAACCAGTCTGGAAAGCAGTTTGGTGGTTCCTCAGAAAATTAGACATAGTACTACCTGAGGACCCAGCTATACCACTCCTGGGCATATACCCAGAAGATGCTCCAACATGTAATAAGGACACATGCTCCACTATGTTCATAGCAGCCTTATTTATAATAGCCACAAGCTGGAAAGAACCCAGATGACCTTCAACAGAGGAATGGATACAGAAAATGTGGTATATTTGCACAATGGAGTACTACTCAACTATTAAAAAAAACAAATTCATGAAATTCTTAGGCAAATGGATGGAAGTAGAAAGTGTCATCCTGAGTGAGGTAACACAATCACAAAGGAACATACATGGTATGCACTCACTGATAAGTGGATATTAGCCCAAAAGCTCAGAATAAATAAGATACAATTCACATACCACATGAAGTTTGTATTCGTCAGGGTTCTCTATATAGTTAGGGAATTTGTCGATGACTTATAGCTTGTAGTTCAACTTCCCAACAATGGTCAGCAGTAGCTGTGGATGGAAGTCCAAGGATTTAGCAGTTGCTCAGTCCCACGAGGCAAGCATTCCAGGAAAAATCAGAGTAAATCTTCCTTCTTCCAATGTCCTTATATAGTTCTCCAGCAGAAGGTGTGGCCCAGATTAAAGGTATGTGCCACCCACCATTAATCACAGATGACCTTGAACTCAGAGATCTCCTTGTCTTAATCTTCTGGAATTCATAGCCACTATGCTTCAAGATCTCCATGCCAAGATCCAGGTCAGAAACTTGTATCTCTGAGCCTCCAGATTAGGATCATAGTTGAGCCTTCCAATTCTTGATTGTAGTTCATTCCAGATATAGTCAAGTTGACAACCAGAAATAGCCACTACAAAGCTCAAGAAGAAGGAAGACCAAAGTGTGGGTGCTTCCATTTTTCTGGGAAAGGGAACAAAATACTCACAGGAGCAATTATGGAGACAAAGTGTGGGGCAGAGACTGAAGGAAAGGCCATTCAAAGACTGTCCTACCTGGGAATTCATTCTACAAACAAAACCCTGACACTATTGTGGATGCCAAGTAGTGCTTGCTGAAAGGAGCCTGATATGGCTGTCTCCTGAGGGGCCCTGACAGAGCCTTATGGATACAGAGGCAGATGCTAGCAGCCAATCATTGGATTGAGTGCAGGGTCCCCAATGGAGGAGTTGGCAGGAGGACTGGAGGAACTGAAGGGGTTTGCAGCCTCATGGGAAGAATGATGATGTCAACCAACAAGACCCCTCAGGGTTCCCAGGGACTAAGCTATCAACCAAGGGGTACACATGGTTCCAGCCACATTTGTGGCAGAGAAAGGCCTTGCCCGGCATCGGTGTCAGGAGAGGTCCTTGGTCCTATGAAGGCTTGATAGATGCCTTAGCATGAGGAAATCGAGTGGGGGTAGGTGGGAGTGAGCTGGGTGGAGGGGCATCCTCATGGAGGCAGGGCGAGGGAGGATCGGTTGGGGATTTTCTAGGAGGGGAGAAACTGGGAAAAGGAATAACATCTGAAATGTCGATGAAGAATATATTCAAAAAAATTACTACATGGAAGAAAACACAGAAACAATGTTAGAGGCAGAGTGGTTCTGGGTCTTAAGATACCCACCCCCGATACACATACACCTCACACCTGAATTTGCCTCCCAGGAATGATCAGAGATAAACATTCACCCTGAGAAATTGTTTGAGTAACTGACAAATGGCTGTGGAAACCCTGGACACTCACTCTTGCATGGCCCTACTCCTCTGAGCATTGAGACGAATGGGAGTTGTTTGCACACAGCCCTGAAACTGGCCACTATGGCTGTCAGGGGAGAGAGAGAGAGAGAGAGAGAGAGAGAGAGAGAGAGAGAGAGAGAGAGACCATTGGACTTGCTGCCAGGTCAGAGCAATAGCAACTTCACAGGTGAAATGCATCCACCAGAAAGTAGAAATACCTCAAATTAATCCTTAGACCCAGCACACAATGTAAAGACTATGCCATAGGAGGAAGTGGGCAGAGAAGGGCAAGATCGATGGCCCTGTTCTTACAGTTTTGCTCTTAGATGTTTTGCTGGTACAATGCTGTTTATGGTCCCAGTTGGTGCTGTAGGCCTTACCAGGAGTCACGACCACAATGGAGATTGAGTTGAGTGTTGATGGAAGCCCACACATGACATTTTTTTCTCCCCTCCAAGCCCTGCCCTAGAACCTACTCACCTGTCCCTGTTCCTTTGCTATGTGCCTGTTTCATTTAACTCGGGAAGGAAAACTGAAAATTTCCTGTGCTCAGTGGGTTTCCTTCTGTTATTCTTTCGAATAAACACAAACACACGGTCCGCCAATACAGGAAGATATTTTCCTTCAGAATTCAGTGCCTATGGCTGGACTTTTGTGTTTTAGCTGTTCACTAAAAGCTTTGCTTTGATAAAACAGTTCTAATCAGAATGTCTGTTATCACCATGGAGAAAATTATTCTCTACAAATCTCTCCCGGAATATGATTGTCAGGTCCTGAGGGGACACGTCTGTTGAGAAATAGCAATAGTATTTTCACAAAGAAATTGCTACTCTAAATGTACTACAATCCATTCCTTCCATTTACTGTGGCAAATACCAGTGTGAAAATAATTTGTAATGTTACAGTGTGTGAACAGTGCAGTCCAAAAGGAAGTAAGTTTAATGTTCCTTATATCCATTGTCTATTTGATTGATGCCTGTTATATGACTTAGGGTTCTCTAAAGGAACATAATGATAGAATGAATGTATATAAAAGAGAATTATTATATTGGCTTTCATATAATGCACATATACATTAATATGAGATTGTTATATTGGCTTACATGATACTGACTGGATAGTTCAAGAACATCTGTCTTCACTGGAGAGATTGAGAATCCAATAGTTATTCAGTCTACAAGGCTAGATTTCTCAGCAGCCCCAGTCTGGTGCTAAAGGCCTGAGGATTCCTGGAATGCTGTTGATCTTCATTGGGTATGGGAGGCCTGAAACGTTTGGTTCAAATATTTATGAAGGACTGCCACAGCAAAAGGAAAAGGGGAGGGAGAGAGGAAAATGCCCTTCTATGTCTGGGCTGCTGCCAGACGGTGCCCCCAAATTAGGACTTAGAGTGAGTCTTCCTGCTTCAATAATCTGACCTAGGAAATCCCTCACAGGAGCACACAACAGCTTGCATTTTAACTGATTCCAGATCCAGTCAGCTTGATAATCAAGACTAGCAATCACGTGTTTTCGTCAACATTCAGAGAAGCAGAACTGAGAGACTGAAATACAGTGGTGTTGGGATAATCTCTTGTGCGCTATGTAAAAGCATCACCTGTCAATAAAGAGCTGAACAGCCTATAGCAAGGCAGGAGAGAATAGGTGGAACTTCCAGGAAGAGAGGGATTCTGGGAAGGAGTCAGATGTAGGGATTTGCCACTGAGATGAGGGAGGATGTGTGAAAAGCCTCTGTCTTTATTTGGGAGCTGGGGCAGATAGAAAAGCCCAAATGGTTAGAGAGTGGGAGGAGAAAAAGATTTGCTATGGGGAATTGGTGTAAGGTGCTGGCAAGTCTGAAATGTCTAGGCAACCAACCTGGCTGAAGGCCCAAGGGAGAGCTGATGCTGCCAGCCAAAGCCGAAGGCTCTGCGGATCAGCAACCCCTTTCCTCCTTAGGCACCTCAGTCTCCTCCTTCCTATGATCTTCAGCTGATTGGATGAGACACACACAGGTTATGGAAACTGATCTACCTTCTAAAATCTACTAAGGTTAAAGACAGGTATTTGACCAAAACCTTGGTTCAAAGTCTAGATGAGGTGATGAAAAATTAACCATGACCAAAACAAATGATAAAGTTTTAAAAGTGTTAAAGCTGAAGGAAGCATTGCTGGTCCGTGTGTTGGACGCTATGCTCTATCCAGAGAGATTTGCAGGAGCTTGGCCTGGCTAGAGCTACCAAGAAGTTGCAGTATCCAACGGGGAGAGGGGAGTCAGATGAAGATGGCCACCACTCTCTTCCTCAGGTGCTGCTACTCTAGAGCTGCAAGATGCTGCTATACTGCTTCAGAGGTGGCATTTAAGAAACCTTTTCTTACTTCTTCTGGCTTAGTAACTAGGACTGGAGTGTGATCGGGTGAGAATACTTCTCTTCTCTTGACATCACATCTACTAAAGAAACCATAGACATGCCCTAAAAGCTCACCAGTGACAGACAACAGGAGTGCCACCATGGTGGGAGGTCACAGGGTTCTTATGGCTGGAAGGAAGAATAAGGTGGAAATTTCTGGTTTCTTTGGACACTCAGCTAGATTATAATGTTTTTCTGGAATAGACAGGTGAAAGAATGTCTTGCTAAAGCAGACACATGAAAGAATGTTTTGCTAAAGTAGACAGAGGTGAAAGAATATTTTGCTATAGCAGACATGTGAAAGGATGTGTGATATTTAGAAGGAATATAAATGTGACCCCACAGACAGTGGGAGCTCAAGACTTGGTTCCTTTGCTCTACTTTGCTAGTCTTTGCTGACTTCACACATGTATTGGTTCGTTTTACATTGCATTGCTGAGCTGTGCTTGTACTGACTTCATAGACAGAAACTTGCTGAAGAACTTCTTGTGAGATTCCTGCAGCTTCTTGCCACTCCTACAGACTTGAGCCCGTTGGCAAGCCTCACAGTTTCTTCTGGATTGAACTGCCCTTGCTGATTCGTGTGCAGTGTCTGCTGAGTGGACTGGACTACAGCTGCTGATTTGTGTTTGCTAGTAGATTGGACTGAGAACAACAACGATTGGAATCACCTCAAAGAACTATTTCTAAACAGTTCCTCTCATATCCAATAGCCTTTCTTTTCCACTGCCTCTGGTGGGTGGTAGGCTAGAGGAGAGGTTGAAGCCTTATTAAAGTAGGTTATGAAAAATATATAAGTGCGACCTTCCTAGTCACACCTTACTTACACCTAACCCTGAACCAGCTATATACTATCCAGAAGGTTCTGTTTTGCAAAATGCCTTCTAGTTTAGCCTCATCTCTGGGAAACTTCCCTTAGCCTCAGCATCCAGAAGACTAGGACCATGATCCTGCTAAGGATATTCCTGGGTTTGGGGCTATTTTGAAACTGTAGGACCCCTCCCTCTCCCAGCACACTCCTGGAGCTGGGAAGAGTCCAGGTGACAGACTGAGAAGACAGCTTGGTGACGCAGCTCCGTGGCCCCACACTCTCTCCACCCCATGATCTTAGGCAGTGACCACAAGCCTCTGACAAGAGCACAGCCATGACCTTGATCCCAGCTTGTAGATCCTAGCAAAGAATTCAGTTATGTGCAGTCTTTGATGCTTCAGCCTGGTGTTCAGCCCTTTCACTCTCCTGTTCTGGAACTCTTTTCTCACATGTCCATTTGTCCTCTAATAAACTAGACAATCCTTATACTCAACCCCTTCAGACCCCAAAGGAACGCCCCCAAGCCACATATCTAGCAGGATCAGGGGTAGATAGACAAGAGGAGAGTTTGCGGTTACAGTTAGGAGGCAGTAACAGACTAGAGGAAACTCTGCTTATCCACACAACCTTGTTGCCGGGGTGATCTGTGCATGTTTGCACTATTTAACAGATAAAGAATCAGGAGCCCAGAGAGGAAAGCAATAGCTCTGTGGGTCACACAGGAAATGAGAAACATGAAAGAAATTTGATCACTGGTTTATCCAAAGCCACAGGGTCTCAGAGCTGCCCATGAGATGGAAGCCACATTAACACATGGGTCCTTACCTGGTGTGCTTGCTCTTCTGGCATGAGGACCAAGTTAGGCTTAACACTCAAGAGTCCTGGGATTATCTCAACTTGAATGGGGTGCTTGCAGAAGCTGTTTCCCAAACTAGGAGTTGAGGTCCGACGTCTCTGAGCTATAAGCAGGAAGCCAGAAGAGGTGATGTGAATTCCATTCATTAAACCCATTTCCAGAGAAGAAGCATGATTTTCTGTATTCTATGTCCTTCCAACTACCATGCCCTATGGACACCACAAACATATGACTGGGCACACAGTTGGAGCTTTGAACCATTTTCCTTTTAGATTTTATGTGTATGACCCCAGGGCCTGGATGGCACTAGCAGATACATCCAAGATAAAATATATGGGGGGGGGGGGAGAAAAACAGCAGGCAGAGGGGTTTAGAACTGTCAAAATAATTCACAGAAGACAATGCTATGTATGAAACATCCCCTGAAGCTCATGTCTTAAGGGATTGGTCCCTTAAAGTAGTGATGCTCAGACTTTTGGAAAGTGTTTGGATTATGGAAGCCTTGACATTGTGAATTTTTAGACTGATGGGTTTGGGGAAGAGGCTTTGTTACAAACACATTCTCATTCTTTCTTTCTTTTTTTTTAATCTATCTATCCATCCATCCATCCTTCTTTCTTTTTTTCTTTCTCTATGTCTCTGTCTGTTTCTGTCTGTCTCTCCATCTCTCTATCTACTCTCTCTCTGTCTCTGTCTCTGTCTCTGTCTCTTTTTCTCTGAGGCTGGAGAGATGGATCAGAGGTTAAGGGCACTGGCTGCTTTTGTAGATGACCTGAATTTGGCTCCCAGAACCCACACAGCACAGTTCACAGCCATATTTAACTCCAGTTGTAAGGAAGTGATATCCTCTTCTGGTCTTCTCAGCCAGTGCATGCACATGATGTAAAGACATACATGTAGGCAATATACCTGCATACACTAGACAATACGTTTTACAAAATTCTCCTTCTGTGCTTCCTCCCTCCTTCACAGCTACGAGTCGAGCAACTCTTCACCATGATGTTCTGTCTCTCCACAAGACCAAAAGTAACAGAGCCTACAAACCATGGGCTGAAACCATAAACAGAAATGAGGCTTTACTCCTGTAAGCTTTTTGTCTCAAGTATTTTTGTCACAGTCGTGAAATGCTGACTAACACAAAAAGCAAGAGAATGCACATAAAACCAGCAACTTGTGACACAACTGGAATAAAATTTCAGACTCCCACCAGCCTTTAATGGACCACTGCAGAAGGGGGTGGTACTGAGAAGGATCACCCACCGATGCTGGCTGGGATAGCAGCAGGCTATCTTAGGAAACAGAGCCTCTACCATCGACCCTGACAACACATTCAAATGTTGGAAAGAACCCAAAGGCTCTATCTGACCTTTGTATGTTTGGCCCTGCGCATGCCCAGTGCTGCGAGTCAGGTTTAGGGATGGAGCCGAGAGTGAGAGAAAGCGTGCCTGTGACTCAGTAGAGCAAGTTATACTAATATTTATTCATAAGCAACAATGAACAGATATAAAGCGAAAAGGAATCACATTCATTCACACACACACTCTCACCTCTGGTCTAGTAAGTACTGTAGTCTCGTTCCGATGTAAGCACAGCATTCCTCACTGTGCTTTGGATCCCCGCTGGAGCCTCGGTCCAGAGTTGGGGTGCCTGGAATCAGGTGGACTGGCTCCGGGAATGAGTCAGTCTCAACAGGAAGAGTCTCCATTGGAGTTCTTGGGAATGAGCCAAACTTAGCTGTCAGACCAGGGTTTTTAAGTCTCTTTCAGCTCAGGACTGCAACACCACCTTATCTAACACTAGGCTTATCAATCTTCTCTCTCTCTCTCTCTCTCTCTCTCTCTCTCTCTCTCTCTCTCTCTCTCTCTCTCTCTCCAGACTTGGTCTTCATGGTATCTTTTTAGTCAATTAAAATTGAGGCGTTTACTGAATCAGGGCATTTACCTTTATCACATTTTACACTCACACACTCTGGTCTGGGTTACATTTGTAATTTCTTTTATATTGCTTACATTTATTCCTTATACCCAGCTATTGAAGGAGGACCCCATATGATACAGCTGCCTACTAATGTGTCAGCTCATTTGTAGCCAGTGAAGTCTGTCCCTGGCCTATAGGAGGGCTTCTCTGAAGCAAGCCAGAATTGTATCCTCATTCTGCCCCATGCCCCTGCCCTTAAACCTGTGGGCAAGAGAACCCATTTCCTTGAAAAATGTCTGAAACAAGAATTTAATACCTTCATGGATGAGTAAAATCAATTTACTAAATATAAATAACTCACCAAGCAGGAAGGGGAGGTCTGATAAACTGCAATTCATAAAAACAGGCTGCAAAAGACACAGCTAATGGGGTGGTTTCAAAGTTGAAAGCTGAGAAACACCATGGACCCCTCTGGGATCCAATCCCTAGTTTCTTAGGGCATGGGTAAGTAGAGAGAAGGTTTAGTTATATTTGTTCTTAAAAATGAAATTACTGTACATTTTTATGAGTCCCACATTAAGCAATAAAACCAAAAAGAGAAACAGATCCATGAGGTATACCTAATCACCTTATGCAAACATTATTTCATGCAAGTATTTGTAGTAGTATATTTGATGCCAAACATCATTAGAAAGAGGGAGGGAAGGGAGGCTTCTGAACTGAAGGCCATTAAGCTGTTTTGAAATACAAAATAGTGGACCCTGCTACCAAGAGTAACAGGAAACAAAGCAAACAAACAAAAACACCTCCCAAACAAACAAACAAAAAGATCAGGTGTGAGCTGAGGTCACTCTGTCCATAGAGATTCACATAGATTAGCATAAGTTCCCCAGGCCACATTCTAGGGCATCTTGAGTCCCAAACTATTTCCTTCTAACTCTTTCTAAGGGTCTTTCTTGAAGGTGCTCCCTGGTTTGTATGGAACACTTGGCCCCATATATAGTCTGTCTGAGATATTCCCTTAAATCAGGTGGCACTAACCCAAGTGTAATCAGATATCAAGGCTAGGATTATGGTACCTGCTATGGGAAAGTCCATAGCGTGTATGGCTCTCCTCGGTGGAAAGCTACATTCTTCCTTGCAATGATCAAGAGCACCCCCCCCCCATGAAAAGCCTGGAGCACATGGGCACAGGGGAAAATTCCCTGAACAGAACACCAATAGCTTATGTTCTAAGATTAAGAATTGACAAATGGGACCTCATAAAATTACAAAGTTTCTGTAAGGCAAAGGACACTGTCAAAAGGACAAAGCAGCAACCAACAAACTGGGAAAAGATCTTTACCAACCCTACATCTGACAGAGGGCTAATATCCAATATATACAAAGAACTCAAGAAGTTAGACTCCAGAGAGCCAAATAACCCTATTAAAAAATGGGGTACAGAGCTAAACAAAGAGTTCTCACCTGAGGAATACTGAATGGCTGAGAAGCACATAAAGAAATGGTCAACATCCTTAGTCATCAGGGAAATGCAAATCAAAACAACCCTGAGATTTCACCTCATACCAGTCAGAATGGCTAAGATCAAAAACTCAGGAGACAGCTGGTGCTGGCAAGGATGTGGAGAAAGAGGAACACTCCTCCACTGCTGGTGGAATTGCAAGCTGGTACAACCACTCTGGAAATCAGTTTGGTGGTTCCTCAGAAAACTCAGCATAATACTACCGGAGGACCCAGCTATACCATTCCTGGGCATATACCCAGAGGACTCTCCAACATACAATAAGGACACATGCTCCACTATGTTCATAGCAGCCTTATTTATAATAGCCAGAAGCTGGAAAGAACCCAGATGCCCCTCAACAAAGAAATGGATACAAAAAATGTGGTATATTTACACTATGGAATACTACTTAGCTATTAAAAACAATGAATTCATGAAATTCTTAGGCAAGTGGGTGGAACTGGAGAATGTCATCCTGAGTGAGATGACCCATTCACAAAAAAATCACACATGATATGCACTCACTGAAAAGCGGATATTAGCCCAGAAGCTTGGAATACCCAAGGAACAATTCACATATCAAAGGATACCAAGAAGAAGGAAGGAGAGGGGCCTGGTCCTGGAAGGGTTCAATGTGGCAGTGTAGGGGAATACAAGGAAGGGGAGGCGGGAGTGGGTTGGTTGGGGAGCAGGGGGAGGGAAGAGGGCGTATGGGACTTTTGGGGAGAGGGGGAACCAGTAAGAGGGAAATCATTTGAAATGTAAATAAAGAATATACCCAATAAAAAATTTAAAAAAATAAATAAAAAAGAAATGCAAATGAGCTAACTTAATAGCACCACAGGAAGTTTATTACAATTGACCTATCTGCCCTTTATGATGGGAGACAGTCCAGGCCAAGCCAGCCCTCCTCTTAAATTGTAAAGAAGTCATTGCAGGGGCAGGGCAGTCTGCATGGGCTGTATCACGGTGTGTGTGTGTGTGTGTGTGTGTGTGTTTCCATATAGTCTATGTGCTTTGGCCCAGTAGCCTCCCTTCAAGGAGTTTGTCTTGTTGATATATTTAGCTCATGTGCAGTGATGTTGTTGAGCTATTAATTATAACAGCAAAAGGCCAAATATGATATACATTAACTAAGTGGTTAAATGAGATTTATTTGCATTTATGTCACTGATAAACTGTTCACAGATTTATTGGTAACTTGGGAAATAGGTGCGCATACCTTTTGAATTTGCACAGCTATTTCCCAATATGCCTATAATGTTCTATCTATGAGGTGAACCTTTCCCCCAGCCATGCTGGCCTGTCAACTGCTTCTGTCTTCAGCCATATTGTTGAGAGTTCATGGAAATAGCACCCCTGTCATATCCAAAAGATACTCTTTCACAGAAGTCCTGTTTCTGTGTCTACTTCCCTGGTGTTCTGTCAGTCCTATGTGTTGAGGACGAGTTACAGATGTTTCATTTGGGGCAGTCACTTACTCTCCGAATTTTGGCAGATCTCTATAATATAATAATAACATATAATAACATGTAATAATAATATAATAATAATAACATCTACTGCAAAAAGAAGTGTCTTTGATGAGTAACCAGAGATATACTTATCACCAGAATGTGAGAATATGGCCTCCAGAAGGGCCTGGACATGGAAGGACAGCCTAGTACTTCTTCATGTCAAACCCTTTTGGGTGGTATTTCAAATGTATAAATGCTTTAAAGGAAATATAAAAGCTCTGATTTTTCTGGGTTGTTTGTAAAAAAAAAAAAACCTAATAATTAGAATGTTCCTTAACATAGTTACAATCACTGCAATATTTTCTTGACTGAATTTTGCTGTCGGTACCCACTCCAGGCAAGTACACCATAGACATACGTACACATGTCTAACCAGCCCACACGTCACTGGCTAATGTCTAATTTGGTCTTTCAGCAACTTACAAATTCAGCTCTCTCTCATTCTCTTTCACAATTAAGTTAAGAGATGATTCATCACCTGTATGGCAATTGTGGGTGATTTGCCTGTTAACTTAACACATGTGTATTTTCTTCTGCCAAGAGTGAGGACAGAGAACTGGGCTCAGAACCCATTTGGCTTAGACATGAAACCAAGATGGTGGCGTCCTTTACGTCAGTGGTAGAGTGATCCGCATATTTCAAGCCACGTGTTTAACTTCGTGTAGAATATAAATAAAACTAAAATTGAAAAGAAATCCCGGAAGTAAAGAGTTCACAGGATGGAGAACGAACACACTTCCAGCAGAGACAGAATTGGACAGACTCAGAGGAAGGAGTCTGCAGGCAGAAGCTGTTTCCTTTTGTGTCTCTTGCTGCAGACTGACAAAGGGAATAAAGAAGCTTGGCGATCTGCTGCTCTCAGAGTCTCTAATTTGCACTAAATCTTTGATACACTGGGGCCTTCAGGTGACATTCTTGCACAACAGGAAGTGCCCTTGCAAGGCAACACCCTCCTTGTTCCCTAAGTGAGCTGTAGTTTATTTGCTTCGATATCTGAAATAATACTGGCTCAGAACCCTTGGCTCTCGTAGAAGTGAAGGGAGAGAGGCTAAAGGGATGGCTCAGTGGTTAAGAGCACTGGGTCCTCTGAGGACCCTGGGCTCAATTCCCAGCACCCAGATGATGACTCAGAACCCTCTGTAACTCCAGCTCTGGGGAGATCTGATACCCTCTCCTAGCTTCTTCCGCAGGCATCAGGGAATGCATATAGTATATTGATATTCATGTAGGTAAAACATCCATACAGATAAAAGATAAATAAACATTTTTTAAAATTAATAAATGAAGGTTAAGTAGAGGCCTGAGATTTGGGTTGTTGTTCATTCTTAGTGCTATAGTTGGGTCCTAAATCCTGCCACATTTGGATCCTCAATGTCCCCCAAAGAACTGCCATTGAAAGAAACAGCTGTGATCTCAAAGGAATAAAATAAACAGTTTATTCTGGAGCAAATATGAATGACCATGGCCTGGGAACATACATTTAGATATGTTCAAATATAATGTCCCCACATGAAAACAGTTTTGTGGAGTTTTATAGTCACAGAACAAAGAAAGCCATAAACCAGGGCAACTTTAAAATACATTAGCAGGCACATCAGAGAGGCAGTTAGAGCATGATGAAGAAATCTCTCCTATCCTGTCTTAGCTTTGGGGGTGGAGGAAGTGAGGACTCTGCTTAGTTAATAGATTCCAAAAGGTTTTCTATCTATTAGTCATAGGATGTTAGTTCTGACATAGAGCAATGGCTGTTTAGGGAGCTAGAGTCAGCCAGAGAAAGGTAGTACCAGGACCTCTCCAGACGACTGAAGTTCTCATCAGTCAGTCTGTCTTCGAGACATAGCTACTCTCCAGGGATTTTCATTCACACACCATGTATTAAAGCTGTGGTGCCCAGCTCACTGCTTTTGGGAGAGGATGTAAACTATAAGAGGCAAGACCTTTGGGGAAGTCCTTTGCTCACCAGAGATGTATTCTTGAAAATGATGCTGGATCCATCTCCTCCTTTTTCTCTCCTAGCATCTCAGCCCCTGGGTGAACAGGCTTCCTCCACACACATTCTTACCACACTATTCTACCTCACCTCAAGTCCAAAAGCAACAAGACCAACTGGCCATGGAATAAACCTCCAAAACTGTAAGTCTTTCTTCTTTTTAAGTTGGTTACCTCCAGTATTTTGATACAGTAACAGGAAGGGGAGGAACAGGCTTTGGCAATAGAAAGCCAAATGGGTTTTGATAGAAATTTCTAAATACTTAACTAGACATGATAATACAAGCCTATAAACCCAAAACTCATGAAACTAAATCAGGAAGACAGCAAATTCAAGGTCAACCTATACTTCATAGAGGGTTTGAGGCCAGTCTGAGCTAAAGCAGCAAGATTCTAATTACTTGGGAATTCTGAGCGATGTTCCTGATTATTCTGCTGTCATCCTCCAATTAGAAAGAATTATCCGAGAGTCTGCTTTTTATTATCGGCAGCATTTATTTCTCTTTTCATGGCTCACTGCTATCTATGGGATTTCCCAGTCCTGACCTAGAATCATTCATTGAACAAAGTTTTGCAAAAGGTGTGGTCTGCATAGCTCAGGCTGTAGATGCTGTTGGGAAAGGGAGTTGACTGGGTTTTTAAAGTATTGCAGAGCACATGCAAGGATTTGTTAACACCACAATTGGTCAATTGAAAACATTCCCAAATTGAAAACATTCCCAAATACCCCTGGCTGCTGGAATAAAAGCTAAATATAGGAATAGATTCCACATGTGCAAAAACTCAAAATAGCATCAAACAAGAGATGGAACAGTGTCTTGGCTCCACCCCGTCTGTAAATCTTACCAACAAGCAAGAAAATATCTCCTAGAAGACCTTGGCCCAATTTAGGATTCAGATACCTTGGTCAATTGCTGTGATACATATATATGTAATGTATATGCATATGTATGTGTATATATAGATTTGTTCCATGAGTCATTAGTAACTGGTTCATCATTCAAAATGTTACGTGAACACTCTTCCATGGAAAGATGCTAAGCAGCTACAGAGAAGACTGTAATGAGGCTGAAGAGAAGGGACTCACAACACTTTTGGTGATACAGACTTGTAATTCCAGTGCTTACAAGATGGGGACATAAGCTTGGGATTTCAAGGCCACCTTCAGTGGTACAGTGAGCTCAAAGCCAGTCTGAGTTATATAAGACTCTGTCTTAAAACATAGAAGAGGATGGAGCAGGTTCCTGAGTCAAATAACTAAGGAAAGGGCCCTCAAATTCAGGAAGTCACTTTGGAGTGGGAAGTATGCCGCTGCAGCCAGGAGAACCAGAGCCACGCAGTTGGGCCAGCCTCTGATGAAGGCCATGTTGCTTCAGTGGTAAAGAGTAATGGTGACTTGGCAAACTGGGCACTGTCTACTGCGCCACTCAGTCTCCAATCTGCAGCAGTAGGGTTCGGAGTTCAGCGCAGAGAGTGTGGTCTAGGGCCATTTTCTAAACAGTCATCACCCCACTAGCCTTGGTTTCCTTGGGAAGAGTGAGAACATCTGGCCAAAGTTACTAGCTCTTAGAATTCTGGTACCAAGTGACCCACTGTCCAGACCATTTTATATGTCTGTCAGATGTGTGCTTTCCAATTACAGAGGTCAGGATAGCTATGGGCAGTGAACATGGCTGCTGGTGGCTGTGTGAGTTGATACTATAATTCACAGGACTATCACCCATACTCAAAGTTACATGATAGACCAACTGCCACCTTTAATTATGACCCTACCACCTCAACTCTTTGGCTTTCACAGGCAAGCCACCTTGGGACCTAGGGGAAAGCCAATGACTCTTCCTAAAGCTGCACAGAGAAGTCAGGTCCTGTGTGCAGACTCCACTCATAGCTAATAAATCCACAGATCATGTGTACAAGAACTTGAGAAGATAGGAACTAAGAGAAAACCATGCTTTAGAAAAATATGGCATGCCCCAGAAGGGCTGAGATTGGTGTAGATGAGGCTCCTCCACTGCCTGAACTCCCCAAAGCAAATGAAAGGGAAAATGTTTTAAAGCCAGTGACATTCTAGAGGTAATTTATGTGCTGAGGAGGCCCAGACATTCTTACGTTAGGAAAATGAAATTGATAAACATCTGGATTTGTATCTCATGATGGAGTAAAAAAAACCTGACTCTGTGGGGCAAGATGGGCTGTGGACTGTAAGCACAACTTCTGGGGACTCTGTGAGCCAGGGCTGGCTATGGGCATGAAACTGCACCCACATGGTTCAACTGTGGGCAGGGAACATGGCTGTTTATGACTGTTCTGACAGTGCTTGGCTCTGGGCAGAGAGAATGACTGTGTGCAGTCAAGTCAGAAATAAGGACCATCTTCACAAGTGCCAGGACTGTCCATAGCTTTGAAGATGGCTGTTGCTCTTTTTACCTGTGAGGGCCTCAGTTTCCCCCTCTATAAAATGGGACTAACTAGCCTTTTCCTACCCTGGCTTTCAATCCCAGGATTTCATGAGACAAAATTACAGCAAAGCCGTTTTTATGATTTATTTCAATGATCCAGGTTCTAGGATAGTATCAAGATCATAACCTTAGGCAAAGTCAATAAACGGACTACTCACATCCCTCCAAACAACTGCAAAACAAAACCCAAGTGTGGCAGAAGCTGAAATATAAGGTCTTAGTGTGGGTGCTGCGGCCCCTGGATGGGGCCCTGTGGACAGTGAGGGAGGCTTCCATAGCGCCCTTCCATGCGCCTGGCAAGGCATGTGACACAAAGTAGAGGATCCTAGCAAACTAGTGGGACCTCAGCATGGGCCTGGAACAGGGCGGAGGTTGCTTGTGGTCTTTACGGAAGTCCCATCATGTGCTAGTGGCCAGGCACCTCCCCATATTGACAGTGGGGTAGTTGACTACTTCAGAGCTCATGTAGATCTCCCATTGGCCCAAAGACTATATCAAAACGCTTGCTGCCATACAATACAGTAGATCTGCACCTCGATGCTGGTCTCTGGAGTCTGTTTCCCACCTTCGTGACTCCTCCCTCACCCCGCTCCTGGATCCTGGTTCCCACATTTTAGATCAGTTAGAAATATAAATCTATGTTTCATCCTTTCTTGTCTGCACACTAACTCCATTTTCTTACTTTTTTAAACACTGAGCATTTTGCTTTGACAACTTCAGGCAGGTATATAGTACATTCTCATTATTCTCATAACTCATCCTCTCTTGTCTCCCCTATCCCCATCCTCCCTATAAATCTCTTCCCCACATTCATGGGGTTTTCCTTTATTTTGTGATCCACTGAGTTTAATCAGGTCCATCTGGTCGACCATGGGTTTGGAACTAGCCACTGGAGGCTGGTAGGCTCCCTGTAGATACAAAACTAAAAACAATGACTATCTGCTAGTAGCAAATAGTTCAGTGGAGAAGGGTAGGGCCCTGTGAGCCCCTCCCCCATCCACGACAGACTTTTGACAAGGCCACTCTTGTGCAGGCCCAGCGAAGGTAGCCACAGATGGTGCAATGGTTGTCATGCTCAGATGGTGTCTGGGGCCCTTCTCCTCAATATCTGGATCCTTCTCTTCCCTCTTCATCATGTTCTCTATACCTAAGAGGAAGTGGCATTGATGTCCTGTTTAGGGATGAGTCCTCAACCAGCACCCATTCTCAGCACCTTCAGAAGCCACGAGTTTGGACATTTTCCACCCCTGCCCACCACAAAAACAGGCTCTTTTGTTTAAAGCTGAGAGTGTGGCATTTGTCTATGGGTATAAATGTAGATATTTGGAAAAACGATTTAATGTTGTGTTGGTTTCATCAGACAACAGCAAGCTCTCCACTAGTACCTCTGACTTTCCCACCCATGTTAATTTGAATGGGTTTGCAGCACCAAGCAAGGGTTCCCCTCTGTGGAGCATGCTTCAAATCCAATCAGGTGACAGTCAGTTGCTCCTGAAAGAGCCTTAGCCTCAGAAAAAGGCAGATTAAAACCACTTTGAAATTCTATCTCATCCCAGTCAAAATGGCATCCTCAAGAGTATAAATGACAGAAATGCTGCTGTAGCTGTGGGGAAAGAGGGCCCCTCATTCACTGCTAGCACAAGTGGGAATTAGCACAGCCAATTCAGGTGTTCAAAAAACATATATAAATAGATCTACCATGTAGTTCAACCATACTGTTCTCTAGGCAAGTCCCCAGAGGGCTCTCTCTATCCCCTACAGAGACACTTGCACATCTTGCTTATCGCTGCTCTGTCCAATAGCTAGGGTGTGAAATTAGCTTGGGTGTCCATCAACTGAAGAGTGGACAGTTAAAAACATACAGACACGATACTGTTTTATTAATCTGTAAAGAAAATGAAATGATAACAACTTCAGGCAAATAGATGGATCTGGAAAAAAAACAAAGCATGAATCAGCCAGGCCCCAGAGGACAGACTTCACATGTTTTCTCTCATGTGTGGATCCTAGTTTTGCACCTTCAGCTGCCTGTGTTCAACTTGGAGTAACTGTGAAATCCGAGAAACTAGGAGAGGGATATTGTGGCAGGTTTTATTAAGGGAGTAGGGACAGTAAAGCACAGATAAAATTTTTGCAGAGAGGAAACTTAAGCATGGAGAGTGGGGGGCAGGGGAAACAGTGGGGCGGGAGAAGGGTCAGCCATAATAAAGAGAGTGTAGGAAGCTGTGTGCAAACTCCACTGTCTGGTAATCTAATTAAAAATATAATTTTTAGAAAGAGTGAGAAGACAAATACACTGCCTACAGCATCTAAAAGTTCTCATACCAGGTGTGGCCTACTTCCATGTGAAGTGTTTGTCAGGGAGATCCCAGAGGCCTCCCAAAACCAACTCAGGCTCTTGCCATTCCCCTTGGTTGCTCGTCAGAATCAGACTGTTAGACTCCTTTGCTAAAGGCACCATATCTAGATGCTTCCTCAGAACATAATCACTGGTATGTCAGAATCTCCACTCTCTTTGTTATCAGTAACTGGGAGGACATGCTGAGCCCAGGGTCAGCTAGTAGAGGATCACATTACTAAGAAAAGACCGAACTGGATGAATAGATATGAGAGACCCCAGCATCAAAGAGAATACATTAAAATACTATCACTCTCTGACACTAGGGAAATGGCTCAATAACGTGCTTTCCTCGTAATCATGAGTACCTGAGTTCAGATCCTCAAATCCCACTTAAGTCAATAGTCAAGCCAGTCTATGTAGCTCAGAAAAGATTCCCTGGACATGCTGGATAGCTAGACTAGCTAAAACTGGCAAGTTTGATGTGCCAATAAATAAAGTGAAGAATGATTAAGGAAGTCATCCAGTATCAACCTAAGGCCACACCCACACATGTGTCAGCACACACGTGTGAATATACATGCCCACATACTACCCCCCCTCACACGTGTACATATGATAGAATGGTGGGGAGAGACATCATTTTCTACACGTTCTAAGATCCTGATTCCATTTCCTTTTGAAATCCCTTCAGTTTTCCTGGCCTGAGACTTTGGTCTTGACCCAACCCTTGCTTTTCCCAAGCCAATTTCTCTTAATGGAAGCCAAGCAATCTCTGGCAACCCTCACGCACTGTGGCTTCCTGTGACTCCACCAGTTGGAGACTTTACTTCCTCATTTGTAAACTTCAGCAACCAGCTTATGTACTGCTATGGTTTGAATATGAATGGTCCCTCTGGGAGTCATGCTTTGAGACTTGCTTCCCAAGAGGTGACATTATTTTTAGAAGTTGTGGAAACTCTGGAAGGAGGAACCTAGCTAGAGAAAGTTTGCCATTACTGATGTGACTTTAAAATAGATCAGAACTTCATTGTGCGCCCTATCTGTCTACTCATTCGTCTGGCCTGCACTCAGTACTGCCAAAGGGAGGCAGGACACGAGCTCATGCCCTGCAGCTCTTGTCTGTGTGCCCTGTTACTGGGACCAAGTCTGTGTTTCTAGCTCTAGTAGGCTTGTCAGAACTGAGATTTCAACACTGCCCTGGCTTCTAAGTGTTTGCCTAATTCTCTCTTTTGGCTCCTTGGTTTACGTAGAATGTGAAGAGACTTAAAAGTCAGCTCAAGACACCCTGAGACCAAGTTCTCAGCACAATGGAGATTGATTTTCCCCAGAAGGACAAAGGGCGGAGACAAGAGACAAAGACAGGAAATAGAGGAAGAGGAAGAAGGGGAAGGGAACAAGGGAGAGGGAGAAAATGGACAAGGGAGAAGGGAAAGGGGTATTTTCTGGGGAAGGGGTGGTGGTGCAGGGGGAACGATAACAAAGAACTGTCTCCGGGTAGAGAGGAGACACACATGGCCCATAGGAAAATGGCAGTTTATAAAGATAAAAGAAGAAACCCCATGTTAGGATGAAGTGTTTAATTTTAATTGCACATGGTAATTAAATGAGCCGAAGGGGACATTTGATTGCTGGACTTCAATACATTGATAGTTTGACCTTGGTAGTCAGCCTGAAGAGGAGGAAGTGGTCAAATAGCGCATAGACCTTGGCTAGCTTTAGGAATGTTTTTAGTAAGGTACTGGGAATGGGGGCAAGGCCTCCCAGAGCCATGTTTGCCATGCTAGGGCTGGCTAGAGTCCCTCCATAATGTTCAGGATCATTAGAGTTTCCAACTGGAGTTTCTATTGCATAAACAGCCTCAAACAACCTATGCCTGCCTCTGATGCGTGTGGCATTTCACAAGTGCCATTGTGTCTGACACAGAAGAATGCTGTATGGGTGGCCCAGTGGTGTCTCTTTTTGGTGTCTAGCCATTGAGACACAGGGAAGAAAGAGTATACTGCAGCTGGAAGGAATTGGATCAGACCAAAACCACAGCAAAACAACAATAGAAAGTCTTCCCTAGGGTGGCAAGACAGGAGTGCAGGCTACAAGGGACAATGTGTTAACAAAATCTTGATATTTTTAGAATACGCAGACAGTTTCCTCTTGGGTACTATTGGAAAAGCAACCCTACTTATAGGTTCAGGAATAGATTGGATGACATTTCAGTGTCCCTCCCATTCCTATGACAATGACAGCATCTCCATTAGAGATTCCTTCTACC
Organism: Tokudaia tokunoshimensis; assembly: GCA_036184795.1. Classification (NCBI taxonomy): domain Eukaryota; kingdom Metazoa; phylum Chordata; class Mammalia; order Rodentia; family Muridae; genus Tokudaia; species Tokudaia tokunoshimensis. The sequence continues at coordinate 36,752,137 of BTHU01000019.1, forward strand.
TCCATTATACCAACTTCCAACAAGTCTTGCTCTCCTATAAATATCTGACAAGGTCCACACATTAAAATATTATCTTATTATTTTATGCACATGAGTGTTTTGCCTGTGTGTATGTCTACGTACCACTTTCAAGCATAGCATCCATGAAAGTCAGAACTGGGTAATAGATCTCCCAGGATTTGAGTAACAGACAGTTGTAAGCTGCCATGTGGGTGCTCAAAATTGAACCAGGGTTCCTCTGGAAGAGCAACCAGTGCTCTGAACAACTGAGCCATGTCTCTAGCAGCAAGGCCCATTTCTTAGGCAACTCTAACTTTGCTCTTTCCCATCCAGCCCTCACTACCAACTCATTTCACCAGTAATCCATATCCTTCCTTACAAGAGAACTCCTAACACTGAGACTACATGAAATGAACAGGAAGATGAATCCCCTCTGCTGTCCAAACTGTCTGGACTGCTGCCCTATCACCAGGCATGGGCAACTCCACATTGCTCGCCAAGGCATCCATGTTGCCTAACCTCTCTGCAGTGTTGATGGATCCTAAAATCTGTCCTCCTAGATGCCCCATAGAGGCTTCCTGACCAACAGGCACTCTTCCTTGACCTCCATCCACCCAAGGGCAGGAGGAAACTACTAAATGGCACAGCCAGCTGAGCAGTAGATAAACCACCCAGATCTCCCAGTCTGGTAATGATCAATGCCCATGCAGCTTGGTCTTAGACCTACTCATAGAACGCACTCATTCTTGTAAGATGTTTTAATTTGAAAAAGCTTTTTGTGAGAGGAAGTGACCCAGGGTAAGGCCATTTAGGAAACATCACCTTCATTATCACCTTGATAAGTCAGAGTTTCAGAATGTGTGCATCTCCAGAAGATACATGTCTTTCAGCTGTTCACCTTCTGTTTATTCCCACGGTCATATCCTTTATCCAAGATGAGGGAACCAAAGAGAGCTGACATTACTTAGTGACTAGCACTCTGCTTGAAAGTTGGCTCTAGCCTCTTCTCTCCGCCATCTTTACCCATACACCACAAACAGGCCAGAGTATCTTCCTAACCCTGCTCCTCATTGGACAACATGGCTAGCTCCTTATGGGAAGGTCCAGGGTTGATAGGTCCATGTCAGTAGCCTGCAGATGAACCTTGTCCAACATCTTCTCTAACCTCTGTCTACCAACATGCTACCAACAAGCTCAGAGGAAGTTGGTCACTAGGGATGTGCCTTTCAAGCAAATCAGAACCTCAGTATGCTGCCCTTTGTCTCTGTTTTCTGTCCACAGTGGTGTGAAGAAGTGTTCTCTTGTGATCATGATATTCTACCCAAGAACATGAGACCAGGAAACCATGAGCTGAGTCCTCTGGAGTTACCCCTAGCTCAGAATGTGTTTCTGTATCCAGTAGACCTTGCTTACTCTGAGCCACTTTCAAAGTTCCCCCCATTCTTCTCATTAGCAAAATCTTGTTTGTTCATTGGGTTTTGGCTTAAATGTCATCTCATCTTTCTGTCTTTGCTAACTTCGAGTTAATTAGGCTTTCCTCTCTTTTTAGATCACTTTCTTTAAACATCATTTATAATACAGTCCACGTTGTACTTTACAACTGCAATGTGTCACAAATAACAGTAAACTGTTATGACAAACAACTGAAAAAAACACGCCTATGACTCAATCACAAACATCTATTCTTGCTTGAGTGTGAACCATTGCCAGGGACTCTCCTCCTTGTGGTGACTAAAGGATGGAGACTGCCTCCCCTTCATACCTCTGATGTGTCTTAAACTTCAGTGTTCATGACTCCCACTCAAACAGTGAAAGTGAGCACATAGTATAGAGCAAGGGTTTGAGGCCCTAAGCCCTCACTCCGAGACAGGCATGTCATCGTATTTACTGACCGTACTCATAGGGCTCTCAATTTCCCATAGTGCTAATTCAGAACCAAGAACTGTCTTCAAGAGAAAACCAGAGGCAAATCTGCTCCATACTCTGGGAGTGATAACTCTTATAGACAGTACACTTGAGAACAGGGCCACTCGAAAGGAGTCCACTGTAAGATTTGGGGTATCAACAAGAATTTTCACATAATGGACTAACTGGTGTAACACAACCAGCCTGTGTCCATATGTGCCATTGTTCAGTCTTAATATTCAATCAATCATCATGATGGCAACCTAGGAAATTAAATTAATAGAGAAATCAAAAGGACCTGTCATATTTACCATTAGATAAATGAGATGAGTAATTTCTTAGGAATTTTAAAAATTATTTCCCTCAACTCTGTAGCATACTGTTGAAGAGAAATTGTCTCTGAGAGACTAGTAATGGTTACCAAGCAAATAGCTCTAGGATGTAGCTCATGGGTAGAGTACCACTGGAGCACCTGTGAAGCGCCAGGTCTGTTCCTCAGTACACACACACACACACACACACTCACATACAGACACATACACACACACACTCACATATAGACACTCACACACACACTCACACACTCACTCACATACACATATACACACACATATACTCACACACACACACACTCACATATAGACACTCACACACACACTCACACACTCACTCACATACACATATACACACACATACACACACACACACACACTCACTCACAGACAGACACACACACTAGTTTTTCCTTTTCTCCCCATCAGCCTTAGAATGATTCAAATAATACAGCTCTTAACTGTAAATTAAAAACATTAAGTTCCCAGAAACATATGTCATTTGATATTTGTCTGAAATCAAGAATACAAGAGAATATACGAGAGGAATTCCAATTTTGGCCAGATATGTACAGACAATGCAAGTCCTTGTCTCTTATAAAATGAAACAAAAACAAACCAAAAACTTTGAGACAGGGGAAGGCTCATCTCTAACAGGGAAAATTGCTTTAGGATAGAATGTTAGCTTGTGGTTTATTCGCTTGGGATTCCTTTATAAGGTAAATATGAAAGTAGTATCTAGTCACTCAAAATTCAACTTTGCATAGTATATGTGCATATATGAATGTATATGTGAAAGACAGAGGGAGGGAGAAGGAGAGAGAATGTGTGTGTGTGTGTGTGTGTGTGTACACAAATGTGTGAGCACTGCTGCTTACACTGAACTGTGAGCTCAGAGTACTTACTTACTTATATCTTACTATACTGCTGAGCCCCTGCAACTGAATTGATCGCCTGAGTTAGCAGTATGCTGGGTAGTGGTAGTGAGCCACAGCTCCCAGGAAACCCCAATCACAAAAAAGAAATAAGCCAGCAGTCCCAGGGTCCTCTGCTGCTAAGCTATGGTCTTCACATAAGTGGCTTAAAACCGTTTATTTACCTTCAGGGTATTTTTAACTAACAATGGGTTCAACCCCATCATCAATGAAGTGACACTTAAGAGCTTGGTGAATCTAAAGAATAATTTAAGCTTGGATTCCCAAAGCCTTTATATTTCTCAGACACCCTGGATATTAAGCCGCAGATCTAATGAGGAGAACTGAGAAGGGTGAAGGGATTTGACAACGATCACAAGGCAGATCACAAGGCATGCTCCATGAACCGAGGCACATGCCAGGGCTATGGGCCTTATCTTAACGTAGTTCACTTTATTTCTTTCATTCCATCTGTTAACTAGTTGAGCTGATCCTTTCAATTGATGTATATGCCTCATTGGATGGTTTCAAATGGATGGTTTTCCTGTCTTCCCCCTATGCAGCCTCTGATTAAGATTCAACTATCCACATATCCTTCTCTCTTTGACAATTCCAAAGTCATGGTACATGAAAGACTCTGCCTGCCTGTGGACCCAGCAAGACTTCCCTGCCAAATCCTCTCATGGCACTACTTCTTCATTAACCTACCAGAGCAATTTTACATTGACTTATAAGCTTTCCTGGTTGATAACAGCATTTCCCACCAGAATACAGGCTTAACGAGGAGGGACCATGTTCAGTTGTACCCATGGTGATAGTCACAGTGCCAATCACCATCCTGGGCACATATTAACACTTAATCAAAAAATTCCCAGGGAAAATAACAAAAGTCAAATTATCAATAAAGTAATTAATCATCACAATATATTTGCTTGTGTTCTTTCCTGTTTTGAGATGCTATTATAGAAATTCATCACATTAGATGGCCTGTCAAGTAGAGAAGTTTTTCTTTCTATTACATTAATTTACGTTGATTCATTTTATGAGAAGAATTCCAGGAAATGATGAGCCAGCCTACACTGTCTTTATTCAAGATGACAGAGTGTCTGACTATATGGCAGTGTTGTAGAAATGAGGATGTTAGAGAATGTAGCTGTGAAAGAGGATGGAGCTCTGGTAAGGCCTTTGGGTTAGAGCCAGAAGGACGGGGTAGGTTGGCTTTAGCCGGCAGCTTGGTCACGATGAAGCTGTTCTCTTCTCCGGAGCCCTGATTGCTCATCTGAGAGATGTGAGGGATGCTCAAGTCTTCTGCCTTGAGCCAGTGGCAATGTGTCAAAAGCCTGGTCACCGTCACCATCTCCCTGTGAAGCTGTAGTTCTCCTACAAGGAAGATTTTTTAGAACTAAAAGCTTTTCCTTCTTAATGGCTATATTTTTTCTCGTCTTTCTTAAGCTGTTACTTGTAATGAAATATACCAAGAAAAATGTCAGTCTTTGTAGGATGCATCCTTGTCAAATCCCCTGACACTCATTTTCCCTGATCAGGAATGAGAAGACTGCCAGTGCCTTTTTCTAGAAATAAATCCGAATGGCAGCTTTTACAAAATAAAAGCCTCCAAGTCAGGGGTCATTTACCAGCTTTGGATACAATCAATCAACTGTACTGAGCCTTGGGTCTTTAATTTAGCAAATATTTATTTAGCTGGCTTACTCCCATAGAATGGTCATGCGATTCTCATAGGATAGCATTCAAGAAAATTAATTGGAAATATAAAAGACACAATAAGCATGCATTGCAAATGCCTTAAAGATCCTCCAAGGAGATTAACACAGGCATCATGGTGCTAATTATAGGTATTATGGCTCCCAGCAGCCTTTTAGTGACAAATCCCAGGTGATTAGGATCTCAAGTGCTCATTCCCTCTTTCTCTTGCATAGTTTCACACCTGAATGTTCATGTGGTGATTCAATGATTATTTAGTTTAAAAAAAAAAAAAAAAGCTGCTGCCTACCCTGCAGGCAAGAAAGACCTTAAACCCACATAACAAGTACTGCCAGTAAGTAGATATCAACAGCAAATGGGCAATAGTGTGTTAGAGATATTCTAATCCAGAACATTGGGTAGATTGAAAAGGCAATGTTTACCTGAGAAGACCTGTTGCCTGCTCTGGTTCAGAAGCTGTATTCACACCATCAGAGGCCCATTCCTCCAAGCCAATGTATTCACACCATCAGAGGCCCATTCCTCCAAGCCAATGTAGTCACACCATCAGAGGCCCATTCCTCCGAGCCAATGTAGTCACACCATCAGAGGCCCATTCCTCCAAGCCAATGTAGTCACACCATCAGAGGCCCATTCCTCCAAGCCAATGTATTCACACCATCAGAGGCCCATTCCTCCAAGCCAATGTAGTCACACCATCAGAGGCCCATTCCTCCAAGCCAATGTAGTCACACCATCAGAGGCCCATTCCTCCAAGCCAATGTAGTCACACCATCAGAGGCCCATTCCTCCAAGCCAATGTAGTCACACCATCAGAGGCCCATTCCTCCAAGCCAATGTAGTCACACCATCAGAGGCCCATTCCTCCAAGCCAATGTAGTCACACCATCAGAGGCCCATTCCTCCAAGCCAATGTAGTCACACCATCAGAGGCCCATTCCTCCAAGCCAATGTAGTCACACCATCAGAGGCCCATTCCTCCAAGCCAAATGAAGCTCAAAATGTGAGTTTAAGATCTTACATATATGGTGAATTGATTTTTTTTTTTAAATAAGAGTGCCAAAACCATTCAACAGGAGAAAGGACAACAACTCGATTAAATGATATTGGGGAAACCAGATATCTACATGAAACAAATGAGACTGGCCTTTTCTTTATGACTATGGGCAAAAACTAACCAAAAAAGGAACATGGATTATTGAACTGAAAATAAAAACCTTCTGGAAGAATTCAGGGTATCACATTGCCCTAATGCCAGCCCTGGAAAGGCTAAGGTTGGAATTTATTTATGCCAGCCTGGGTAATCTGGCAAAACTCTTTCTCAACATACCCACCCCCCCCAGAAAAAAAAAAACTAAAAGAAACCACAGGGTAAAGCTTGATAACACTGTGATTTCTTATTTTCACCAGAGATCCTGGAAAAAAAAAAGAAAGAAAGAAAAAAGAAAAAAAAAGAAAAGAAAGAAAGAAAAGTAATGCCTTGAATCTTATCAAAATTAACAATTCCTGCTTACCAAAGGGCAATATCTGAAAAATGAAGTCAGTCTGTAGAATGGGAAAATATTCAGAAATTGCATTTGTGACAAGGGATTAATATCCAGTGTACAAGAAGATCTCTCACAACTCAAGAAATCAAACATCCCAATTCAAAAGCAAGCATGAGACTTGAGTAGACATATCTCCACATGGGAATAGCCTGGAAGCCATGAAAAAATATTTACTATCAAGGTCATTAGCAGAATACAAATCAAACCATTTCATGCACATTAGACCATAACTATGAAAAACACAAACAAACAAAAAATCGAATGGGCTACAATGTGTTGGCAAGGATGTAAAGAGGTCCAAATTTGTGTACTTTGCTAACAGAGAGTCAAAATGGCGCCCCCACTCTAGCAAGCACTTTGGCACTGCCCTGGAAACTTACACATAGAAGTATATGTATGTTACTCTATGATCTCACCATTCTACCTGACGGTATCTGCACCAAAAAGTGAAGATAAAGACTCAGCAGACACTGGTGTCCATACTGAACAACCAGAAGGTAGAAACAACCCAAAGTGTCCATCAGAGGGCGAGATAAACATAATAGAGCAGACATATATTTTGGTCTACTGTCACGGCATTCTCTAACATGGATAAACCTCGAAGATACTATGCTAAGGGAAATAAGTCAGACACCAAAAGGATAAATGTGAGATGATCTACTTTTATAATAATGTTATGAAAAAAAATGTAGAAACAGCAAGTAGAGCCAAGGTTATGGGGAGCTGGAAGGAGGAAGGAAGGTGGAGTTGATACTTAACGGTGTAGAGGAGTTAATATTTAACAGTGCAGAGTTTGTGTTTAGGGTGATAAGAAGCTCTGCTGGTGGATGAGGATAATAACAAGTGTGCAAAATTGTGAACAGACTTAGTGCCTCTGAGTTTCATACGTGCAATAGTTAAGATGATAAATTTAATTTAGAAGGGAGGTCTTGATGTGATAGGCAATTGGTGTCTGTCATCTGTTACAGATACCAGGTGTATTCCATTTACTTACAGATCTTCAAACTCAGTAAGGGAAGGTGAACTTATGAGAGAGGGCTAGCACCTGACTTTCCCTCTGCTCCCTGCAGCCCTTGCTCAAGGCTCACCAATCTAAGAGTCTCGGCAGCCACTTCTCCTTTTTCCCCCTTTCAAATATTTCTTGGAATGGCAAATAAGGATAGCAAGCTCCAGCCCCCCGCTGAGATGGCACCTCAGCCTGCAGTCTCTGTCCAGCTCTGCCAGCCAAGAGCAAAGTGGAAACGTAATTAGCATTCTGAGTAAGTTGGGGGTGGGGGTGGGAAGACACACATCCTCGGGGGTTGGAGCAGGGAAGGCAACACAGGCAGGAGGAGGAAAATGAAGCAAGAGCTCTTTTAAAAACAGCCGAGAGTCCCTCTGCCCTGAACAGGAAGAATCTACAAAAGATGGAGGCTCAACCATGACAGCTGCAAAAATCCCTAGAGTGGCTCACAGGGACAGGCGCAGTCGTCTTAGTCTTCCACCTGGGGGGCGAGGGGGACAGCTTTCATTTTCCGTGTCAGAACAACAGAACTGCTATTACGGAGGCACGTTCCAGATGTCCACTCACAATAGGATAATTCTCGACATCTGGAATTGTGACCACAAGAGACCCGCCAGCTTCACAAAAAGCCATCTAGAGGAAGCCTGTATGGGTGACAAGAGTGTCACAGACCATGAGGAACCAAGTGCTACATTCTTCACTTGCCTGGTTATTCCCAGTGATCCTTTCCGAACAAGCAAGAACTGTCTTTGTTTAGCCTTCTCATCCTCCCTCCATTGTGTATGAGGGGGAACTGGGAGTGGAGTGGGGGGTGGGGAGGAAGAGCGAGGGGAGAGGGAGGGGAAGAGGGAGGGGGAAAAAGAATGGCTGTCAGAGTCTAAAGACTTTGTTAGGACCTGCTACCTAACAAATCAACACAAGGAAGAAAGAGTCAAGAACAAAATAACCATTCCTTCTAGGTTTCTCCATCTGCCCAGCCTCCATTGCCACATATACTTTTAAAAGTATTATGACACACACACAGGTCTACAGTTATCCCAGCAGACTGTTCATCTTTAGTGTGTGAGTGTGTGTGTATCTGAGTGTGTGTATCTGAGTGTGTATATGTCTTGAGTGTGTATGTGTGTGAGTATGAGTGTTTGTGTGAGTATATGAGTGTGTGTGAATGTGTGTATGAGTGTGTGTGTGTGTGTCTGTGAGAGTCTGTGTATGTGAGTATGTGTGTATATGTATATGTGTGTGTACACATGCCTATGAGTGTGCATGTGCATGTATGGTGTGGTATATGAACTTGTATGGGTATGTGCCTAAGTGTAACTGTGCATCAGGCAGAGGCTGATTTCAGTTCTACCTCTCACTGCCTAATTCCTTTACGATACCATCTCCCCCTAAACCTGGAGCTAGGCTGGGAGCCAGCAAACTTCATCTCCTGTCGCCGTCCCTCACAGTATAGGTTTGCATGAAGCCATACCTGATTTTGTTTCTCTACTGTTGTTCTGACTCGGGTGCCAGGATCTAAACTCAGATCCTCAAGCTCACACAGAAAATGTTCCTACCCACAGGACTACTTTTGCGTCTGCCCACCTGACTTCTTGAGACAGGATTACTGAACCTGGAGCTGATCTTTGGCTAGACTTCCTGGCCAGCCCCAGGGAGCCTCCTGTTTCTTCCTCCTCAGCACTGTAATCAGAGACATGCACCACTGTGCTCAGCTTTTATCCATGGGTACCAGGAATTCAAACCCAGGTTCCCATGACTGCAGAGCAAGCACTTTACTGAAAATGATCCATCCTCAGCCCCAGACTGCTCATCAAATGATCCATCCTCAGCCCCAGACTGCTCATGGTTGATACACCAGCGACCTGTACAAGAAGAGGATGCCAGTTTTATCTCAATCATATTAAAGTCACCAAGGGATGTATCCTTGGAACTTATCAAAGAAGTTCTACTTTTTTCAAACATTTATTTACTCATTGTGAGGGAAGTGGGTGGGTAGGTGTGTGTCATGGACTCAGATGGCAGTCAGAAGGGAATTTACGGGGTTCAGTTCTCTCCCCCTACCATGCAGGTATAAAAAATGAACTCAGATGGTCAGATTTGGTGGCAAGCTCTTGTGTCCACTGAGCCGTTTTGCCAGCTCTCAAGGCAATTCAAGTGTTCACCTGGGAAAATAACTTTAAAAGCATATTGATAATTTTTTTTGTCAAATTAAAACTAAGAAGATAGTAGCCTCTGAGGGAATTAAAATGCAACATAAAGTTATATTAGAGAAAAAATGTGATTGTTGAAACAGCATGGAATGCTTTATTCAAACTATTGCGATTGAATGGAGACTAGGTAATGGGGAGGGAGGCTTCACCTATACAACAAGGATGACTGGCAAAACACAACATAGGCTGAGAGAAGGAAGAGGGGGAGGGAGGTGGCTGGAAAATGCCAACAGGACAAGGAGGAGAGGCAAGACTCCTGCTGAACAGACTTGAGGGCAGACCAGAGAGGCCAGACAGCAAAGATGAAAGGGAAAGAATCTCACCACGTCCAGGACCCTCTCACTAAACTGACTCAGCAGGAGCCTCACTAAAATGCCCCAAGAACCATAAGTCTGGGTAGACTGTGGGTCTTGTTGATTTTGATGTGCGATGTTTTTATTTGCATATTATGTTTTTATAATAAAGTTTATAATTAAAAGAAAGAACCATAAGATGGGGTGGTGTTCCAGAGAGACGACTTAAGAGCACTTGCTCTTCCTGCAGAGGACCTGGGTTAAGTTCTCAGCACCCACACAGTGGTTCATAACCATTTGTAACTCCAGTCCCAAGGGATCTGAAGAGGACACCAGGTAAGTAATATACATACACTCATGAAGGCATAACACTTACGCATAAAAGCCAGATGTAGTGACACAACCTACCCAACATTAAGGATGCAGAAGTGGGCAGATCTCTGTGAGTTCAAGTCCAGTGTGGTCTATAGAGTGAGTTCCAGGACAACCAGAGGCACATAGTAAGACCCAGTCTCAGAGAAAGAAAAGAAATTAATTGGCTAATTAGGACCAGCCCACACCCTTGCTGGGAACACTTTCAAGCCAGATGGTCAGCTTTGCTGCCCAGCTGATCCCTTGGATGTTCAGCAACCTTTAGCATTACAAATTGGGGGGCAGTGTGGGGGGAGAGAAACTAGCCCTTCCATGCCTGCTCTATTGTCTTATCACTGCACCTTTCTGTTGTGAGCACCATGGGTAGGTGACCAAGAACCACTTATAGTTTCTACCCATCTGTACTAAGAGATACAGGAAGAGAATTCTGAGAACATTATGAAAAGTGATGCAATGAATTGACATGTCTCATTTAGCCTACTGATCATCTGACTTTGTTAGGGTTTTACTTCTGCGAACAGATACCATGACCAAGGCAACTCTCATAAGGACAACGTTTAATTGGGGCTGCCTTACAGGTTCAGAACTTCAGTCCATTATCATCAAGGCAGGAACATGGCAGCATCCAGGCAGACATGGTACAGGAGGAGCTGAAAGTTCTACATCTTCATCTGAAGGCCTCTAGGAGAAGAATGGTTCCCACATGGTTAGGAGAAGGGTCTCCTTGTCCACCCCCACAGTGACACACTTCCTCCAACAAGGCCACACCTCCTAATAGTGCCACACCCTGGGTTAAGCATATTCAAACCACTACATCATCCTACATTGGAACTGCCTGAAACAAAGACCCAATGGTGTAAGCAGCCAACTCTGAGGATAAAAGCCATAAACCACAGGCTGAAAATAGATACAAATAAAGAAAAGACATTGGAATGTGTGTGTGCCACAGTTCATGTATGGGGATCAGAAGACATGTATGGGGTTGGTTCTCTCCTCCCACCATGTGGACTCTGAGAACTTAACTCAGATTGTCAGGTTAGGTTATAAGTACTTTTACCCTTTGAGCCATCTCATCTGCCTTCACATTGAAACTTAATTGTCAATGGGATAGTTTTGAGAGATGCGGACTTTCAATGGTGATTAGCTTGTGGGATCTCTGCCTTCAGGAACAAGTGGATGTCATTATTGTGGGAATGGAGAAGCCAGAACAGGTCCCTGACAGACAAAGGAAATGCGGTCTTGCACTTCCTTCCCTGCCTTGTGAGTATTCACTTGCCCTCACACCTGCTTATGATATAGCATGAAGTCCCTCAGCAGATAGTGGCACTTTGCTCCTGGGCTTTCTGGCCTACAGAACCATACATTTTTATTGAGGAAAATACATTTTTATTGTTTATAAACTATCTAACTTAGGATGTCTTGTCACAGTCAGTGGCAGAAACAGACTAAGACCAAAAAGATGATGTGGGCCAAAGAAATATGGCTATCATCCAAACAGATAGCATATATCCTTCTCTCCTTCATCAACATCATAACCCCAAATGGCCCCCGAGCTTCTCTGGCTGCTAGGTGATCTGCACCAGGCTGTTGTCCCACACATCCCTTCTCTAGCTCTCATGCACACACTGACCTTGGAAGCATTCACCAGCAAGTATCCCTGAGCTGAGCCAGAACTTCTCTGACATTCTGCTGGCTTTTGGAGAGCTGTGACCAGGAAGTGACAGATTGGATAGTTTCAGGGTAGAAGGTAAAGGAGTCATGGTAGAGGTGAAGGAGCACCAGAAAGGGGCCTCAAAGTTCCAAATGGAAATTTCTAGAAACTTCATCATGTGGTGAAGATCCTATCCTTGAGGAAATGACCAATGACAGAGAAGAACTCAAGTGACACAAGACATTTTAGTAGGTAAGCTGGTCTCAACTCCAAGGTGACAGGACACTGAAAGCTATCACCAACATGGGAGCCTGGGAAAACCTCACGGGTTATGGGGTGCCACTGAGGGTCAGTCCTAGCACCCAGCCAGAGGTGTGGAAATAATTCTCACTGGCCACCTTGGCCACATTCTCAAAAGCACAATGAGGTCTAAGGACATCAACCTGGGTTTACCAAGTGTAGTAGAGTTGATTCCAGCCAAGTGTACAGAAGACTCCAACATGAGCCTCCTGGCTGTCAAATATGGAGAAGTCTCTTAGCTTGTATATAAATCCGTTTCCTCATCTGGCCTAATAAATATGAAAATTATGGTTTAAAGTGTCTGGCATGGTGCTTAGATCAAAGAAGTAACACAGAAATGGCTACGGTAAACAGTAATGTTGGTTCTGAGACGTCTAAAAACTAAAGAATCCAAAAATAGGCAAGATAGTTGTTCCTTTAAAGTCTCTAATCCATAGATTAGAAAGATGGCTCAGCAGTTAAGAGCACATACTGCTCTTGCAAAGGCCTCAAGTTCTGTTCCTAGCCCATACATAAGACAACTCATAACTACCCATATCTCCATGTCCAGGACATCTAATGCCACTTCCAGACTCTGTGGGCAGACATGTTGACATAAGACACACAAATAAAATAATACAAATCTTCAAAGTTTGTAATCCAGAGAGAGAAAGAATAGGTTGGCTATATGACTATCATACAAAATAAGACTATGAAAAGATGTCAGTTTCCATGCAACTTTAAAGGAATTCTCACTAAATACAGCCCTGGTGATTGGGAATAAGTCCTGCATCAGGTAGGAAAGGAGCACTCCAGGAAGGCTTCCTGGTAAGGGTGGTTCAAGAGGTATAGAGATATTTTGTGGGCCCAGATGTTCAGGCAGAAGGAGGCAGAAGCCAAGATCACAGGCAGAAAAAAGAAGGAACTGCTGAGAAACTGCAGTTCTGAGCTGAGATTGAGAAGAGCTAAGGAAAGCTCAGAAGCGAGTCTGGACTCTGAGACCAAGCTAAAGAGTTTGCACTTAATTCAGTGGTCAGTGGGGAGCCATTGGTGGCTGTCTGTACAGCTGTGCCGGACTAAATTACACATAAACAGTACTTAATAGCTGGAATGGGAAGGCCCAGAAATAGCTCTTGACTCAGGAACAGGCTGAGCACAAGGTAATGAGAAAGAGAACTCTGATCAAAGCAGAGATGTTAATTAACTTTCTAATTATTGAGAAAGGCCATTAGAAGCCCCAGTTCGCCAGAGACAACTGCTGAAGAAGGACTAGAAAGCAAAACATTCATCCCAACTTGGTTAGGGTCAACCAAGGTAGATGCCTGCTTATTTCAGTGGAGAGAGAAAAGGTTTAATGTACTTAAACATGGTAGCTCAGCATGCAAGTATGTGTGTTCTCTATAAGGTCACAGTCCAGGTTCCAAATGTCCACATGTCCAAGCTGGATACACTTTGACATGATACAGTGACTCTCCAAAGAGTATTTTCACAGCTAATACTGGGTCTCTAATTTTGTTCCTTTTTCCACAGGGCAGATGCTGAGAAAAGTTAGTGCTTTCTATGCTGTTAAGGTCTCCAATAGTTAAAAAGTTTACCTTTTTTAAAAACTTTATTTATTTACTCACTTTATATCTCAATATTGACCCTGCTCCTTCCAGTTCCCCTCCTCAAAGCTCCTCCTTCCATTCTGCACTTCCCTTCTCCTCTGAGAAGGGGCAGTTCCTCCCATCACAACACACACACACACACACACACACACACACACACACACACACCAGCACACCATCCACTGCAGGACTAGGCAACACCCTCTCTCACTGAGGCCAGACAAGGTGGCCCAGTTAGAGGAATAGGACTCCCAAGCAGGTGACAAATTCAGGGACAATCCCTGCTCCAATTGTTGGGGGACCCACATGAAGACCAAGCTGCATATCTGCTATATATGTTGGGAGGACTTTCTCAGAAGGGGAAATAAAATAGCTATTGGAAGTAGAGGGAGGGAGGGATCTGGGTAGGAGACAGGAAAGGGAGGAGAGCAGGGTGGTGGGGAGAGGGGGTAGATCAGGTGTAGGGAAAGCAGAAGAGAGAGCAGAAATCAGCAGTGAGTGAGGGCCATCTCTAGCAGGTGCCAGTGACCCGGGGTGGCGGGGGTGGGAGGAGGACAGCAGGGTGTCTATGGGGGTGGCTCAAGCTGAACTCCTAGCAGTGGGGAATATGGAGTCTCAAGTGGCCACTTCCTGTAACCAGTCAAAACTCCCGGAAGAGGGATAAGGACAGCAACCTACCCACAAAATCTTCTACCTAAAGTGTATCCTGCCTCCAAGATGTTCAGGGACAAAGATAGAGCAGAGACGGAGGGAATGGCCAACCAATGACTGCACCAAATTGAGACCCATCCCATGAGCAAGAGCCAGTCGCTGACACTATTAATGATACTCTGTTATGCTTGCAGACAGGAGCCTAGCATAACTGTCCTCTGAGAGGCCCCACCTAACAGCTAACTGAAACAGATGCAGAGACCCACAGTCAAACATTGGATGGAGCTTGGGGAGTCTTATGGAAGAGTTGGGGAAAGGATTGAGGGATCTGAAGAGGACAGGGATTCCACAGGAAGACCAACATAGTGAACCCTTGGGGGCTCCCAGGACCTGAACCACCAACCAAAGAGGTAACATGGGCTAGACCTCATCCTGCCACACACACACACACACACACACACACACACACACACACACACATATGTAAAAAGTATTCCTATCAGAAAGTGTTCCATTCATTTGAATAATTAGTAACTCACCACTGGGTCGTTTGGTTAGTGACTAGTGGGGGTGGTTAGACAGCAACCTTCGGATATCATTGGTGCATATCACTGGTCACTTGTATATGACAGTATACAAAGTGTGATCATGGATGTTGAAGTGGAACAATACTGTGTTGGCAATATACATTACTCTGCAGTTAACAAAACATTCACGCACCATTGTCTCATTTGAGATACAATTTACATTCCCTACAAGCAGTTAAAAAACCAAGTCCTTGAAAGCCTCAAAGATGCTCTCAGGCGTGCTCACCAGCATGGAGAAACACTAGAACCCAAGTCTTTTCACTTGTAACTCACTGAGGTTTGAAGAAACACTGGAACCCAGGTCTTCCCGCTTGTAACTCACTGAGGTTTTTTTTTTCTGTGCAAGAATATATTATTGGGATTTAAAAATTATGCCCTAAGGCAGTGGTCTCAATCTTCCTAATGCTGTGATCCTTTAATACAGCTCTTCATGTTGTAGTAACACTCTGCCCAACCATAAAATTATTTTTGTTGCCACTTCACAACTGTAACTTTTCTACTGCTATGAATTGTAATGTAGATATCTGATATGCAACCCCCTATAAAAAGGTTGTTCAAATGCCAAAGAGAGTCACGACCCACAGGTTGAGAACCCTTGCCCTAAGGAGTTCCTGTCCCCCTGAATATAACCTTGCTAGAGAGAGAAAGTGAATAAGGCTATAGATAAAGGACCCCAGACTTTCATGGCCATGGTGAGAGTTTAAGAGAGAAAATCCCCAGGTTGTCTTCTTGCAGATGTGTAGATTCATCTACAAATCTGTCACAACAGAAACACGAGTTCCCAAAGCTTAGGCAAGCCAGCAAGTGATTTATCTAATCCTGACCTATAAACTTCCAGCCCCATGCTGTTGGTAAGCAAGATTCCTCCCCTCTTTGTGGCCTGCCATCTGTATGTAATTACACCTCCATGTAGTTCAGATAGTGCACCCTCCACTCGCATCCCAGACACAGAAAAGAGTAAGGAACAAGCAACAGGGATGTGTGATCTTTGTCCTGGAAGCCACATTTCCAGATAAAATACTATGGCTATGGAGAAGGGGCTGATGAATACTGAATAATAATTAGTGAGAGGTTCATTCAGGAGGTCTTGAGGGATGGGTAGCAACGAGGCAATGGATCTGGACCAGCACTGATGAATACTGAATAATAATTAGTGAGAGGTTCATTCAGGAGGTCTTGAGGGATGGGTAGCAACGAGGCAATGGATCTGGACCAGCAAAGGGGGAAAACAGTCATGATAAGAAGGGTGGTTTGTGTGACTATGAGTCAGGAGGTATATCCAGGGCTAGTTTTCACATTCTGAGGAAATAAGTTGGGAATGGCAGCTGAAATAAAAGAATAACATAAGTGGTTTTAACTGGAACCCTACCTATGATTTTGTAGACTTTGCAAGTCAAGCTGAGCGGCTTACAGCTAAGCTGCTGTGTCTAAGAACAGTATGTGGATCAGCCCAGGGTAGATGAGCTGGGTTAATGGCAGGAGCCAGTGGTGTACTTGGTTCTTTCAAGGGTCAGTGCCTAGCTGGCAAAGACTCTGCTTGAGAAAGAAGCCCTGGCCTGAAATAAAGGTGATGTGAGAGGCATTTTGTGTGAGAAAAAAAAAAGAGTCAGAGCTCTATTGATCTGCCTGGGTAAAGGTTGCTTGGGGGGCGGGGTTCCCCCCCAGGAACCCATTTATCCTGCCTACACAGGAAGCACATGATACCAGAATTGCGTCCAACAATAAACAAAAGTCAAAACTGTATGTGTGCATTGGCCTAGTACGCAGGTGATCAGTATTTGTTGACTGAATGGCTAAATGCATAAATAAGCAAGCTGTAGGTTGCAGAGCAGAGGTAGGACTGTACCAAACAGAGACAACTAAAGTCTAGCAAAAACAGGTGGAAGAGACAGCTCAGTGGGCAGGAGCTGTAGCAGCTTCTGCAGAGGACCTGAGCTCTGTTCCCAGCATTTCCATTAGGCAGCTCACAATGACTGTTAATTTCAGTTCCAGGAGATCTGACAATGTCTGGGCTCCACAGGCACTTGCACACATGTGCTAAACACATATACACATGCAGGCGTTTATACATATGCATCAAATTAAAATAAATAAATCTTAAATTTTAAAGATCTGCTAGAAAGCCAGTCGACATATTCACAGAGAGGAAACTTATATTTTTTTTTTGTGCCAACTGTCACAGCAAAGCTGTGACTTGTGGTACTAAAGAGTACATTGACACACTAAAATATTCCCTATGCTAAACTGATACATGTGTGTATATATGAAATGGGGTGTGGGGTTTGGGGGTACATGCAGAAAATGGAGACACCAGGTAAGCCTGACTGTACACATTCAAATCTCTGTGTTCTTTGTCTTAACTGCCCACATTTCCTGAGCAGGATATGTGTGGGTTGTTCTCCTGTGGCCATTATTTTCAGCTCTCTCTTAAATATTTCAATTCCCATTCTATGAATGAATCAAAGGGAGGTTGCCTTGGCAACCGTTCACCTTTCTCTAATCAAGCCTCCTGAACAGCCTCAAGTGGCTTCTGGAGATAAAAGCCCTCAGCACGTGCAGAGTCAAAACCTCTCACAGTGCAGAGGCTGACAGGCTCAGGGAGAGGGGCCCCTGGCAACAGGAGCGGGGAAACACCACCTCCCCGTCTTTCACTCCTGTAACCACAGTCATTCATGCTCACAAATGAACACGGGATGCAATTCTGCAAAGGACAAAGGATATTAAGAGGCTCTTTGTCAATGAGCTTGTGAACCTTCTGTTTCCCAGATAACTGTGGCATTGCTCAAGGAGAAGGCAAGTTCCCCAAATCCTTCCTGTGCCTGTTACCCTGGGAAGTATCATGGAGGAGGCAGAAGGCTGTCATTTTACAAGTGCTTGGATGTTCTGCTCTAATCCAGATCCTTATATGATGTTCCCTGGATGTTCCATTCTGGGCTCTAGCAGAAAGCTAGGAGTCTCATTAGGGACACACACACACACACACACACACACACACACACACACACACCAGGCTCTGAGAGGGGAGGGAGGAAAAGTCCGTAGGGGCCGAGTGAAAGCATAGTCAGAAGCCAGTTTTGAAATCTGAGTTGCTTGTCTTAGTAGGGAAAGAAATGATCTGGATAACTGAAAACAAGAAGGACTTTCCTAGGGCTGGAGAGATGATGGCTCAACGGTTAAGAGCACTGGCCACTCTGGCAGAGAGCACAGTTCAAATCACAGCATCCACAGGGCAGCTCACAACCATCTGTAACTCCAGATCCAGGGATACCCCAATGCCCTCTTCTGGACTCTGTGCATGCAAATGGTGCACAGATATACGCGAAGGCAAAACACACACACACACACACACACACACACACACACACATGTACATATATATATGTATATGTACATGTGTGTACATATGTATATATGTATATGTACATATGTATATATGTATATGTACATATGTGTACATATACATATATATGTATATATATACATACATATGTATATATACATATATATGTATATATATACATATACATATATACATATATATATACATATATATACATATACATATATACATATATACATATATACATATATACATATATACATGTATACATATATACATATACATATATACATATATATATACATATACATATATACATATATGTATATATGTATATGTACGTGTGTGTGTGTGTGTGTGTGTGTGTGTGTGTGTGTGTGTGTTCTGTTTTAAATTTTTCAAAAAAGAGGAGGAGAAAGAGTATCTCTGGCTCCTTATAGACATGATGGTTTGGAAGTGAGAAAAAAAAAAGACCCCATAGCAAAGACAGGGACCTTGTAGGTGTGGATTTCCTGTATTTTTTCTTGCCTATGACTTGGGTTCCTGTCTTTAGAATTCTGATAAATTTATCCAGGATGCTGCTTCCTATAATTCAAAGCCTTGATTGAAAAGGATTGTGGGAAAGGCACCAAATGCTCCTGTTCTGAAAGCGCTCTTGTATACTGTAGACAGAGTATAGAGGTTAAAGTAAAGGCACAAGCTATTTCACTCTCAGAACCAGAGCCTGACAGCCCTCAACAATGGCAGCAGGTCCTTCAATTATGGTGTATAAAAGAGCTTAATTTTCAGGTTAGCTCTGACTGTGAATAAAAAGATGAATTGGATGCAGGAGAGGGGTGTGTCAGGGACATCTGCTTTTGTACTTGTATGAGATTTATTTTTCTACAAGTATTTTTGCAGATAAGTCTTACCCTGGAAAGTTTTAGGAGCTGTTAGAGCTCATGGAGAAAAAAAAATAATAATTTCAACATTAAACAGAATAATATATTGTGGGACCATGAAAGGCAGTCTGTGGCCTGGCTGAGCGAGGCTTACACCATAGACCCAGTAGAATATTCAGCAATGCTCTCAGATACTTTAGGCTCCTGACACCAACTCCATACTCCTGAATCCTCAACTCCATAATCCTGTAGCCATCAGTCACATAGGGCCAGGCCCCTAGTGTTCTGGCTAGACTCCACCCCCACAGTCACCTGGCTATAGCCAGCTTTTCCCTCCCCACAGTTACCTGGCAACAGCCAGGTAACCCCACTATAAAAGGGGCTGCCGGCCCCTCCTAGCTCTCTTGTCCCTTTTCTCTTGCCTCTCTCTCTTGTCCCCCATTCCCCTCTCTCCCCATTCTTCTCCCCTCTTTCCACATGGTCATGGCCAGCTCTCACCCCTCTATCTTTTCTTTCTCTTAACTTCTCTATCTCTTTTCCCTTTCCTAATTTCCTATAATAGAGCTTTAAAACCATGGGCTGCCTCTTCTTATCAAAACCCACCATGCAAAGGAACAGGTCTCAGCATCTCCAGCTGCCAGAAAGGACCCAGGACTTCCCCACCTGGCCAGGCTTCCTCTACAGGTACACGAGGCCCCGTGCCACAATGGCCCCACATTCTAGACTAGGACCTTCCCCCCAGCCGGGCAGCCTCCCTCTGCAGGTACAAGGGCGCTCACCATCCCTATACGGGTACATGGGCTCTGCTCATTTTCCCTACAGTATATGAATTTAGACCAACTCCCAGCCAGATTTATGAAGCTTGTAAACTTGTTTGGACTCATGAAACCTTTGGTGGGATAGTAAAATAATTGTTCCCTAGCTTACAATATAATTTTTCCCTAACTCCTCCATGAGAGGAGATTTACCTTTTTTTTAAAGGTTAATGAACTATTCATTTGTTTGAAAGTCAGAGGCTGACTTAGTGTTAGGTTGTGAAATGTTACGTACACAGACATATACACATGTAATACCCAAGGCAATTATTTACTACAGGAGAAATGGTTCAGAAGGACAGTACTGTCACATCTTTTTGACATCAGGGTACTGATCTCAGCATAGCCCTTGGAACGGCAGATATTCAAATTCCCTATAAAAATGGTATAGCATATGCATACAACCTACTCAAATCTTCAAAACTCATTTCTAGGTTATGGGTACAACTCATGCAATGTAAAGGGTTGGTGTGCTATATTGCTCAGAGAGCAGAGAGGAGGATCCACATAGTCTACACATATTCAAATACACATGTAAGTTTTTCCTGGATACTTTGTATCCACAGGGGGCTCAATCTATGGGTACATAATCCCTGCAGAGGGAGAACTTTGATGTAAATCAAAGTTTAGAGTATAACCTACTTGTATAAAGCGTCTATGTATCCATTTAGTGTAAACAATGGCCAGTGTATAAATCAAAATTACAATATAATCAAACTACAAGGATGGAAGTTCAAAAGGAGTGTGGGGAGGGGGTTGTATGATGTGTATATATGTATGTCATAAAAGCAAAGAAAAGGAAAGTTCACTTCCACTTTATAGACTAAAGAATCATGATAAATTACTAACAACATAAGTACACAAAGCGCCAACCTCAATGGAGAAGATATCCCCCCAGAATGACCTATGGATGTGCCTATGGTGCCTTTTCTTGACTGGTGATGAAGTGTCAGAGGACCCAGTTCACTATGGATGGTATGACCCTTGGTCTGGGGGCTCTGGGTCCTCCAGTAAAGCAGGCTGAGGGAGTTATGAGGATTATCAATGTTCCTCCGTGATCTCTGCTTCAGTTCCTCCCTCCAGCTTCCTACTCTGGCTTCTGTCAATGATGGACTGTTACCAGGAAATATAAGATGAACTAAACCCTTTCCTTCCCAAGTTGCTTTTGGCTCTGGTGTTTTAGCATTACAATAGAAACCCTAAAACAGGGCTCTTAAGGGGACTGGGAAGTGATATTTTTCCTAGCGAGTCTCAGAGCATAACGTGTGTGTGTGTGTGTGTGTGTGTGTGTGTGTGTGTGTGTGTGTGTGTGTGTGTGTCTGTGTGTCTGTGTGTCTGTGTGTGTCTGTCTGTGTGTGTGTGTCTGTGTGTGTGTGTGTGTCTGTGTGTGTGTGTGTGTGTGTGTCTGTGTCTGTGGGTGTGTGTTGCACACACATGAGTATATAGGTGTACAAATGGAGACCAAAGGACACCAGTGTTTTAAATCATATTACACTGTGTTATTTTGATGCAAGATCTCTCACCAAACTGGAAGCTTGTCTCAGGCTGGCCGGCCAGCAAGCTCGAGATCCACCCCTCAATGCTTAGGTTACAGATTCACATACCCACAGCCAGCTTTCTACACCAGTGCTGGGGATTCAAACAAGGTCTCTGTGTTTGTAGAGCAAGCACTCTTTCACAGCGAGTCATCTTCTTGCTTCCAATGCGACTTTGTAGATTCTGTGTATAACTTTAAGAAAAACTGAGTTTGAAGGTCACCCATGGGCAAACCAGGGAGATGTGAACACCCCAAAATGAGATGCACCCAATCCTCCATCTGTAGCACTTCATACCAGACCCTGAGGCACAACAGAGTCAGACCCTGTTCCTCTGACATGGGATTGTGACACAGGAAGACACAAGGTACCTGTTTAGAACAAGATGCTGAGGAAAGAGTGGGTGGGAGAAAGTCCAGGAAGAAAGTGCTTGACCCACAGCTGCTTCCAATAGAAAGCACTTTGGAGACCAAGCTTGGTAGTTATATCCACCTTAGATCACATGCCAGCTTCTCAACGAGACACTGTGACAAGACCTAAATAGATCTCTACTCTCATGTGACATCTCTTCCAGTTATTGAAGATCAAGTGTCCCATACTGGGGACAGACCACCACCTGAGGAAGTTACAAATAGGACCAATGCTCAGAGAAAGCCTGGACACCAAGTCTTCCTGACACTCAGGCATTATGAACGCAGCCTAACCACTGGGCTCTGAGCATCTGTGACTTCCTTTCTAAGACATGATGACTGTTTGGTCCCTCAGTCATCACAGAGGAGGAGGAGGGGGAGTGGGGAGGATGAAGGGAGAGGAGGAAGTGGTGACAGCTAATTCACAAGATGATTCTTATAGATCATCTGTCCTAGACCACAAAGGTACCCATGGCCATCTTTCCCCATTGCCTGACAAATCCCACTGACCAGCTAGCTACCTAGGACAAAGGTCATCTATAAGCTTCAGATAAAACAACTCCTTCAAAAAGTCCTGGTCCTTGCACATCAGTGATGTCATCATATGGTCATCTAAACTCTTTGAAAGTAATACTAGCAGAAAAACGAGACAGTGTGATGCTCCTGAGCACAGACTCAACAGAATCCACATGAGAGTACCGTAGAGACAGCTCATCATTCACAGTCACTGTGATATCGCTATTCGTGATAGCTAAGTTATGAAACCAACCTAGGCGCTCATCAACAGACTGAGAACTAAAAACACTGTACACACACTGGGGTGTATTCAGCCACAAAGAAAAACAATGCTGTGTTACTTGCAGGAAAACAAATGAAACTAGAAATGACCATGTTAAATAAAATAAGCCAGACTCAGAAAAAGCACTCCATTTTTTCTTCCATGCAGAATCGACATTTAAGAAGAACATGAGGCACGAAAGCAAAAGGCCGGCTCTTTAGGAGGAGACAAGGTACCCACAAGGAAACAGGACTAGAAGAAAGGGCAGCAAAGGAACAGCGGGGCTGTGATACAGGTGCATTGGATGCGTATCCAAATGGGAGATAAGGAAACCCGCTCCTGTACAATATTCCATTCAAATTAGATCTAGAGAAGGGGTGGAGGAGCTATGGAATCTACTGGAAGTTCTGGCCCAGCGACTGAGCTGTGAACTGTGTCCGATCCATGATCATCTGAATAGTGGACTCACCAGCTTTTTCCCTATTGGTTGTAGAAGATTTACTTGACTAAATGGAACTAAAAATTCTCTCTTCTGATTCAGTCCTAAACAGAATCTCATTCTAAATGTCAGGAGCTTTTTCTTGATCTCTCCACTTGCCTGCTTGCTTGTCTGTTTCTAACTGGGGACTAAAACTGTTGGGAATATCTGTTTGACTCGGTCCAGGGGATATTTTGGTGTTTGGAGTTCACTTTCAGAAAATACAGGGAATCAGTTCTGGTTCTAACTAGTCCAAAAAGCGGCTTGTTTTATTTTTAAAGTGCACACATTTGGTTCTTGGTTTCTAAGTTTGGTTTTCTTTTTGCTTTTTGTTTATTTATTTTTTTTAATGTGACTTGGGAGTTGAGTGCCTGGTTTAGTTTATTTGGGATTTTGGGCCTTAATTCAGGTAGAGCCCTGGCTCCAGACTCCCATTGACGCTAACAATGCAGCTTGCTTGGCTTGCCTTTGCAGGTGCTGGCACTATGAAGCAGGACAGGTGTTCTTAAACCGGGTGTGCACAGCCAAGGAGAAGCCTGATAATGGCACACAAAATGCTGGCACTAGAAGGCCCCTCTGAGGCCAGGTACCCCAGTGTTCCTCTTTAGAGAGACTAGGGACATGGAACAGTGAGCCATCTGAGTCAAGATGGCTCCATTAAACAGTTGAGAGTCAAAGTGCTGATGTCCCGACTCCTCTACACCTCACTGGGCTGCTCAGAAGTAACCCTTCAAAGTCACATCCAGACTCTAAAATTGTCAATCCGGGAGCAAAGCAAAATGCTAAAAGGCTGTTCCTCCTGAACCTCTCTGTATTCTCTGAGCCTTGCAGGGCTTGGAGTGGGAGGGAGAGACGCCCAAAGCTCTGCATAGTGATTCAGAGGCGCAGTGGGTGTACAGAAAAGCCAGCAGGTATTTAAAAGACCCAAGGCACTCACGTAGGAACAAGCCTATAAATTCTACCCCATCACTGTTGCCAAGGCGATGCAGGTGGGCCTGGAGCTGACTCTCTGGTAGGAAACTCCCACCTCCTCACACACACATTGTTCATGCTGCACACGGCTTCTTATGACATCCCTCCTTCCCAGCCAGATGACCAGAGATCCACTCCTTTTCCTGGATAATGTGGCCCATTTATCCAAATGTCAGCTGGACTGACATGCTCTGGGGGCTGCAAAGAGCCCAAAATGCTACCCCCCCCCACCCAGCCCAGAGATGCACCAACAGCAGGGAGGAGCCTCATGTAGGTCGAAACTCAGAGATGTCCACAATGCAATATAGGAACTGCAATGCAGTCCATACCGAGTCCTTATCGCTGATTCAGCCCTTCCTGGCTCATCAAACAAATACAGGACTGAGAATGCTCTCTCAACAGCCTACGTTCCAGTTAGTAAAAATGTGAAAAGCATGAGAACTGAACCCATGTCTTTAATTGCATGACAGTGTGGCCACATTCACAAAGGAGAGAAGCAAACAGCTGGGTTCTGGCTGCGAGAGCCCGCCTTCTGACCTCAGCAGGAGAGTGTGGGGAAGGAAGGGTTAAAGACACATTTGACTCTGTCCCCTCCCTGACTTGGAGGTTCACCAAGACACCTTTTGATTCCAAACACAGCTGCTGTGATTGATGACAGCAGCTTGGCCATATGGCACCCACCGCCTGGCCGCACCAGGCAGCATCAGGCCTGTCATCCACAGGTTATGCGACCCACCCTTCCTCTCACAGTCGAACTTGGCTGCACCCAGAGGGATTTTCCTATTCCCATGGCCATTCGTGGTGCTTCTCAAACGTGGAAGATGGATCTAGCAGTATAACCGTTGAAAGCCAGGGGGGTTAGTCCCTCTAAATTAGCCTAGCCCGATAAAGCAATTAAAACAGAGATGATCTGTCCCAAATGTTATGGGCTGCAGTGTTGGGGCCAAATTAATTATTGCATGCACCAGCTAATGGGGGCTGAGAGTCAAGTGTGTGGTTTGGTCTAGATGCAATCTAGATGTGTGCTGTAGTGCGATGGCTAGAGGAGGAGTGAATGGGACAGAAAGAGCTCCAGCCTCACAAAGAACACCAAGTCCTGGGAGGGACCTGAAGAAAAGGGCATCCCCATACTAGAAGAGAGCTGTGTCCCTGGGTGTCTTGGTCTCATGCCTTCTTCCTTACTCCTGTAGAAAGCTCTGAAGCCATGTTTTGCTCTTCTGCCTGAGCTCTGAGGAAGGAGGTAAGAATCTGCATGGCCTGACCATGGTGGGCCTGGGGTAGCTCTATTTCTACCTAGCTGTTGGAACTCTCAGCCACATGAAGAAATGGGATGAGGGACAAGGAATGTGGCCCAGCAGTAGACTGCTTTCTTAGCATGTGCAAGATGCTAGGAAGACACCCCCAGCATTACAAAAGCAAAAAGCAACAATCAATAGGGAATAAGGTAGATTCACAGACCTAAGAAGCGATGACCAGGTCTTCAAAGCTTGCATGAGTGTTGTATGTTTCTTTCAGTATTTTTAGGGAACAACATGTAAACAGTCCCAGGAAAATGCCTTTCAACAGGAGAGCAGCTTACATACGTGATTAGTATATGCAAATGAAAGAAACCACATTAACATTACATTGGAAGCTTTCCTTCTTAGATCACAAGGTTCTGGGTAGTACTTGGGGTATGAGTTCATTCAGACCCAGTTCTGTCCCTGATGGGAGTTGTTCCCAGTGCTGGAAAGTGTTACCATATCCCCCACTGTAGGCAGATGGAGGATAGTGACATTTGTGCTTCTTGCTCATCCCAGAGGCTGAATAAATGCTGATTCCCTTCCTTCTCCCTGAACTGTGGCTATCATTGGTATTCATACTGCCCTAATCATAATGGAAAGAATTGCATAGTGCAGCAAGAGCCCATGAAGAGATATTCTCCCTGACAGGCATGGGTTAAGACCAATCCAGAAAACTGACCTGAAGTGATTGTAAAGAAATTAAGATCAACACACACACTGACACCTATTTGAAAGGAGAGCAGCCAGTTTTCAAATGTCCCTACAAAATGCCAATTGTGTTAGATGCATGGCTGTCTTTCCCATCCATTCCTGGAAGAAAAAAAAAGAAAGGGAGGAAGGAGGGAGGGGAGGAGGGAGGGAGGGAGAAAGAGAGAGAGAGAGAGAGAGAGAGAAGGAGAGAGGGAGAGAAGGAGAGGGAAAAGGAGAGGGAGAGAGGGAGAGGCAGAGGGAGAAAGAGAGGCATAACAATTCTAGGCAGAGACCAAGGAAATTCTTTATATCCTGTCTCGTGATTTCACGTACACTACTCAATGTCCAGTGAGTGCTATTTTATACATATGTGAACATCTAGTTCCAACTGTCAAAACAAGGCGCTGTCCCTCAGGACTTAAACCATGCAGGCTTTGGACTCATTGAAGAAGGATGTTTCCAAATTATGAGCTGGTTCCATCAGGCAAGGCCTGTGTGGTCTGTGAGCAGGGTGCCAAAAAGGGAAACTTCTCAGTCACAGTCCTCTGCAAGAGTCCTTCCAGACAGCAAACTCAGAGAGTACATGGGAGACCTCCAGGCAGGGAGTTCCACTCTTCCTTCCAGCACCCTCTCAGCTCCAGGCACCGGATATTGGAACCCAATGTGTTAGATGCATGGAACTATGGGAATCTTCAGTTCAGTGCGAGACAGAGAACAAATCTATATGAGAGAGTTGCAACGTGAATCATTGCTCCGAGAAGATCTGCAACTCTGCTGGGGTTGAGCATGAGGATGGTTTCCTTGCTAGGCAATAAATAAATAAATAAATAAATAAATAAATAAATAAATAAATAAATAATTACCACCCTCGGATGCTGAGGGAATCTCTGTCAAGGCCAGGGAAGTTCTACCTGCTCCCTCCCTCGCTCCACCCTCTCCAATTTTCTCACTCAACTGTGGAAAGCTTCCACTACAACCAACCTCAGCCACCCAAACCCATGGTGGATTGGACCACAAAATCTCCTTTGGCTGAAGTTCGGTGGGATATGGTAGGTTGTGCCTATAATCCCAGGACTCAGGAGGCTAAGGCAGGAGGATCATGAGTTTAAGGTAAGCTTGAGATACACAGCAAGTTCCAGACAGCCTGGGATACATACTGAGACTCCATCTTGAAGAAGGAGGAGGAGACACATAATCCAGGCTTGGTGTTAACATCTCAGCCCTGGGAGGCAGAGGCAGGAGGGTGGAGAGCTCGAGGCCACTGGAATATGTAGGAACTTCTTGAACAGGCTGAAGTAAATAAAAAATCTCAAACCAACCTTAGCTCCATATCAGAACCTTGCCTAAAAGGTGGGCTGGACTAGGGTGAAGCTTAGTACTCGCCTTGTAAGCAGAAGGACCTGAGTTTGATCCCAGAACCCACATATAAAAACCAACCAGGCTTGTTATACCTACTTGCAAGCCTAGAAAGTGTGGGGAAGAAACAGGTGGATCCCTGGGGCTTTCTAGCTGGCAAGCCTAGCCTACTTGATGATTTCCAGGCCAATGAGAGACCCATCTCAAAACAAACAAAACAGCAAAACAAAACAAAAACCAAACAAAACAAAGTGTTCATGGTTTTGTGGGAAAAGGTACTTGCTGCCAAGCCTGGTAAGTTGGGTTTGATCCCTGGGACAAACGTGATCGGAGAGAACCAACTCCTGCAAGATGTCCTCTGGCCTCCAGATCTAGATCTAGACCTAGACCTAGACCTAGACCTAGACCTAGACATATACATAGATATAGATATAGATATAGATATAGATATATGCACACACACAAGTAAATAAATGTAATGACATTTTAAGAACAATAGCCAAGGTTGTACTTTTCTGGCCTTCACATGCATACACATGCATTCTTATGGACCATACATGCACACATGCATTTGCACACACACATATGCACAGGCACACATGCACAGGCACACATGCACACACACATGCTTGTCTGTTAGGTTCTGCTTCCTGTTTTGTCTTTTTCTTTTCTATTCTCTCTCAGACTTACAACTGTACAGTCTGCAGCCGCTTCCAGCACAGAGCTGTCAGCACTGGCAGGGCATTCGCCATATTTGGACAATGAATTTACAAAGCATATGGGGTGACAATATTCTTTAATGAGGCACAATCCTGCAGGGACCAGTTCAATATCACAGAGAAATTAATATGCAAATTAGAACGTTTGTAAGCTCTTTGCACTCAGTAGTGAGGACCCATAAGGCACCAGACATTAAATGGGTGCCAGGACTTCATCAACAGAAAAGCCCAAGTGAAGATCAGGCCCACAAAGTGGAGAAAATAGGTTCACTGAGAAACTGGCAAACTATAAGGCTGCAAAGTGGTCTGCTATGGTGGTGGAACGTCTGCAATATTCAAGACAAGGCCTTACCATATACATCTGCAGCAAGAAAGGCCACTCTCTCAGACTAAGCAGGAGAAAACAGACCAAGAATCACAGCAGCCGTGTGTGGTGCCCAGGGGACAGTCAGGGTTCATGAGGAAGAATTCAGTGTCTGGTGATACTATTGAAACTAGGAATGAGGGAGAGATAAATCAAGGTGGGGGAAACACAAGGAAACTTGTTCCCAAATACAAATCCATGGATGGGCAGTTCTTAATAGGGAGAGCTATTTAACCAAGCTAAGAGTTTGTTATAGTCAACTCAGGAAAGAGGAAAGACCTCTACAGACAGCCTTTGATGGAGAATGTATGGCCCAAGGAAATAACTGAATCTGTCACCAGAAGGTTGCCATTTTACATTTTGTGGTTTGTAACAACACATAGATATGGCTACACAGCTTGTGCTATACTTCAGGACTCCAACTTCTAAATAGAGGATAATAAATGATTGAGACAATAAAATTTTATAAGTGCAAACCTAAGAATATCTTTTTTAATGGCTGGTGTGAAATGTGCTGGATTGAGACCAGAGCAATAAAATAGAATCCTGGCCATTACATCGGCATTTGGTTACGGAGAGCCAGCAGACACACCACCCTCATTCAATCCACACGTGTCACCATGAACACATTTCAAATCAGTGAAATCAACACCAGGCCACTCTTCACATACAAAGGTGAGGTCTGAGGCCAACAAGGTGGCTCAGTGGACAAAATGTCTTGCTGCTCAGGCCTAATCATCTAAGGTCAGAGAGCACCGACTCCCAAATATTGTCCTCTGACCTCTCCAACTACATGGAGGCATGCTTGAACACACACTCTCTCACACACACATGAACACAGAAGTAATAATAATAATAATAATAATAATAATAAGTGGAATTTAAATGTTTTAAAGAAAATAAAAGATGAGAAACTTAAGTTGTTCGGAGTTTGCCACCAAAAAGTCAAACTAAACAAAGCAGCGAGATCAATGAGAGACAGGCAAAATGACTTTACAGAGGTTCAACAGCATCTTTGGGAAGGAAGCCAAGCTGGAATTCTTAAGACAGAAACAGACCACAGATCTGCCTTTCTTGTAGGAGATCTAGGCTGAAAGACTTCTTTGAAAGTTCTGTCACTGTGTGTGTGTTATGTATATATGTACACATATATGTGTGTCTATGCTATGTGTATGTGCATGTATGTATGTAGGTATGTGTGTATGTGCATATGTATGCATATATGTATATGCATGAATGCTATATGCATGCACATGCATGTATGTATGTGTGTATATACACATGTTTATATATATGTGTGTATATATGCTATGCATATGTGCATGCATGAATGTTTGAATGTGTGTGTACATATGTATGTATGTGTACATATGTGTGTTGTGCATGTGTGTATGTACATGTGTGCATATGTATGTGTGTATATACATGTGTGTGTATATATGTATACATACCACTATAAAGGAATAGACTCTACTGCTGTAACCCTCTCTTCAATTCCTCCCTAACATGCAGACATCAGCTGCCTTGCAATTCTGAGAAAAACACCAGGAATTCTAGAAATAGCTCACATCACCCAACTGATAAGCCAATCTCAGAAGCTGTTATCATATTCTGAAGTCTTCCTAATAACAAGTGTGCCTCATGTGCTCAGAGCACTGTGACTAGCCGGCCAAATACCTTCCAACATACATATTGCCCGAGGAGTCCTACAACACCACTGTCATGGTTTGAATATACTTGGCTCAGGGAGTGGCACTATTAGGAGGTGTGGCCTTGATGAAGTAGATGTGTCACTGTGGGCGTGGACTTTAAGACCCTCATCCTAGCTGCCTGGAAGTCAGTCTTCTACTAGCAGCCTTCAGATGAAGATGTAGAACTCTCAGCATCTTCTGCACCATGCCTGCCTGGATGCTGCCATGCTCCCACCTTGATGATAAAGGACTGAACCTCTGAACCTGTAAGTCAGCCCCAATTAAATGCTGTTCTTATAAGAGTTGCCTTGGAGCTGAGCAGTGGTGGTGCACACCTTTAATCCCAGCACTTGAGAGGCAGAGGCAGGCGGATTTCTGAGTTCAAGGCCAGCCTGGTCTACAGAGTGTATTCCAGGACAGCCAGGGCTACACAGAGAAACCCTGTCTCGAAAAACCAGAGAGAGAGAGAGAGAGAGAGAGAGAGAGAGAGAGAGAGAGAGAGAGAGAGAGAGAGAGAGAGAGAGAGAGAGAGAGAATGAATGAGAATAAAAAGACTTGCCTTGGTCATGGTGTCTGTTCACAACAGTAAAAGTCTAACTAAGACATCCACTAACCCAGAGTCTTAGTTGTTCTCCTGTCCCTGATGACATGGAGACTCTCTTGCATTGGTTAGCATCCTTGTTCCTTTAACAGTCAACCCCCTGTTCCTGGTGACACGATACTCTCCCCTCGGAGGGGGCTCTTTGTTTTGGTCCCCTTGGCACTAGGAAGAGTTTGGGGATTGCACAAGGATAAACGGCCCTGTTTGCGCTGCTCTCCCCAGTTCTGGGAGCTTTCTGGGGGTCCTGGGGGAGCAGATACTTACTTCTCAGTCTCTCCATGGGAACCAGTCTGCTGCAGGGCACATCCACGCAGGAGAGAACTACAGATTGTGGGGCTGGAAGACCTGTCCCAGAGCCACTCTAACCCTGCCATTTGATTGGACAATGGAGCCGGACAAAGGCCCCAGTTGAGACACATACTGATATATTATGAAAGCCAGAGCCAGAGCCAGGAATGGGCTGTTGGCTCCTCAATGAGCAGATTTTCTGCTCTACCTCATTGTCTAAAAGAAAGTGCCAATTACAGGCACAAAAATCACCAAGCTGGTGATGACAGTAATGGATGATTGCGTCTTTTCAAAGGGTGAAAGAAGAGCCAAGGAGAGAGACTTGTGTGAAGGAACGTCTTCAGTATGTAATTAGCCGCTGGCTTCTTTGGCCGCTCCAGTAGTGAACTTGGCAAGGAGCTGCAGACCAAGCTAACCAGCAGCAAGGGCAAGCGAAGCGGCATAGGTTATCCAGAAGGTGGCTGGGGTTGGGGCCTGGGTGGGTTCTGTGTCCCTGTCACCAGGAGAGTCCTCACTTTGTCACATTCTCATGAGACAGTGGCGGTGGCAGTATGGGGTTTTCTTACTGCAAACATTAGTCAAGTGGAGAACATATCGCTAGTCCCTCTTGGAATCCCCACGTCCCTGCCCTTGAGAGCTTAGGAGGGGTGCCCAGGGCCTAGCTGAACTAGATGCCTCCTCTCTCCGAGGCCTGACTTGGGTAAGACTCTACCTCCAGAACTAGATGCTACTAAAAAACAAAGGGGGGGGGAGATTGTGGACTTTGTCACAAATTATACACTTTTCAATTAAAAGTATCCCTAGAAATGAGTAATCCACTCTATTTTAAATATGGGAAGTGGGAGCCCAGAGACGGGAAGTAGCAAGACAGAGACCACACAGAGAGTAGAAGATAGACCTGTCAGTTGTTCTCCCCCTGAGGCCTCTGAGAAACACAGTTGGCTGGTCACACCTCATGAACCTCGGATCTCTATAGCAGAAGAGATCTCTCTTGGAGCTCCATGAAGGTTCAGACCGCTTACTGGACAAGTCTGCAAATCTGTAACAAGGGTGAGGAAAGGCCTATTGTTACCCTTCTTTATTAATCAAAGTGCGGGGGCCAATAATCACTTCTCAAAGACACAGGAACATCATTTTCCTGAAAAATAATCTAAAAAGCAGGTTCAGGGCTGGGGATGTAGCTCATTGGCAAAGGGCCTGCCTGGCATGCAGGAGCCTTGGGTTTTGTCCCCAGCACACGCACAAAGAAAATCAGCACTAATTCAATTTAATTTAAAAGTAGCTTCATATACAGTGACTGGGGTATTTACAACACTGGTAGTCCCTTATCTAAACACAAGACAGAAGTGACTCCCCGAAACACACACACCCTAAATAAATGTAGCCGATTTTTAGAAGTTCACACTTCTGTGGCCTGCCTGGAACTCCAGCCCTTCGATTCCTCCCTCTCCCTCTCCCTCTCCCTCTCCCTCTCCCTCTCCCTCTCCCTCTCCCTCCCCCCTCCCCCCCCCCCCCCCGCTGTACAGTTCCCTGGGCTACAATGACAAAACCCAGCTGAAAGGAGAACACAGACCACGACGATATGCATGAGTCCTTCAGCAACCCCTTTCCACTCAACCTCAGGAAGAGATTTCAAAACCATAGATGAGTAGAATCAAAGAGCTAAAAAATGAAGAGGAGACTCAATAGAAATGGCTTTCAGGAGCCAGAGAGAGAGAAGGATGGAGGGAGGGATGGAGGGAGGGAGAGAGAGACAGAAGGAGAGAGAGAGAGGGAAGAAAGAAGGGAGGGAAGAAGAGAGACAGGGAGGGAGACAGGGAGGGAAGGAGAGAGAGAGACAAGGAGGGACAGATGAGCACACACATGCAGAGAGAGAGCAGTAGAGACAGAGACAGAGGGAGGGCAGAGGGAAGGAGAAAGGAGAAAGGGAGGAAGGGACACACACACAGACACAGAGAGACAGAGGGAGAGAGGGAGGGAGGGAGAGCTGGAGGGAGGGAGAAAGGGACACACACACACACACACACACACACACACACACAGAGAGACACACACAGACACAGAGAGACAGAGGGAGAGAGGGAGGGAGAAAGGGCAGAGTACCCAGCAAGGACTCACGTAAATGTTAAATTAAAAGAGCGCATTGCTGAGCCTCAGATAGTAAAGGAACCTGCTGCCAAGCCTGATGACCTGAGTTTGGCCCCTGGGATCCACAGTGTGGAAGGACACAAGTGACTTCCACAAGACTCCCACAAGTGACTCCCAGCACACACACCCTAAATAAATGTAACCGATATTAGAAGTTCACACTTCTATGGCCTGCCTGGAGGTCCAGCCCTTCGATTTCACCCTCTCTCTGTGCTGTGCAGTTCCAGGGGTTGAGGTGACAAAATCCAGTGGGACACGGGAGCATGACTGTATGACAGTGGACCATGCCAGGAAACTTGCTAAGGTAGAGCAGGTCTGAGACCCCGGTATGCAGGTACCCACCTGAGACAGTGGGCACCTTCCTGTTCCCTGGCCTGGAACATGTGCCACACTTCCTACAATAGGAAATGTGGCTTGTGGTCATGAAGCCCCAGGACAGAGTTCTCCATGCTAATGAAGTATCTAGAAGTTCTGAGGGTGTAGCCAATAAGCTTCTCCTCCCTGCAAAAGGTATTTGATCTCTGGTCCACAATAAGGATTTGGTATTCATTCATTTTCCACAATGGACAGTCAATAAACAATATGGATAAACACGTCTCTTCCATGGAAACCGCCATGGAGAACATGGAAAAGCCCTTCACCTACAGAGCCACAGCCTAAGTCCCCCGTAGAAAAGGCTTCTCTACACTTCCAGACAACCACCACCACCAAGCCAACCACTGCCAAGCTAAGGACAATCGCCGACGAAATGAGCCAGAGCTCCCATTTCCTCCAGCCTCGGGGTAGTCGCTGTCCTCAGCCCTTTGGGTCCCCAACAGTCCGGCCTCATTGGCAGACTGTGGATGCCCCCCCCCATCCTTCTTTCCAGATTCCTCTGTGCAACACCCCAGGCATGACTGGATATCCAGGAGTCAGGGAACCCCAACTTAGGCCTCCCCATCTTAGACTTCATTTCCCACCCTCTGAACAGTGTCTTGGTGCTTCCCTAAAGCCCAGCGACACAACAACGACGATGAAGACACTGGGGAGACACAGTTCCCAATGGCCAGGTGGAATGAGGACCCACACATGCCCAGAACCCACACAGCCTCTGCCATCTCACAGCCCCACCTCTACCATCTCTCCTACTCCCTGCCATCAGTCAGCTGCCTCTTTGTCTTGCATCCCTGAACCATCCTCCTCTCCCAACTCTACAGTTCACGCTGTCCTCTGCCTCAGCAGTAACGGGGTTATGTAGGCTAGTTCAACACTGGGTGGAGTGAAGAGGAGTCAGTATCTACACAAAGACAGTGAAAGATCAACACCAGGACATGATGGAGCCCGCTCCACCAGGGCTCCCAGCACCAGAACTGTTGGATAGACACCTCGGCACCTACACTGATCTGGGCCCCAAACAGCAGCATAGAGGTTGCAATTCATTTGGAGTGACTATCCTCCACAAGCCACGGTTGTCTACCATGATTGTTATGGATTGGATATGGTTTTCTCCCAAGGACTTGTTCTGAAGTGTGATGTTGTTAAGATCCTGAAACTTTATAGGTATGTCCAATCCAGGGACCCTGAGCCGCACTCACCGTAGTTTAGCTGTGAATGGAGCTAAACACAAAATCACAAACTTACTTAGAACTTGACATGATTTTGTTCTTCAACTCGATTGCATGTTTCTTGAGTATAATTTTTTTCAGATGACATCATGTGGCAATGTCTAAAGGTTTGGTGCGCCTGCCTGACTTTAAGAGATGTTGCATTCCGTGAGGTAATGAGGTCATCGAAGGCACCATGATCAGAAGACACTAATGATGTTTTCAAAAGTGAGTTAGTTCTCACTTCTCTGTCTTTCTAGCTCCTCAGTGTGTGCTTTCGCTCACTCACACACTTCTGCTGCGTTGTCATCTACCAGGTTGTGACACAGTCTAGGGTGATCTCAGCAGAGCTGAAGGGACAGGATGGCCCATCTTAGACTCTATCGAGAGTCTAAAGTTGTATCCAAAGTTGTAATCTAATGTCTTAGGGTTTTACTGCTGTGAACAGACACCATGACCAAAGGCAAGTCTTTTAAATAACATTTAATTGAGGCTAG
Source organism: Tokudaia tokunoshimensis (assembly GCA_036184795.1). Lineage (NCBI taxonomy): Eukaryota > Metazoa > Chordata > Mammalia > Rodentia > Muridae > Tokudaia > Tokudaia tokunoshimensis. The sequence goes on from BTHU01000019.1 coordinate 36,787,639, forward strand.
CTTACATCATCAAGGCAGGAGCATGGCAGCATCCAGGCAGGCATGGTGCAGGAGGAGCTGAGAGTTCTACATCTTCATTTGAAGAGTGTTAGCAGAATACTGACTTCTAGGCAGCTAGGACTAGGGTATTAAAACCCACACCCACAGTGACACACCTGTTCCAACATGGCGACCTCTACTCCAACAAGGCCACACCTCCAAATAGTGCCACTCCCACACTACATAAACATCTCTTTATCAAATGTCCAGCTTCGGGTATCTTGTTACAGCAGTAGCAGCAAACAGACTGGTAGAACAAGTCTAGTCAGGCACACCCCATTGGTCTGATGACTGATGGAAGACATTCTAGAAGCTGACAGGACAAAGGCCACCGACCAAACAACAACTGAGACTTCAAGCCGACCCTCATAAGCATCTCATGCCTGAGGAGGCACAGCAGAGTAAAGGTCTTCATTATAGGTAGAAAAAAGAGGTCAGGGAAAAGATAATGCTTTATATTACAGAATCTTCTAGTTCTTAAATAAGTTTACAGGCTCCTCTCATACTGCAGCCTATGGGATACACATGGGGACCTGCCTCAGTTGTACAGGAGACTCTGGAGCCTATCCATAACGGAGTAAAGACCTCTCTTGGCTTTCTAAGGCTGTACCAAATGCCTAAGATAATCTGCTTTAAAAGGGAAGTTGTCTGCTTTACATGATAGATGAGGTGACACATTGTAGTGGGGTGTGTGACAGAGCAAAACCACTCACCTCATAGCCAGGGCATAAAACAGTGGGAGCAAGGGAGGCCAGGGCTCATTATCTACTTCAAGAGCTTGTCCCTGGTGACTTTAAGACCTCCCCTTAAACCCCGTATCTTACAGGATACCAGGCTTCACCTGACCACTTGTCTGTAGACCAAGCTTCCAGTGCAGGCATTGGGAGGACATTCAGGATCCAAACTACAGCAGGACCACAGGTTCCGTAATGCGCTGGTAGTAGTCTTTAACTGGCTTACAGTCTGGCTCTTAGTTCCAACAACCCTGTACCTCAGGACTGTGGGTGCTATGTTGATTGCTTTGCTGATTCCTCACCTGTAAACTCACCCCAGAATCTCAAAACCTCAGTCCCAAGGATCTGCTACCAGATCTTCCTAAAGCTACCCACCTACTTGTCACTTCTATACTTGCCTCCTTTATGAATCTTTCAATCTAATGTCCTCTCCTGTGAGCTTGTTGAGGGGTAAGAGAGTCAACATCTGCCAACATATGCAAGGTGCCTGTTCTGTACCATAGATCTGCCTCAGTGTCCCAATTCTGCCCACATGAAGTAATTCTAGTCCTAGCTCTGGCATCAAAAGATGGGGTGGGGGAAGGGAAACCAAGACATATAAATAAAAATAATCTCTAAAAAAAAATGAGAGAGAGCATGGTCGATTTTACACAGTAGTTGCCTTGGTTTGGCTTCTGTCTGGATTTTGTGTTGACCAAGCCAGTTCAGTGAGTCAACAGGGTCTCGAGGGAGGGAATGAGGATTAAAGAAAGAAAAGACAGCTGGTCTGTCTGGGCCCGTGCCCTGAGCAGACCTTGGGCACAAACTTCGCAGCCAGTCCCACAACACCCAGAGGAAGCTCCACTCCCAGGCGCTTTTACATGCCCAGGATCACAGGATCCCAGGATACCAGGAACTCGGTCACACCAGGATCTCAGGGTCCCAGAAACAGCTTGACTCCCAGGAGCTCAGACATACACAGGACCTCAGAATCACAGGATTACAGAGACAGCTTGACTCTGAGGAGTTCTCACACAACCAGGATAACAGGAAGGACAGGCTCCAGTCAGATATAGTGAGGGCAGGTAGCACTAGAGATAACCAGATGGTGGGAGGCAAGCTTAAGAACAGAAGCAACAGAAACCAAGGTTACTTGGCATCATCAGAACCCAATTCTTCTGCCACAGCAAGTCCTGGATACACCATCACACCAGAAAAGCAAGATTCAGATCTAAAATAATTTCTCATGATGACAGAAGACTTTAAGAAGGACATAAATAACTCCCTTAGAGAAATACAGGAGAACACAAGTAAACAACTGGGAGCCCTTGAAAAGGAAACACAAAAATCCCTTAAAGAATTACAGGAAAACTCAATCAAACAGGTAAGGAAATGAATAAGACCATCCAGGATTTAAAAAATGGAACTAGAAACAATAAAGAAATCACAAAGTGAGACAAGCCTGGAGCTAGAAAACCTAGGAAAGAGATCAGGAATCATAGATGTAAGCATCATCAACAGAATACAAAAGATAGAAGAGAGAATCTCAGGGGCAAAAGATACCATATAAAACATTGACACAACAGTCAAAGAAAACACAAAAAGCAAAAAGCTCCTAACCCAAAACATACAGGCAATCCAGGACACAATGAGAAGACTAAACCTAAGGATAATAGGTATAGAAGAGAGTGAAGATTCCCAACTTAAAAGGCCAGTAAATATCTTCAAAAATAATTATAGAAGAAAACTTCCCTAACCTAAAGAAAGAGATGCCCATGAACATACAAGAAGTCTACAGAATTCCAAATAGACTGGACCAGAAAAGAAATTCTTCCCATCACATAATAATCAAAACACCAAATGCACTAAACAAAGAAAGAAAATTAAAAGCAGTTAAGGGAAAAAGGTCAAGTAAAACAAAATATTCCATGACAAAACCAAGTTTACACAATATCATTCCACAATTCCAGCCCTACAAAGGATAATAGATGGAAAACACCAACACAAGGAGGGAAACTACACCCTAGAAAAAACAAGAAAGTAATCTTTCAACAAATCCACACAAACATAATTCCACTTCTAACAACAAAAATAACAGGAAGTAACACTTTTCCTTAATATCTCTTAATATAAAAATTAATATTACCAACATATCCTAATCAATTGAAATTTAAAAATATGAGGAATCAGAAATTTGTTGGCTGTCACTCAGTAGTCTCTCTAATTTGGTAATTGGAGATATATGTCCAATATTGTACAATCCATATACACTTTCTGCTTGTTTGCACATGACAATGTCTTGCTATATACCACATAATGGTCTTGAAATCAAGAGAGTCTCCTATCTCAGACTCTCTATAAGTAGAATTGTTTATATGATGTTTTTATACTATCCTATGGTTTTCAGAACAGCTTACATATTTCAAAATTATTTATACAGCCAAAAGAAACGTAGACAATTAATTTGGGAGGTGGCTTGTAAGAGAACAACAAAGAGTGAGACTGAATGTTTTGCTTGATATTTATAATTATTGTATCAGTTTTGAAGAATATGACCTTATAAGTTACTCTTTTTCTGAGATGAATGCTTTTCAAAATCATCACAGCCAATGAACCAGAATCTTACCCTCACCTAATGTCTGTGCCACCCTCCAAGCAGAACCATGGTTCACTGAAACAGTTGATGAATGACTTCATGGATAGACCATCTTAATACACATAACAATTTCTTAAATGAATGTAACCTGTTCCCTGTGGGCTGAGAATGATGACAATCACTCGTCAAGTAGCTTTGACCATAGCAGGAAATTTGTATCTATTAATTGTGCCTACAATTAATTCCTTGGCACAGCAGAAATGTCAACTCTTAGCTTAGCTTCTGTGGAGGTAAAATCTTTTGGTGGTGTGAGGGACATTGAAGTACAGTCTTATTACAATGAACTCCAGTGTCTAAAATTCTTCTTATTTTGGGTTTCTACCACAGTAAGAGCCAAGATTTTAAGCTCTATTAAAAACAAAACAAACAAACAAACAAAAAGACTTTATCTTTTATGTTCATTTAATAACATGTCCATTATTTTTATGATTGTTGTAAAAATATATTGTGTTGAATATAATAAAAAATTAAAATTAAAATTAAAAAAATAAAAAGGGGATTGAATAATGAAAAAAAAAGGACAATTAGACAACGCTATAACATGACTCCAGCCAGTGAAGTGGGTTTATTTTTTTCCAGTCTGCTTTTATACCTTTCTAGGTACATGCAAAGAATAAGATCAGCTCTTAGGTCAAAGACAAAGTAATCAAGGAAGAAACAAAGTATAGACAAAGCAGTCAAGAAACAAACAAGGCAATAAACAAAGTTCCATGGTCACTGTGTCGAGGGATTTATCAGGATGACCAAGATACAAGAAATACAATACATTCCTTGACTGTATTCATCTTGAGCCTTGTCCTAGCCCAATGTAAATATTCTTATCCCAGCCGACCCCCTTGTCCTCCTAGCCCAATGTAAATAATCTTGCCAATATCCTTGAAATGTCATCAAGGACTCTTCACATTGTGGAGAAAAAAATGCAGTAGCCAATCATGGCAGCTGAGGCAGGAGGAACCCAGGTTCAAGGCCAAACCAGGACCACAGAGTGAGCCTTTGTTCCAAGGTTTGAATTAAATCTTTGCAGGCTGAAAGTTAATTTTTTTTTTTTTTGCTTGTCTTTTGTGTTAGGCAGATGAGAAGTTGACACCACCCTTAGAGAGACCACCTGCATACTGTCAGCTCCTGGACTCATCCTTTAGTGGCTAAAACACCAGGCTGATGCACATTCTTCTTTGTGCACATGGTATTACTTGTATTCCTTATTATTCCTTACTTGGTATTCCTTATTAGTTATTTTTCCTGGTGCTAGAGGTTGAACCCAGAGCCTCAGGCAAACCAGATGCTAGGCAAGTGCTCCACCCCTTTACTACAGCTTGGAGCTACGCTTCCCTTGTCCTTTGGAGGCAGGATGATACCAGTTGCCCTAGCTGATAATTATTTGATGAAAGGATCTCCCTAGTTGTTCTGGATGAAGAAGACTGACATATAGATATAGCCCTAAGCCGACTATGACCACACATGTCCATACTCCAGTTCCTCAGGAAGCTGAGGCAGGAAATCATTTGGGCTGAGGAGTTTGAAGCCAGCCTAAAATACACAGCCTCAAAAATAGATAAATCAATGGACTCCTAGAACCAGCTTGGAGTTTGAATTCTTTCACTATCTTGGACACAATTGCTGTGGGCTTTCCCTTCACACACACTTGAAACATGAAGGGGACAACAGACAACTCATTCTTTGGTTGTACAGAAGCAGCTAGAACTCAGTGGTCAGTAGTTAGTTTTTGGTTTGTTATTTAATTGGAAACACCACGAAGAGGAATTTGAAATCTAGCACTCTTAAATCCAAACTCCTCATGTGACACTTCAAAAGCCAATCTCAGAGATCAATTGTAGAGCTCTTTTACCCTATAGTCCTGAGGTAAAGCTATCTGTGCGAGAGTTGTCTTGAATATTGAATGACAGCCATTAGGACACAGATTAACATAGGCAGTGTCTGGAACGCAGCTTATATACACAACACACACTACCAATACCACACACATATATGTATACATGCATACATACACTGACATGCACACATACCCCATATACATATACATATACACATACACAAACACACTGCATACATAACACATATAGCACACACACACACTCACACACAGATATATACCTCACTAACATGCATGCACACTCATATCTACACACATATACACACATACACATATGCATTCACGCACGTAGGAACACTGACTTTCAAGTAATAGAAAGTGAAATTTTGATAGATCCTGACATTTTAAACTGTGTGAAAGCCAAAGTACTTGTAGAAAGAGTAATCTGTAGACTATTTTTAATTTACTCATAGACTACTGATGTAAGGAAAACAGTCTCCACTTAACAATAATAGTCATAACCGTATTAGATTTTGTGGTGCCCTTGCTTGTAGCTGCACTTGAGGCTGCAGTCTGGACCATTACCACTAGACCCTGCTGCCCTTGCAGGTAGCCAGTACCAGTAGCCACAGCCCAAATCCCAAACTCCAGCTCTGGTGTATCTCTTCTTCCAGCATATCTGACTCTCTCTTTTCCTCTGGAGATGAAATGTTGGCTCATTATATATATTTTTAATAAAAAAGGCAAATTTAAGCTTTCCTCTGTATTTTCAAATAAATTCTTCTAGAACACGGACTCACCGGGGAACTAGTTACAAATGACTTTTAGTAGCATACAGTTAATGAATTTAACCAAAGATAGAAAATTGCTGCTATGTCTGATTTCCTTTCTTTCTCTTATTTTTTTTTCTTTTACTCCAGAGCACTGTAAATCCAACTTGTCATTTCTTTTTAACTACACTTGCCATAAAACCACTTATTTTACACGGCTGTGACACGTGCGCTGCCGGTTCACCTTCTGATTAATAAAGCCATTAGCAGCAGCGGGCCTGACGCTCTCCGCACAAAGGCTGGGCTTCAGATGTCTCTGTAGCACTAATGGCTTCTCGAAGGTGATGTGGCACACAGAAGGCTGCCTGCTGGGGCCCTGGGAATGCATTTCCTAATGTACATTGTGGAGATGAATTGATAAATTACGTCAGTCTGGGTTAGTCATCATGCAGAAAAATATCGTTAGAGATGAGGCGGGAATGAAAGGCTGGGGGCAGGAGTAATTTGGTTTTCATCATTGATTTATGTTATAGAACTATTCTTGTAGTCAATTACCAAAGCAGAAAATGTCAGGGGAAAAAAAAAAATATATATATATATAAAACTTCTAGAAAAGAAGAGCCCCCTTTTTTTTTTCAAAGAGCGCTGTGGTAAACAGGCAAGATTGACAGCTCCTTTGAAACCGGCACCCCATGTAGCCAACTGGAACTCATATTTCTGTCTGTATGCCCAGTGTCCTTGGGGCTGTGCCAAGTAAAGAATTGGACCCATGGCCCTGTTACCTCCTTCCTCCTAAAATGCATTTCCTCACTATGTCTTTGAGGAAAACTCAGGGGTGCTGTTCACAATGAGGGTGGGCTAGGAAGAAAGCCACCAGGGACCATGGGGTATTGGGACATATCTCCTTTTGGAGATATCAGAAAGCTGAGATCATTCACAAAGGTGAACTCAGGGCCCTTTGTGGTTGCAAAAATAAAAATAAAACTCGTATCTATGCACAGAAATTGAAAAAAAATAAACACACACACACACAGAAACCATACTGCTTGGATTTTAATGCTTGCCTTGGAAATCTACTAGAGGAATTTTATTCTCAGGACAGGGTACAGATTTCCTGACAGTTCTTACAATGTCTGACCTCATTGCCCTTCCATAATTCATCCATTTATTCAGTGAGTGTCCTTGCTACATCAGGCTTGGGCCAGTGAGGCAAAGATTCCTGTTTGAGGAGGCTGACGCCTATTAGAGTCTGAGCTCCAGAGTTAGGCAAGCATGCCCATATCAGTTAAGTGATTTGCTTTAAACTACTTGTGAAGCTAGGTTTTAAAGTGAGAATGGCCTTACCTACTTCATGGAGCTGTTGTTGGGGGAAACATGAAGTAATGGCCACCAAGGAGCTAACAATGGTGTCTTATACTTGATTGCCAGTGGGTTGGAAGCTGTGGAGACCACCCCTCTGCAGTAATAAGCTTTGATCTGCTTCTCTGAATGAGAACACTCTCTTTCTCCCTTCCTCTGTCCCTCCCTTCCTCCCATCCACCCCCATCCCCTGTCTCCCTGGGCTTCATAGCACTTACCTACAGATCATTTTTTTTTTCAGATTCAAGAAAATAAGTAATTGATAGAGATTGATACGACAAAAATATCAATCAATCAGACAATCAATCAATCTGCCCACCCAATCTAGACAAATCCCATTTAGACCCCTGGATGCTTTTTCTTCCTCTGTCCTCCTCTCATCCTCTCCTTCCCTACCCCTCTTTTCTTCTTTTCATCTCATCCCCTCTTATCTTCTCCCATGACTCTCTCACTTGCCAAATCCTTGAACTCTTACATGATCTGAATATTTGTCTCTCTTCAAAACTGCTATATTGAGATTCCCACTCTCAATGGTATTAGGAAGTATCTTTAGGCACTGATTGGATCATAAGGGCAGAACCCACACAAAGAGGATTAGGACCCTTATAAAAGGGGCCCAAGAGGGACCTTGTGGTGGTTTGAATAAGAATGTCCCCATACGCTCACATATTTGAATGCTTCGTCATCAGAAAGTGGCACTACTTGAGAGGGATTAGGAGGTGTGGCTTGTTGAAGAAAGTGTACTACTGTGGGTGGGCTTTGAAGTTTCAAAAGCCCAAGCCAGTCACATAGCTCTTTCTTTTTGCTGCCTGTGGATCCTGATATAGAACTCTCAACTTCTCCAGCAACATGTCTGCCTGTGTGGTATATGTTCCCTGCCAAAATGATAATAGACTGAACCTCTGAAACTGTACGTAAGTCTCCATAAATGCTTTCTTTTATAAAAGCTGCTATGGTCATAGTGTTTCTTCACAGAAAATAATAACAACAACAACAAACAAACAAACAAAACCACTAAGACCTCTTCCTTGTATATGAAGATATAGTGAAAGACACCAGAAACTAAGCCCTTGATTTGGTTCCCTGTGTCCAGTGCTGAAAAATGACTCTCTATAGTTTATGAGCCACCCAGTTGATAGTATTCTGTTATAGCAGCCTGGGATGCTGGCATGTGGGTATTGAAACAGGCTCCATTTTCCAAAGAGAGAGGGCAATAAATCATACAGTTATGAACAATGCCTGCCATCCTAATCAAAATGAAACAAGAGTCAGAAGAAAAGAGAGTGTAATCTGTGAACTCTGATTTCTCAGAGCTTGTAGAAGACTCAAGATACTGTTTAGCTCTTTGTCTTTAGGAGGAGAAGGTCTGCATACTTAACCAGGTGAGCCCAAGAAGGGTAGAGTAGTCCACCTCACATGGCAGGCAGTACAGGGACAGAGATTGGCTGAGAGTCAGCCTTTCCTGCATGGCTCTGGTTTCACCTGCATCCTACATCCCATAGTGACAAAGATGAGAACTCATTCCTGAGTCACCGCTGCATCAGATGCGCCTGTGGCTCTCCTGAGGATGAAGATGCTCTGGGAGGATGCTTCAAAATAAGTTGATCAGCCTCTGCCCAGGACCAGCTTCATCGCGCACATTTGACTTTTGCTTTCTTTTCTTCCAAAAGTCAACCAACCCCTAATACAACAATGTCTTCATTTATCACCCACTCACCGGGCTCTAAAATGACATTTGTTGTTTAATTACGCTGACTTGATCATTATATACACGTATGAAATCATTGCCCTGTGCCCTATAAATGTGCATAATTATTAGATGCCAATTCAAAAAAATATTTTTTTAAAAAAAATAGACAGGCAGAGATCCTCAGATACAAAAGCTTGACTTCACACAGACATTTGCTGCTCTTAAGATACATGCATGCACACACATGCACATACTCCTCTTCCAGTCCACCCAGAGTGGAATCACAGTGTATTACTGCCCAGAGTCAGAAACAGCAGCTATTTCTGCTAATATCAGTAGCTAAGCAAATGGTCTGTCACCTGGAAGGAGCTAAATCTTTCCTATCCTCATCTTCCTTTAAAGGGCAAAAGCAGCCCCTTCTGTAATATTCTCTGTCTGAGCCTCACTGAATTCTGGCATAGCCCAGAGGGCAAGAATTCATGAATTGCTGCTGGGTACACAGCTGCTGTGGTCATTAATCATTCTGCTGTCTGCCTCTCCTATACAGGCTACCCTGTGGTGCATGCTGCATGCTGGAAGATCCAACAAGACAGAGACTGCCCCGTACTCTCCATCCCCAAAGTCTCATCAGTATCCTAAAAAGTCAGCAAGGCCAGTGTCAGTGTGCTCTGTCAACAGCAATGGCCTAGTCAGCATCTTCTCACTCTGGCCCCAGCTGTGGGGGCAGCTCTCTAAGGACCCCACTTCCAAACCCTCACATGGCTTTCTCCTCACACACTCTTCCTGAACCTCTGTTCTCCCCCACCCCACCCCCAGTTGCCTGTGTTAATTGTGCAAAGGTTGATGGGAAATTCCTGATCTGAAAATTCTTGTCAGACAAATGTACATAGTTTTCTGAGATGTGTGGAGCTTTCTGCCCATCTCTCCAGTCCTGAGGTCTGCCCTGCTCCTAGCTTTGCTGGTCTTATAATCTCAGACTGGGAAACCAAACCATCAATTCCTAAGGGAATCAAAGCCCTCAGGATCCTTCCATGTCACCTATACCTACACATACTCTACATACACACACACATCTATGTATACAAAACACAAGCACATCAGACATGTACCACATGCCACATCCACTCACGGCACACAAAACACATATACCACAAATATAACACACCCATTCCACACATCACAGATACCACAGATGTACCAAGTACACCACACAACTCATATCACACACACAAATACCCCAAACATATATATAAAACAGCATTCATACAAGAAAATTCCTGTTCTCATTCTCCTTCAAGGCCCAAGTCAAATGACTGTCACCTGCATCCTTCCCCACTTTTTTTTTTAACTCCACTGAATCTCTTTTCTTTGCTCCCTTACCACACCATCCTTCCTTCATAGCTACTTCTAGAATTATCTGGCCAGCTTCTGAGATCCCCAAGATACACTCAAAGATTATTCACTATAAAACTTTGCTCAAGGTCAATGTCCTGGTACAACCTGGCTTCAATTCTGTAGGAATTACCACCCAATCTATTAAATCATAACTCCTTAAGAACCATATTCTCCTGGTATGGGAATTAACTCTAAACCTTTATTTTACTTTTAATTTATATTACAATAGGGTGTTGCTTTCCTAAAGAATGAATGAGCCCTACCCTGTATGTTAGACGACAATAAAAATGATTATCCAAGTCTTTCTCTGCGTTAGGACAGTGTGAAAGCCAGCCTAGTCATCAGGGGCTTCGCTCTCTTTTCTACTCACCTACTTTGTGACCTTAAGAATGTCAAGTCTCTAATCCCCAGCTTGTCACATTAAAGAAATAGAAGTATTGCATCCCCACCCTCACAGCTGACTGGTTTCTAAGCTCCTAACCCTATCAGGGTATAGAGCATTAGAAACCATGGGAGGCGTGCACACCTGGAAGACAAGAGGGCTTCCATGTTGAGGCTAGGCTGGACAAGTCCACAAGAGCCTATCTCCCATTAGAGACAATGGGAGGAGAGATATGGCTCAGCAGTTGAGCACTTTTGTACCACGTGCATGGCCCTGGTGTAGTCGAAGCTCTGTCTTCATTGTTTGGACAGGGAAAGGGCCAACAGAATCAAGAAGCAGTCTCGGAGTAAGGCAGCAACCACAGAGAAGGATCCAAGGACAAGAGGCTGAGCTGGCACCCCCAGCATCCTCGAGATGTCACAGCTCCCGTTCAGAGCATTGCTGTACTTCTAGGCAGCTGGTTGGCCAACCTCAGATTTTGAGTGCGTATGTAGCTTGCTATCCTTACATAATTTTGTGCTGGGGCATCACTCTATTTGTATACAGAATCCAAGGTTTTCAAAAGAACTTAATTACAACAAATTCCATTGAGACATAATCTGGAGAAAACACATGGGCCTGTCTGCATTGCATAATGAGATAGTTAACTGGCAGGGATGGAGGCTGCTGGTGGGCACACCTCACCCTCGGCCCAGATTCAACAACAACAGATCCCTTTGCCTCTAGTCCCCGCCACTTGCCTTCGCCCTAACAGTAGGACCTCTGGCCCAGATCATCTCCCTAGCCATTTGCCCTCTAACTTCCACATCTCCCTGGGCCCCCAGCAGTCCTGCATGTGGGCTGAGTTTTCCTATGTGCTGTGTTCTCCAGGCTCCTAATCTTAATGCTATTAGAATAGATGGCACTAGGGATGTGCTAGCTATGGCTTTGCCCATTTCTGGACTTCTCCCATGTTGCTCACTCTGGCCTGTTTCCACACTGCAAATGTTGCTGTATATTGTGCAAATTCATCCCCATTTATGCCTGTGGTAGGGAAGGTAACCTTCTCATCCTGCCCTGGTACAACCAGAAAGGTTGCATTTGAGCAAAAATGGACCCTGGCTGGGTCCACTTTGGATCCCAGCTTCCTCATTATCAAAACAACAACATGAGATTAAACCATCCCCACTTCCTTAGGTAAGAAAAAGTCTGGCTCCACGACAGCAATGCCAACTATCACCAGGAAAGCTGAAGTTGGGCACAGTGATGTCTCCATGCCTCGAGTACTGGTACCTGTTTGATTAATCAGCTCTCCCAGAAGTTTGAAAGCCTCATCCACAGGAATGGGCAAAGGAAAAGTGACAGTCACACTCTATTTTTTTTTTTTTAGGAATTAAACCTGTGGTTCAGAACTTAGACAGTTGGCTGTGCACCAGAGTGTCTTAGAGAAGATATAACCTTCTAGAAATTCAATTATCTAGTAAGAAAAGGACATTTTGTCCCTTAGAAGTAGTGGCCATAGATGGATCCAGCTATACCATGTGAGTCTGGAAGGCCAGACGGGAAGAGAAGGGATATAAGAGTCACTGTGAAGGGATCTATCTCAGGAGTCTCCACGGACAATAGCCACCATGGATGCACGTGTGTGCTAGATCATCAGAGTTCAAAAATGACATAATTCTATTTCACATGATACCTGCATGCTTCTATCCCCACTCCATGCTCTGTGGATATGCAATCACAATGCAGTTTATTATTTTACATGTCAGCATCTACTGTGTCCCAGGCACCAGAGCTATAAAAATGAGGGTGACCTGCCATGCTTTGTCTTAAGGCACCAACCTGTCTGCGAGTGGGAAGAAAGATCCCCAGTAGGAAAGCTCAGGCTGAGGGAAACACATGCTACGTCTGGAGTCGTGTTCTCTGAGGAGGGAAGGCCAAAAGTCCCAAAGTGCTGAATAATACAGATCCAGTAATACAACCAAATACTAAAAACATGTGTCAAGGGCAGAGGCATGCTATAGATACTGATCAAGGATGGAGATGGTTGAAGGGAATATCAATTAAAGGTCTTATTTGAAAGGGTCCCTTAAATCATGATTGGAAATAAGGTGGTAGCTAGGAGTTCTCATAATGACTCCGTCTCAAACTGTGACATCCAGGCAAAAAGCTTCTATGCTAAAGAGAGCTAAGGAGTCCCCAACCTGGTGCGAAGGTCAAGTCGAACTATTTAAATGTCTCTCACAATCTATTCATAAACAACTTTAATATTCTTCACAGCATAGTATTTTTATAGACCAATAACTCCGTAAGTGGGGAATTTATAGGAAGAGGAGGGGAAGGGAGGGGAAGAGAGGTGGAGGGGAGGGGAGGGGAGGGGAGGGAAGGTGGAGAGGGGGGAAGGGGAGTCTGGAGCTCAGAGATGTTAGGTAAGTAGACTACAAGTACATTCCCTGAGAGGGCAGGGTCACTTGCCCTGGTGGCATACAGTTCTAATCCCACCTATTCAAGAGGCTGAGACTGGGGCTGGAGAGATGGCTCAGCGGTTAAGAGTATTGACTGCCCTTCCAGAGGTCCTGAGTTCAAATCCCAGCAACCACATGGTGGCTCACACCATCTGTAATGAGATCTGACGCCCTCTTCTGGTGTGTCTGAAGACAGCTACAATGTACTTAGATATCTTTAAAAAAAGAAGCTAAGACTGGTTACAGGGTAAATACAGGACCATCCTAGGCAATTTCAAAAACATGTCCCTCAAATACAAAGTAAAGAGAGGGGTGGGGGACATTATTCAATGCCAGCGAGCTTTTGCAGCATGAACAAATCAAATCACTTCAAAAACATACGGGCTCCATCTCAGTCCCTGTCGGCGGAGTCCACCACTCCTCACAACAGGCCATACTGTCTTGGAAATGGAATGATCATTATCTGAACAGAAGAGGACTCATACTAATCCCCAGGAGATGGAGAACAGATGTCAAAGGGAATTTGGGAAGTGTTGTGACCTGTTTCAAAGGACTAAGCTGCTAGGCCAGGGATGTCTCCCCGACCTGAAGCTGGGTCCCCAGCATACCTAAGAGGGGAAACTTTCAGAGCCAGCTTAGAGTAGGGCCAACCAGAGGAAACTGTACAAGGAATCCTAACCTCGACGGTCACATAGTCCAGGGGAAAGCTTTCTATCGGAGGCTGCTGGATGATTCCACAAGAAATTTTCCGACCTTCCTGTTGTGGAGGACCCTGGAGTCTGCTCGGCAGGAGGTGGGACGGGATGCTCTTTTCTGTATCCTCTGCTCTGTTATAATGTGAGCCCCCCTTCCCTCCCTCCCACCCACTCACCCCAGCCATGCTGTTGCTCAGAAGGCTGCCCCAACCCATTGTCTCCTGGGCCACAGAATAGCACTTTCTGCCCACAAAGAATCATAATTTACAGGCCACTTTCTCTTTAATCCACAAGAAAAAGGCAGGATGATGAGTCTGTGGGCAGAAGTCCAACGTTACAAGGATTTCAACAGATGCAAATTGTTTCCTGGATAAGGGCTAATGACAGCTAATAGGCCGGTGCCAGGGGCTAGGCGGATGACCTAGCACCAGCTTCCTATTTCTGTCGGCCAAAATCGCAACTTCCATCTGCTATTTTTATCCTCCTCCCATGTTATTGGCACTGTGGCCACAGTTTCACACTCCTACTCCTCCCAAAGGACGTGGGCACGCTATTTTACATAGGAATACAAAACCATGAGCCTTCCTTCCAAGCTACTAGGAAATGAATCAACACATGCCTGGGCTTCCTATCCCACCTGAGCAGTCACGTGCGTGCGTGCGTGTGCGTGTGCGTGTGCGTGTGCGTGTGCGTGTGCGTGTGCGTGTGTGTGTGTGTGTACTGCCCAATCTGGTTTGTTCAAACTGGAGTTGCTTTTAATTTATGAACTGGCAATCCACCGAGTAATGGTGAATCACTGCTGGATGTTTTGCCTAGGCCTCAACCAGGGCTCTGGCTCCCGTTGTAGCTTTTTGGGGGTCATCTAAATCCATCAGAGGATCGCACAGCCCCAAGCCCCGCGGTGAAGATGAAGCACAAGATCAGCTGCACACATAAAGACTGCCAAGCATCAAAAAGGTGTTTCTGAGAGCTGACATCAGCCCACATGTTGGCAAAGCAGTAGAAAGTATGGGAGTCAGGTGGCGGGGGACAGGGTGTTCCAAGGATGTAGAAAAGACGCTAAAACTCCTTGTTTGGCAAAGCAGGCTTGGGGTGTGGCAGCAGAACACCACAGCCGCACTCTCTTGGGCTAACTTAAGCTTTCTGTTTCTCCCATTATCTTGTTGCTGGTCTTCCCAGATGCTCTCCCACTCCCAGCCCTGCACATCTCCAGCCTGTCTCTCATTAACTTGCCCAACATACCTTTCTCGGGCTTCCTGACTCAATTTCCCCTGCATCATTCAGTCTGAGTCATACAAAGGCATTATGAAGTCTGCTTCTATTTCTATTCCCTCTTATGCTGCGACCAACTCAGAAGTAATGGGTTCTCACCCATCTTTCTACCTGCTATTCTCCACACAGAGCTTAATGAATACCTTCTGGATAAATAAGGAGCGGCGAGGGACCAAAGAGAGAAGGAAAAATGGGAAGAGAGGAAAGGAGGGAGAAAGCAAAGAAACAGGGAGGGCTGAGCTTTTAGCTCACCAAGATAATTGCGGAAACCATGTGATACAGGCTGGCTTGTGTAGGAGAGAGCAAACAGCAATTAACATTTTTAATCTTCCTTGAATACTATTGATAAGGTTCTACACGTGTGATTGACAAGGAGAACACAAAGACTTGCTAAGAGACTCAAAATAAGGGTTTTGAATGGAGTGATCTTGTTGCAGATAATAAGCGGCTTGCTGCCCCCCCCCCCCCCCCCCCCCCCCCCCCGCTGCCTGCCTGCTTTGAGGTGTTGTCTTCTCCCTGCTGGTTTTAGTGAACCTAGGTAGAAAGAAAAGGGCATCCTGCCCCTCCCCCAGGGAAGCAGGAAGACTTCCCCAGACAAAAGCTTCTGAAGGATGCTGACAGGCTTTCAAAAGCCCACCTCACCATTGTCCCCAGGACCTGCTCAAACCATTTTAGAGAGATGCCAGGAGGAAAGGGGCTGACAGGCAAAGACAGAAGAGGCCTGGGGGAGCAGAGGAGCAGGGGATGGAGAAGTCACTAGAGAAGACTCACGACTCAACTTCCAACTCACATGCGTCTAGGGGAGTGAGGGGACGTGATGAGTCATTTTATTTGTCAACTTGATCTGGGCAACAGGGTGTCCAGACAGTGGCTCAAACATTATTCTGGAAGTTGCTGTGAGAATTCATTAATTAAATTAGGTGGATGAGATTAACGTCTAATTCACTGTATTTGTTTTACACGAGGGAAAGAGATAGATAGATAGATAGATAGATAGATAGATAGATAGATAGATAGATAGATAATTTTACTTGTTTTTAAGAATTTCATATATGTATGCAATATGTATTGATCATATTTATCCCTGACTTCACCACTTAAACTTCTCTTAGCTCCAATACCCCCTCTTCCTCACCTCCTGACTCTCTCCCCTTCCTCCTCCTCCTCTTCCTCCTCCTCCTTTTCCTCCTATCCTCCTCCTTCCATAAGCCATTGAGTCCAGTCAGTGATGCTCATGTGTAACAGGTGTGGAGCCATCTACTGTGATGAGCAACCTACCAGGAGACACACACTCAAAGGAATTCACTCTCTCCCCCAGAAGCCATCAACTTCCAATATCTTCAGCTAGGATTGGGGCCAAGCCAGCCTACCCTCTCTAGCTTGGAATTTCTACAGGCTTGATCTTGTGTAAACAGGTCTTGAATGAGTAATCACAGCTTCTGTGAGTACACAAGTACAGCAGCCACGTCACCAAATCCCTCCATCTTCTAGACCTTACATTCTTTATGCTCCTTCTTCCGCCTGCCCCATGAACCTGGGGAGGGGGTTTGATAAAGATGTCCCACTTAGGGACACTTATTTTCAGCACTTTAATGCTGGATCAGCACCAGTTATGATTCTCCACATTGACCACTCTATACTATAAAAAGGAAGTTTCTCTGAGAGCAACACAATTCTCTAGGTATAAATGTAAATACTTAGAAGGCAGTTTTATAACAATATCATTTAACAGAACAATATAAGTCCTGTTACCAGGGTTTATGACTGCCCCCCATCCATGGTTTTTTTGACTATCAGGCATGAATTATGTCCTGGGAATCAGGCCTCAAATCCAATCTGAAGTGGTTGGTTACCACCCAGACTGGGATGCCACTACTGCACTCCGTGCACAGTATTGGTATTGATGAATACAGTGCTGGGTAAGTTCACTGATACATTCTTTCCCAGAAGCCTGCAGAGCACCTCCTAGCACTATGAAAACTAGGACCCAGAGATTAAGTCTCCCAATCAGTTCAAAACCAACCAAAATATGTGAGATCTTTAGCAATAAGGTCTTACCATCTCTATATGGTAGGAAACAGTCTGTACTATTTGGGGGCCCTCAAGGGCTTTCCTGAACAGAAACTCATAGGGAGACATCCTTATGCCTGATACTGAGATTTTCAGCTAATAACTCATGTCTTCTGGGAACAACACTATCCATTCATGCCAAGAACTTCCATTAAAACCCTTAATTTTTTATTAGTTAGCTTACAAAACAATGGGATCCCATTGTAGAGAGCCTTATTGGGGTGCCATGCCACCTGGCAGGAACTTGACATCACCAATGTGAAGTTCCTCTCCCAGCCTTTGAGCAGGAACTCCTGTGTTAGCCATAACCCCCTCCACCTGGGGTGGAGCACTCAGACCAAGGTGAAGCCCATTGTTCTTCAAGGACCTGCAGTTTCCTGAGAAACACTAGTCACCTATGGAGCAACCAGACCAGTTCTGTGGAGAAGCTTCCAGCCTTTGGGGGAAGGGTTTTCCCCTGCCTATATATTTGGAGTCCTCCATTAAACTTTGAGACCTTGAATAGCAGGTGTTGTCTTGGTCTCCATCTCTTTTCACTGCCTTCCCACACGTCCTCAGCTTCCCTTCCAGGTAACCCATTCAATGTAACTGCGGGCAGTTACATCTCATAAAGTTTTTACATTTATCCTTATTTTTGGTTTGCCCAGCCTTTCTCCTTACCTTCTTCCTCGCTTAAACCTTTAACCCACTTCTCCCTGCTACTTTTGTATCACACCTGTTCCATTCTATCATCCCCTCCCCCCATGAAGGTCTCTTCCTCCCTGATCTCAGGAGCCATTTCTGGTTTTCTGACCTCTACAGATGCTGTCAGTTAAAGATATAAGTCTAAAATTTGAAAGCTAGGATTCATATATGAGAAAGAATACATGATGTTTGTCTCTCTTACTTATCTCGACATAATATTTTCTACTTTGCTTTAAATTTCATTTTTATTTATAGCTGAATAAAATTCTATTGTCTATATGTACCACATTTTTATTATCCATTAATCAGTGGTGGATATCTAGGCTGTTTCCATTCTCTGGCTATTTATTATGAATAGACAGCAACAGACATGGATGAGCAAGTAGCGCTGCAGATGGAGGTGGAGTCCGTTAGGGTATAGGGTGTCAATGGGAGATCGATTTTTATATGTTTGAGGAACATCCAGACTAATCTCCACAATGACTACACCAGTTTGCACTCTTACCCACAGTGCATAGGGATCCCTTTCCTTCACATCCACAGTGGAAACTGTTGTCACTTGTTGTCACATGATGACAACCACTGTTCTGAATGGAGAGAGATAGAATCTCAAAGTAGCTTTCATTTGCATTTCCCTGGTGGCTAGTTTATAAAATATTCGTTATCCATTTGCATTTTCTATTTTGAGAACTGTCTAGATCCACTGTGTGTGTGTGTGTGTGTGTGTGTGTGTGTTTCATTGATATTTTAAGTTCTTTGTATATTCTAGATACCAATCCTCTGTCAAATGTACAACTGGCAAAGAGTTCTCTCTCATTCTATAGTCTTTTTATTCAATTGACTGTTTTCTTATTGTACGGCATTTGAAATTTCATAAGATCCCATTTGTTGTTTACTGGCCTTATTTCCTGAGCGACCACAAGCCACTTGAGAACATCCTGTGCCTGTATCTTGAAGTGCACTTAACTATTTTCTCCCTAGAAGTTACAGGATTGTAGTCTTATGCTGAAACTCCAGTTCAAGTGGATCCAGTATCCATTTCTGGCTTCCACAGAGAGCAGGAAGGTGCGTAGTGCATAGAGTTATGCAAGCAAAATGCTATACACGTAAGATAGGAATAAAACATTTGAAATAAATAAACTTGAGAAGCCAAGGCTTTCAATGTCATTCACCTGGCATAGCATGCACATGGCCCTGAGCTTAACCCTCAGCATCGATTTATTAATAGTTAACTATTATTAACTAGAAAAGACTGCAGATACCAAACTAATTAGATAACCAAAGTAAATGTTCTTGAATTCGATAAAATACTTCCCAGACAGAACCCCAGGGGAGTCCAGAATCACTTCTCTAATGTTCTTGCCAAAAAGCACGATGTGAAGTTCACTGTGAGGGTCAGACAATACCACCAGGAACACTCTCCAGATAACTCCAACTAATCTCTGAGGTCAATGTCATGAAGGTCAAAAGAATGGGAGCCGGACTGAATCTAGAGGCACAGCTCAGGTTAGGGATACATCTCTTTACCTCAAAGCACAGAGCTGGACAACTAAAGCCTGAGCAGTATCTGTGTATCTTTATTGTTGTACAGTGTTTACAGACCAGTCTTAATTACCTCATGATGGCAACTATAGTGTGCTGCTACAGAGAATACCCTCACCTGTGGGAAACCTACACTAAAATATTCAGGAATTCTGGGACCTTGTGTTGACAACTTACTCCAAAACAATTCAGAGGCTTTTTACTACACACAGGTGCACAAATACATTCACAGCTACATATGTAGTACTATATTTATGTAGGAGAATACACCTCTGTTCATCGGAGATACTAAAGTATTTTGGAGTAAAATAGTACATTGGGAAAAATGGGGGTGAAGAAACCATTGAGTTCTCTCTCTTTAAAAAAAAAAAACTCTTTTAGGGGTTAAAAACATTTCCAAATAAACAAATGGCAGAAAATATAAACAATAAAATTTATAGTATTTGCTAATGGAAAAAATTGGGATTTGGAGATAGCTCAATCAGTAAAACACTTTCCTTGCAAGCAAGAGGACTCAAGTCTAATTTCCAGAATCTACATTTTAAAAAAAAATCCCGGGTAGTGTCACCTGCTCGTAAGCCCAGCGCTGAGGAGAGGGAGACAGGCAGGTTCCTGGAGCTGACTGGCTAGTGAGTCTAATGAGTAACACCCACGTCTATCTTCTGACTTTCATACCTATATGTATACACATGCACACACACTTGCATACACACAAACATGCATATGCATACACATGAAGAAAAAAGAAAAATGAGAAATTATAACTTGTAGAATCATGATGTTGATGACATTTCTGCCTTGCCCATGATGTAAAGAGACATGTCAGATGCCACCCTTTCAAAACAAAAAACAGTGTCTGTACAATGTGGAGAATGAGCCATCTTAGCCACACTTTTAACTAAGTTTGAGTGAGTTTATTAAGCATATACCAACCCTAAGTAAAGGAATAAATACTAAGAGATAGATTAAAATAACAGATATAATGATAGAGATGACTGGTAGGTGATAGGTAGATAGATAGATAGATAGATAGATAGATAGATAGATAGATAGATAGATAGATAGATGATAGATAATTGAGATGACTGATAATGATAGATATATGATAGACAAATAATAGATGTTAGAGCGAAAGAGGGAGAGAGAGAGAGAGAGAGACCATCAAATTCAAATCCAGTGCTTAAAACACCCAGGAGAAACCTATTTAGGAAGTCCTGCTGAGGCAGCAAGCTGAGTTCCCAATACGAGGGGTCTCAGGCAGAGCACAGTGTCACCTTTGGTAGGTTTCCAAGTAAGGGAACAAACAGCGACAGATCGGGGGCTTGCAAACACCCAGCAGAAACTGTCTGAGGAAGTTGAGGCAGGCAGTGGGAGGGACCCGTTGGGCTTTCTCTCTGGAACTGAGCTTCCCATGGCTCAAGTTCTACCTTCTCTCCACTCGGGTACTTTTATATCAGGGGATCTTCTAACTGTTCTCAAGAGCACAATACTTCTACCCTTGGGTTGCTTTGCCGTACTCTTCTTCCATCCACGTTTCAGAGTTACCTGGGGAAGCTCATACCAGACAAGGGGTGGGAAAAAATGAGGGACAACCGGGCCTTCAGAGCCAGCTTCGAGATAAGCTCAAGCAGATATGGCAATTTCCAATATCATGCGTCTTCCAACCAGCAACACAGGAAAACGTCTGTCCTGCTGTTATAAAAAGCTTAGCTTTATAAGCTCCTACGTTTCATTAAACCTCCTCCTACTCCCACAGAAGTGCTGGGCCTCCACCAGGCCCGCAGCTCTTCCACAGCACTTGGAAAACGGCTTATTTCTTCTTGCACCCTCCTGGTGACCAAAGCAAGACATCCCCGGCCACCCACCTATTCGTCCCGTAAGATTCTGTTCCTTCTCACAGGTGAAGAGCCACACAGGAGGACAGGTTTAAAAAAGAAAATCAGGTAGGTCTCCTGAGAGCTAGTGTTGAGACAAAGCTGCTTGATCTACAAGCATGAGGCTTCAGGGCTCACAAGACTTGACTTTGAAAAGAAAGAAAGGGCCCTGACATTCAGTAACAGATCTACTGCTATTACAAGACATTGGTGAACACGTACCATCTCACCAAATGCAAACATACCCCATCCTACTGCCATGTTGGATCAAGACTAAAACCAGAGCCAGAGTGCTCTGTGCTCTTTTCAAAACACAGAGAAGACCCAAGCCTTGTTCGAGAGGAAAGCATTCTCTCCCTGTATCCTGTTCTGGTTCCTGTGACGGCGGCTGCTCCACCGTTTAGATCCTCACCTCCCTCAGCGTGCCCTCTTTAGGAAGACAGACAATCGTCATTTCTCAACTGCCTCTCCAGAGCAAAGTGCCACTTTCTCAACTTCTCTCAACGAATTAAAGTCAAACCCAGATCCTGGTCCCTTCTAAAACCTTCTCTGGTGTGTGTTTCTCTCATATGTGTTTCTCATAAGCCCAACTTGTTTATAGGTGTGTTCCTGGCGAGCTTCGGCTGATGGTGCTGGTAACCAGTTTGCCCTAGACACACACAGAAAACTTGGTAAATATTAAGTAAATCAACTGAGCTGGCTTTCCCCATTGCCAGGCCATGACATTTATAACATTTTATGACCCCTACAAACAATTTGTGAGTTAGATTTTCTCACTTCTCAAGAATCCCCAAGTTAGCCAGCTGATGACAGAGAAACTATGGCCAATTGCAAAGCAAGTGAGTAGCTAATTTCATGGGCAAATTATGAATTACTATAATATGTGGGACAGAACCCAAAAGTTGGAATGTGTGGAACCTATAAAGGGTGCAAATACTCTAGATGGTGGAGGGGATGTCGTAGGTTTGTTTGGAAACAGAGGTGGCTGAGATAGAGCAACAAATGCCACCAGCCCCTGGGTCAACCCTGAGACACCACACATTTCTTCCTATAGCTGAAAATCAGCTGGGCCAGGAGAAAGGATCCACTGCCCCCTCCATTCCACTTTTGGCTGTGTTCCATATACTGCCTGCCAACTCATAGAGATGACACCTTCCTGGTGAGGTGGTCTGTCTCCCAACAAAATGGGGCAGCCATAGTGGTCAGCACATTGCCTACCTCATTAGTGTCTCAGCCTGGTCCTTGGTACTCAGCCAGCCGCCTCTCATGAGAGTTTCCGGTTCTTGCCAGCTGAGCTGACCTTCCTATCCCCTACCACATTCTTTAGGAGGGCTTTGTTCTGTTGACACCTGCACCTGGCCTCAGTTTCTCAGCACATGAACACATGTGCTCCTCTCTGACTCTACTCTTTGCTTCCTGAATGCTGCCAGCAGGGAAACGCTCTGCTAAGCCCAGTCTTCCTTGCGTGGCACCCATCCTCCCATTTGATCTCCATAGCACCTCAGAAGTAGGTCAGCCAGAGAACTGATGGAAGCCCTCTGCAGCTTTCTTCCAAAGGAGGAGTCCTCTGAAGGAAGGCCCTGGATGAACTTCCTTTCCCATTCAGCAGTCACTTCTGAGGGGGAAAAAAAAAGTAAACCCTACAACGGGAGAAACTAAGACTAAACTAAGGCGGTGGGAAACTGAACCTGGAGATGATGGAAGACATCGCCGGCATTGGTTTTTTTTTCATGAGAAAACTATGGTGCACATAGTTGACGTTTGCTCTCAAGTCTAGGACCTTTGACCTGATCTTTTCTACTTATGTATATTAGTTCTATAATCTTGCAAGAGGAAATGTACCTTGTCCTTTCCTTGGTCAAACTTAAAAAGAAGAAGAAGAAGAAGAAGAAGAAGAAGAAGAAGAAGAAGAAGAAGAAGAAGAAGAAGAAGAAGAAGAAGAAGAAGAAGAAGGAGAAGAAGCAAATAAACAAAAAAACCAACTGTGAAATGCATGGATCCCGTGTGAGGCTCCCACAAAAGGCAGTTCATTGTGAATTACATCCTTGTCAGCATGGGTTTTGAAATTTCTCCAGGGAGCCATCTCTATAGAGATTGGCGGTATATCAACTATAACCTAGTAAGATGCAATTGCAGACTGAATCCCCAGAATGCAAGTGATGGGGTGGGGGTGGGGGAGCACCATAAATCACCTCATTCTCCACAGATAATGTCTGTGCATCTTTCGTCTTCTCGTTTCACACACAAAACAAACAAAGCCAAATAGACTCCCAAGCCGGGTGGTCCCATTTGTCTGCAGCCCATGCCATCCGCCACAGTTATTCCATCCAGCAAATTGTGCCTGGCCTTGATGAGGTGGTAGGACTCTGTCTCCTATTTCCCTCCAGAGCACTAGACTTTTAGTCTTTGTTCAAATGGATCATTTATTTGGAACTATGACGGAAGCATAAGAATGGAGCTTTTCTGAGAAAGGGCTGTCCAGCTGGGTTTTGATGTCAGGTCTGAACAATTTTAGGGTTGAGCAGCAGATTTCTTTGTCCTTCCTTTGTAACAACTTGAGCAAAATGAGAACCAGAAAGCAAAAGGATGAAAAGGGAGGGAAGCAGGAGAGGAAAAAGGGATGGTGGAGGGGCAGGAGTAATTTCTCCATGGGTGGGGCGGGCATAGCTGTAGCTCACTGAGACAGGTGAAAAGCAAGGTGTCAGAGTTCATTCAAGCCATCTCTCATCTCTGAGAACTACTGCCCCAGCTCCCTCAGACACAACTGAGGTTTGCTGGTATGACAAAAGCAGAAAATAGAATCGCACAGGCTGCCCTAAGTTCTGACTCAGTGTGGCATCTCAGCCCTGAGAAAGTTGGCTCCAAACCCAATCACAGTGTCACAGTGATGTGACAATTTGGATACCCTTCAGACCATTAACAGTTCTCCTTGCAGTAGAAACTTCTAGATAGTGAGGAACCAGGAGGATGGTGACAGCTTGACATGAAGAAAGTCCACTCTTTGAAACAGGACTTCCAGCAATGGAAAAAGAGACTGGGTCACATCTAGATTTCTAGGGCAAGAAGAACACTGACGTCCTAGTAAGAGGGTCAGGGTGGACCTGCTGAGTGTCTTTGAGTTGATTCCACAATCAAGGCCAGACTGAGAGACTGGAATCCAAGCAGAAAGCCAAAAGGACATAAGGGTAGGTACCTAGAGCTTACTACTGCAGACCTCAAAACGTAGGGCTACACACTACTTCTAACTCTGTCTACCTAAAGGGATTGGACCCTCAAACATGCAGTTCAGGGACAAAATAGGTCATTGAGATGTGGTTAATCTTGATGTACCAACTTCAGGGAATCTGGAATAAACTAAGAGACACATCTCTGCATGAATCTGCGAGGGTATTTCCAGAAAGGATTAATGGAGGGACTCTCCTTCAGAGTGGGTGTTACCCTCCAACAGGTGACTCATAGACAGAGAGGTCCAAGAAAAGAGCACTTTTGCTTGCCTACCTTTGCCTTTTGCTAATGGTATTTTCTATCCCTGTTAGTGGTGGTGGTAGGTGGTGGTGATAGATAGTGGTGATAGGTAGGTGGTGGTAGTAGTGTATTAGTGATGGTGGTGGTAATGGTACTTGTGATGGTTTTTATATGCTTGGCCCAGGGACTGGCACTATTTGGAGGTGTGGTCTTGTTGGAGGAAGTGCATCACAGTGGACATGGGCTTTAATTCCCTACTCCTAGCTGCCTGGAAGCCAGTATTCTGCTAGCAGCCTTCAGATGAAGATGTAGAACTCTTAGCTCCTCCTACACCATGCCTGCCTGGATGCTGCCGTGTTCCTGCCTTGATGATAATGGCCTGAACCTCTGAACCTGTAAGCCAGTCCCAATTAAATGTTGTCATTTATAAGACTTGCCATGATCATGGTGTCTCTGTTCACAGCAGTAAAACCCTAAGATAGTAGTGGTGGTAGCAGGTGAGGTAGTAGGTGGGAGTGGTGATATTGGAGGTGGTGGTGGTGGGTAGGGTAGAGGTATTAGTGGTGGTGATATTGCTGGTGGTAGGAGGGTGACAGTTCTGCTGCTACTATGGTAATTCTTCACTGGCATCAGACTCCAGCTTTGTTGGCTTCTAGTATGGGCCCAGTGACTTCCAGGCATCTTCAGAGCCAGACTGGGCTTTTAAGTGAAGCATCCATTTTTGTGAACCGAGCAGCAGTTCTCAGCCTCTCCAGTGTACAGCCAGCTATCGTTTGGACTATTCAGATTCCACCATGTAAGGCAATCTGGCATATCCCTTTCCAACACATACCCATCCTGTCCATTCTAGTCCCCTAGAGAGCCCTGCCTGATGCGGCAGGGCTCTATTCACATGCAGGATCTGGGCCGACAACATAAAACTTAGAGTGTAAATACATGCACCTCCATCTCCTCTGTGAGTCAGAAAAAAAGGCTGAGCAGGAAGCCGGGATTATTTCTGAACTCCTAGCTGGATCCCGACGGTGAGTTCTGTTAGGAAATGACATTTAGGGGATTTATACTCTGCCAATTGGAGACTCTAGCTTCCCATGTTCTTCCTCACTGAAAGTTCTCTGCCTCTCTTGGCTTTTGTTCTTACCAAGTGAAGTTTTAATTCAGGAGTCCAAAGCTTTGATCTTTAGGAGGGAAGTTCCAAACTGACATGGGGCATCAGTAGATGAAGTCTACAAGAGAACCAGGAGATGGGCCAGTGGATGGAGGTAACTTGAGCTGAGGTGAGTGGGCTCAAGCACACTTAAAATAATGCTAAGAGGAGTTCCAGTGCTCCGACACTTTCTTGTGAAGGCTCCAAGTGCAGGTGCCATCTATCCTTTACTTCAACTACTTCATTTGTACTGTGTGGTTCAGTCTTCTTCCAAATCCCATTGGCAAAATGAATTCTGTTGTTTCTGACTCATAAGAAGGTCACATCCACTCTAAATGGCAGGGCTCTTGGCTAACTTCTGGCAGTGACTATAATAGGGCATATGTGTTCAATGTTTGGGGTATCTTTAGAATGATAACATAAGATATATAGGGTAAAAGAAGATTTCCCATTACCGTTGTTATAAATGGCACAGACAGAGGTGGAAAGGCCAGTCATTATTTTTCATTACTTGTTCAACAAGTGTCGACAGAGGGGCTCATACGATCCAGGAAGAGTCTCCCATGCTAGATAGGCACAGTAAAATTCAGTCTTGCTCTCAAACAGCCGGAATCCAGGAAGGAGGAAAGGAGATGCTGAACTAAATTTATACAATACAAGGCAGCCTCTGGTGGTAGTCAGTAATTGCCAGGTGACCTCACAGGGAGTGTGAACTGAAACTTGCTTTGGAAGACAATTTATTTTACTGAAATAAGAGTAGACATCATAAGGGAGACAGTGAGACCCTTTCCCTTCACAGCTTTTATGGGGGTCTTTGGATAGATGAGAGAAGACAATTAATAACAGAGGTGGTTAATGATAGATAAGTGTAAACATTTTATTAAATGCACACACACGTCGGGATTTTCACAAGCAAATGAAGGATGAGGTGTGAGGACATAATCAAAGCATGATGCCTCTATTCTATTTAGACAAAAAAAATGGAGCATCAGCATGAGTTCAGCTTGAAATAATCAATATACCAATATGATGCATTTTACACAGTACATTTTAATTCCTTCAAATGCATTAAGAAAAAAAAAAAGGAAGGGCTGTGGATGTAGCTCAGTGTAGAGGGCTCTCATAGCACGAGCCAGGGCTCCAGGCTGCACACCCCACATTGTCAGCAAAGAGGATCTGTAATCAAGAGCAATGCATGCACAGCTGCCTGGGGCAGGATAAGCCTGGAGCTCTGATACGGCCCAAAAGTTCATTCACTATTCCATTTCACCAGGTCAGCCTTTGATATATTACTGTCCCATTCATTTGAATTCTCTGGCTGATAAATTAACTTATCCACTTAGAGTGTAGCTCTTGGCTAGTTTCCATTCTTTCTGTGGATGGAGTGGGCTCTTCTGCTTTTGTATTTTTGGTTTTGTTCGATACAGAGCACGAGCTGTCTGTATCAGGAGAGCCTCTTCTCTCAGCCCTCTCTAGCAGATAGCTCTGCTACACTGAGGGAGAGAGTAGGGTAAAACTGAGCCATGGTTTAACATCCCTGAGATCATGTACACATGAGAATGGCTAACCATTTCTTTGGTAACCTGTAGGATTCTGGCATTGGAAAATGCCAAATTATCAATTCTTTAATTACGATATCTCGTGGCAGCTCGTATGAGATGATCATGGAGAACTTGGTGGGACTAGCAAGGGCCAGTGAAATCTACTCAGGTGGTGAATATCAAGACTGAAGGGATAGCTTCAGGTGGCAGGCATTAGCAGTGCATTGCCTCCAAATTAAACTGAGGTAGGGGTGTAGGGGTGTGTGTTTACGCATGTGTGTATGTGTGTGCTTGTGCATGTGTGTGTATGTGTGTGCATGTATGTGTGTATATGTGTGTGCATGTATGTGTGTATGTGCACATATGTGTGTATGCGTGTGTGTGTGTATGTGTGTACATGCAATCCATTCTTGATCTGTTTTTCATATTTTATTCTTCCAGTCCCTGAGGGCATTTCAAATTTTTCTAGTGTTAAATAAGCTTCCTCGATACCAAGATGCTGGGATAGTCACTGCCTGTACTTATGTCACCCTTCTCTGTTTATTTCTTCCCCGGGGCTCCTTGGGTAAGTATTCACATGCTTAAACGCTCATGGTTTTTTAACAAGTAACATTTTCTAAAGTTATTTTTATGCTCCCATGTGGTAGAAATAAAACATTTCTCTCCTACCCACACCGAGCAAATGGAAAACGATGGTAGTTGATTTTCAGTTCAGACTCTTGAACTCGTGAAAGCATGAAGGCAGCCTTGGACGGCGGGTACAGGCACATAGAGAGACTAGGATACAGACTGTGATGGAATGGGACGGGGGCATTGCCATCCAAGATGGGGCTCTTGATTTTTGGGTCAGAAGAAAATGAGGAAGTAATGGATAGGAAGCTAACAACCCAAAACAGTCAGTCTTGTGACCATGTGTTGTCACGTGACAGTTGTCACATGACAACTGTCACATCCTGTATGTGCAAGGTGTGGATCAGACTGCAATTTTACCTTAATGTGTTATAAATGCCTTATGCTTTAGCAAGCTCTTTTGTCTTCCTGTTGTCTCTTTAAGCTACCACTGCCATGGCCTGCCTCTCCCGCTTCTTGATCCACTAGAGGATTTCTAACACTTCCACTCTCTCTCCACCATTTGAACCTCCTCCATATAATTTGGCACAGGCAAGCTTCAAGATCCTGTAAGCATTCTCAAATTCAGGATTCAGCAATCCCAACCAGAGCTCCAGTTCTGTGTCCATGATTTATGTGAGCTTAGATAAAAGCACTTGTATTTTCTCCACCATTTATAATCCCTGTTAAATCAGCGCTTCAGGAGGACAGTGAGACTTTCCTTCCAAATGGGCTAGCATTTCCCACTATTGTTTTGCAGTAGGTATTTGTGCTTCATCTATAACAATGGACTTTTCCTTCTTGGCTGCAGTAGTTTGGCAGAGGCAGCAACTGGAAACTGACCATAGTATATGAGAATCTCTGAAAACACATGGCCAAGACAGGAATTCCTGTTCAACACGATTCACTTTGGTTCAGACTTCAAGAGTTAGACAGCAGGTAGTTTATTATAGGCATATTTAAGCACAGCACTATTCAGGAAAAAAAATTCCTGTTGATAATTAACTCAATACCATGTACACAATAAAGCTTGTGTAATGATTACATTGAAACTCTTTGTAAAACACACATAACATCCTATCATATACATAACATAAAGATGGTGTGGGCTACGGCGTCCATAGACTCTTGTTTGAATGCTTGCCCCATAGGGAGAGGCACAAGTAGGAGGTGTGGCCTTGTTGGAGCAGGTGTGGCCTTGTTGGAGGAAGTGTGTTACTATGGGGGTGGGTCTTGAGGTCTCCTATGCTCAAGCTACACCCAGTGTGGCACACAGTCTCCTGCTGCCTGAAGATCAAGATGTAGAATAATCAGCTCCTCCAGCACCATGTCTGTCATGTTCCCTGCCATGATGTTAATGAACTGAACCTCAGAAACTGTAAGCCAGCCCCAACTAAATGTTTTTCTTATAAGAGTTGCCATGATCATAGTGTCTCGTCACAGGAATAAAACCCAAACTAAGACAGGTGGGTTCTATAGATTCGTACATAAATATCTTGAGGGGTTAGGGGATGATCTGGTATGGTCTCAGTCACAGAGATAGCAAAAAGGTCAACAGGCTATAAACCTCCTCTGTTCCCAGACTTTTGGGCAGAAAACAGGTTATACATCTCCTTTGAAGATGTTTAAAATTCCTGTTTCCCCCGGTGAGCATAAGAACCTCTGTGCCTCCTACAACTGTGCTTTAGAACTCTGCCCTGCTGACTGGCTCAATCACCAAGTCATACTGACTGTACCAACCATTTCCAAATGGAGAAAGCAAGAAGCATCATTCTAAGGTGAATGAAAGAAGCCAATGCACATTCTATAGAGAACGATAAATAGAAAGACACAGCTATAGTTGAACTGGCCCCAGAAAATAAGATCTGGATATTCTAGTGTGCTTTCTGTTAAGATGATAAAGCACTGACCAAAACCTACTTGGGGAGGAACAGATATATTTGGCTTATAAGTTATAGTCCATCATCAAGAGAAGCCAGAGCAAGAGTCTGAGGCATGAACTTAGAGTAGGAACTGAAGCAGAGACCTAGAACTGAAGCAGACGGAACACTGCTTACTGGCTTGCCTTCAGCCTCACATTCAGCTGCCTTTCTTATACAGCCCAGGCCTGCCGGCCTAGGGAAGGCACTGCTCACAGTAGGCTAGAACCTCCTACATATTAGTGACCAGGGAAATAACCCCACAGACACGTCCACAGGCCAATCCAATGGAGGCAGTTCCTCAAGTGAGGTTCCCTCTTCCCAGGTATATCAAGCTTACAGCTGAAGCTAACCATTCCATTGGACATGGCTGCCAGCATACCCAAACAAACCAGGGAGCAAAGCTTGTGGCATTCAGCAATGGGGCAAGTTCGAGAACTGAGAAAAAGAATGGGATCACCCTGCCCAGTGGCAATGATGGCCTCAGGTAAGCAAGCCGAGCCCCCAGAAGCCTTGGAACAGTCTGTTAAAAGCCCTCGGAAGTTCTGTAACCTCAGGCAGCTGTGGGTACCACAGATTTAGCTATCTCTAGACATCCAACTGATATCATGACATGGAATCCTGAGTTTCACCTAACTTGCCTTCCCCAGTGTTTACGGAATCCTTCCCATCTCCACAAAGAAGCTGCAGGTACTCTGGAGTTCAGTTTTCATGTGGTTCAGCCCCAAGATTGGCAGACTGACTGCAGACTGCATCCTCTTCTTTGCCTGCAGTACAGTAGCCTCACCATGCCAACGGGTGTCTCCCTCCCCTACATACCGCACCCCTACTCATGATCCTGTAGATACACATAGACCTTCACTCCCCAGAGGCAGTCAGTGAAACCAGAAATGGGATTTCTTAGATAAGACTTGACTGACAGTGTTGAAGATAAAAGAGATACAGGAGATACAACCACAATCCAGGTGCCAGACCAGTCTTCCGTGGATTCCTCCC
>BTHU01000019.1:36823728-37128728 GCA_036184795.1 Tokudaia tokunoshimensis
AGAATTGTGTGAATGACCCTTTCACAGGGATTGCCTAAGACCATCAGAAAACACAGATATTTACATTAAAATTCATAACAGTAGCAAAATTACAGTCATGAAATAGGAACAGAATAATGTTATGGTTGGGAGTCACCATAACATGAGGAACTGTATAAAAGGGTCCCAGCATTGAGGAAGTTGAGAACCACTGCTCTAGAGCAACAAACCAAAGTTCCTAGGTGTAGGATCTTCTCACTGTTGGGAACAAGGGCAATACACAACAAGAACCTGTGCTTTCAGACTTACCAAGGACTTTGGAATAGAATCCAAGAATAACATCAAATATATGAACAGCTCACAGGACCAGAGAGATGGCTCAACCATTAAGAACATTTACTGCCTTTTTACAGAGTTCGGTTCCAAGAACACAAATCATTTAGCCTCTGCAGACATACATACACACAGATCATTTAAAATAATAATAAATAGTAATAATAATAAGTTTTTTTTAAAAAAAAAAACCCAGCTCATAGCTAACTTGCTAAATTGCCCACCATAATGTATGTCACAGATGCAGGGCAAGGTCTGGAGAGCATTTCTTCCAGAGTCTTCTTTTGTGATGTTGCAGAGGCCAGGACCACACTCATGTGTGTCTCAAGATGACTGTCATTGCTACAAAAACATTTAGGACTATTATCCCCTATGCTCTTGTTCCTTGTACAAAATTCATCCCAGAATCCAAAGGAATTTGTTTTGCTTTGTTCAGTAAGTTCATGCTCACTTTGGCCTATTGGAATCCCATCAAAATATGAAACATGATAGATGTTCTTTGCCTGTAAATTTCTTAATACTAGTCATAAGTGCCAACTAATTCATGCTTCAGAGATGAAATAGCCTGACTGCCCAGCATTCCTCAAGTTATCCATGAATCAATAGGCTGGTTCATTTCCAATTGATCTACATGCACCCCCCTGTTCTGTTTCTAACACTTGCTCTACAGTTTTGATTATAATGAAGACTGCAGTTAGCCTCTGGCCAATAACAACATCTACTCAACACAGAGCCCTCAGAACTGCAATGCCACCACAACATTTACAAGGCTAGTGTCTCTCCTGTGCTCACCAGTAAAGCAGAACCTCAGAGTTCAGGCAGAAATCACAATATCAGAGATGAGGAAAATCCCCAAATAAGCTCCTTGGTGATACAATGGAGGCATTTCAGAGCAGTGAGGATTTTGTTGTTTGATCTAATTAGACATCATAGAGTTACTGAAAAGACTTGAGGAAAAGTAATGACTTGGTCAATACCATGTGGCTTCTGTGGCCAGAGAAATATCTGAGCCCAGAGGGCAGTTCAGGGTAGGAAACTCACTCTCATGAACACCTGCCAGATGGTGTATCTGGGGAAGCCTGGGGGCTGAAGAGACCCACTCTGATTAAGCCAGAATAAAGCCCCACAAAAAGCCACTTCTCTTGTATAGAGGTCTTGGTGCCATAGAATACCTGAAGAGGTTATGAAAAACACTGCACAATCCCTTCTCTCCATCCACATTTTCACAGGATTTGAACTTGTATCACTAGGTTTGTACTGAAAGCTTCTTTTCCCAGTGAACCATTTCGATGTCCCAACTACCAGGCCATTGTCTCTAAAAGAGTCATTCTCCATTTGTTCTCCAAAGATGTCCTGAACACCCCACATCAAGCCTGCTCTTCCTAAGACTTGAGAACCATAATCCTTTTCTGCCCTTCATGTCTACCCTATCCTGCTTTCTTGGTGTTCCTCCAATTTAACTACAACTTTGAAACAACAAGAGGTTCCATAATCCTCCTGAATGGCAGCCGCTCCTTCTCACCTGTTCTCACTCTTCCTAGAAATAACGAGAGCTAATTTGCCCTCTGGTTGCGGCTGCCATCCCAACAATTCCAGACTGTGTCAGCCTTTGAAAGTTTTCTTGATTTGTTCTATGGCAAAGTTGTCAGCATTTGCTTCCCTTTATGTACAGGAACGCCAAATGTCAGAGCTCCAGAGGTGCTGTCATGACTAAGCCATCTAAAATACCAGCCCAGTCCGACAGCTGCTCTCTCAAGATGCCGCATCCTCTTTGTGTTATTATCACTCTGATACACACTACCTGTTCATCACGTTTGTCTCCTCCTTTCTCACAAGACACAAGTTCTGAAGTGTGATCTGTGCGTTCCAAGTAACCACCACCTCCTTATCTATAACAGAACTTTCCAAATTAATCAATCATGGTTCAGTTCCAGTAGGATAACATGAAGTGGAAGTTGCCGGAAATAAACAACTTTTGAGTTGCAAATTGCCAACCATTCTGAGTAGCAGGATGAAATCTTGCATCACCTTGCTCCATCCCACACAGAATGGCACCCAAAACATGAATAATTCCTTGGTCCAAGTATATCCGCACTCTCTGTCACTACTAGCCAAGGGTGTCACCAGTCATACTGCTGATAGATGGCAAATAGGTATTAGAGCTCAGCAGAGTCTTGTGACACAAGCCGGATAGGCAAGAAGACTAGCAATGTTTTTTCAGAATAGTCATTTAATAAACCTTTGTTGAATGCATGACAATTTGTAAGTAATCAATATGCAAGATTCGCACTTCATCTTTGCCTTCCAGGTTGGTGGCCATAGCCAGACATTGCTGTTGAGCACCTAAAATCACATTAGTCTAATTGTGCTGTGCTATAAATAACAAATACACACCAGATTTAGAAGACTTGGAGAAAAAAGGAGTGCCATGGATCTTATAAATAATTTCTGCGTTAGCTGGGCTTGGTGATACATACCTATATTCTAGTACTCAGGAAATAAAGGTATAAATTATATAGGCACACCTTTCACTAGAGAAATAGAATCTGCAGTTCAGTTGGTGGCAAGTCATCCCCCACAATCTAGAAGGCACACATAAATAGGGTGACTGCTTCCTAATAAGTTCACATAAAATTGTGAGCCAGTGCTGCTATTGGCTTTATTTCTGCTCCTAGAATTGATCTTTGGCTTAATTAGCCAGCACATTATAAACTATCCCAGCAGGAGTATTGTGTTTTCATCTACCCATATCCATTGCCAGATCTAGAGTCCTGTCACATCCTTTACCACCTTTTAGGACAAATGACAAATCAACCAGTAGCCTTAGCCTCTGCCATACATAGCAGCTTCAAGGCACAAAGAGAATTGACTCAGCCTTAAAATGTCAAATGAATCACAATGCCAGGATGATTTATACCTACTTCAGAAAGCTGTGAGTTGGTCCTCCTCAGCTGGCCTGTCTCTGACCTTCCTAGCATTTGAAGCTATATTATTAACTGGTGATGGGAGCCCATCTTCCTGGTCAGTAACCTGCTGGGATGGGAGGATCTTTGAAACTTGAAGTGAACCTCCCACTTCTTGACCAGGAAATGTCCAAGAAAGGTTAGAGAAGCCTGGTTAAAGAACATTTAGGGGGAAATCTCTTGGAGTTGGAGGTGAGAAAGAAGGAGGGATTGACCCAAAGAGCAGGTGAATATATGAACGCTGCCTGTGTCAATCACAGCTCATTACGTACTTAACTTCTATCAAGGAAGGATGTTCAATAGAAAAGGGCTATTTGGGAGACCCAGGTCCCTATGACAGGTGCTCTTGGGAGGTGATGGGACATTAAAGAGGTGAGGCCCACTGGAAGGAAGTTAGACAATTGGGGACATGCACTTAAGAGGTTTCTGGGAGTTCAGTTCCTGTTCCTTGTCTCTTAGTTTAACATCTGGGGGTAAAGGTGTCCTCCACTACACATCTCATTTCCATGAGAAATACTGCTGCCACAAGTCCCAAAGCAACCAGTTCAAGTGACCTGCACTGAAACTTTTCTTCATTTTTAGTTGATTTCTTCAAGTATTTTATCACAGCATCGGAATCTGACTAATAAACTGACATCAGTGAGGAAAACCCAGAATACATACTTATTAAAAGACTGAACCACCAGGCAGTGGTGGCTCATGCCTGTAATCCCAGCACTTGGGAGGCAGAGGCAGAACTCAGATTTCTGAGTTTGAGGCCAGTCTGGTCTACAGAGTGAGTTCCAGGACAGCAAAGGCTATACACACACACACACACACACACACACACACACACACACACACACACACACACACACACATACCCACACAAAGACTGATTCTATTAATAATCATAAGGACATGAACTTCCTCCCTTCTGATCCTCCCTCTCTACCGCCATATCAACAGGAGCTCTTATAACAACTGGATGTACAGTGGAAAGAACTGCCTACTTCAGACTTTAGGGGAAAAAAGAAACAGTGGTGGGGGAATATAGGACATTAGAGCTCTGACACCCATAGCTTTAGTAAACAGAACAGTCTGACCCCTAGCCAGGTAGCAAAAAGCCTCATATATATCAACCTCAGTTCCTTCTAACACAAATGCATCAGGGGCAGCTACAAAGAAAAATGACATGGCACAAAAGGAAAAACAAACAAATAAAAAACAACAGATGGAACAACTATAGCAAACATTTAAATCCAGATACAGTATGGTGGGCATTCAGATTATGACTGTGAATTTTAAAAACTTTAATCAATATGCTAAGGGGAAGATGAACAGGGTCCAGGAATGGCTAAGTAAAAGAGCACTCACATGGAGGAAAAGTCTGAATTGTTTGTTTATTTGTTTTTCAAGACAGGATTTTACTGTGTAGCTCTGGCTGTCCTGGAACTTGCTCTGTAGACCAGGATAGCCTTGAATTCAGGGATTTGCCTGCATCTGCCTCCTGAGTGCTGGGATTAAAGGCACAAGCCACCTGGCCAAAAAAAACCCCAAAAAAACAAAAAAAAACTATTTAAGGAAAAAGCAAAAATTAAAAAATATTTTAACAAGAATGATGCATGTGGTGTGGTTTAAATGAGACCCCCCCCAATAGTCTCAGGCATTTGAATACTTGGTTCCCACTAGGTGATATTGTTTGGGGAGGCTTAGGAGGTGTGGCCCTGCTGAGAAAGTATGCTACTAGGAGTGGCTTTGAGAACAAAAAGTCAAGCCAACTAGCAGTTCTCTCTCTCCATTCCCACTGTTGTTAAAGATGCAAGCCTTCCTCTTCCTGCCCCACCACCATGCCTACTCTTGTTGCCATGCCTCCATTCCACCATTATGGACTTTTATCCCCCTGTAACCATAAGCCCAAATAAATGCTTCTTCTATAAACTGCCTTGACGACGGTATTTTGTCACCACAATGACTAGTAACTCATATAAATGCCTTCAATGGTCTTACCCATAAAACAAGCACAACTGAAGAAAGAATCCATGAGCTTGAGGAAAGGACAGTGGAAATGCCCAAACTGAAATGCAAAAGGAAAATATTACAAAAGGGACAGCAAGCTATCTGAAGTCTGTGGAGGCAAAAGGGGAGTGGAAAAGATAAGGAGCCGGGAGAAAAGAGAAGATGCCAAGATATCATGGCTGACAAGTATACCAAACCACGGGTCCAAGAAGTTCAGGGAACAGCCAGGCAGTGTAAATACCAAAATACCTGCCTAGGCACAACATATTCAAATTGCAAAATAGGATAAACAGAGAACATTATGAAGGAAGTTATGTGGGAAGAATGAAGTTATGTATGAAGGAAAAGTGGCAGGAACATGCTCAGACTTCTCTTCAGAAACTATACAAAGATAAAAATAGAGCAAAATATTTATAACATGAAAAGGAAAACACTCCCAACCTAGAATTCTATATCCAGCAAAACTATCAAAACATCATATGGCACTCCACAGTTAAGCAAAATTTTGCACTACTGGGAATTGAATCCAGAGTCTTCACACATGCTAAGCAAGTACTTTACCACTAAGCTACATCTCCATCCTAACATGCACAAAAAGTTTGTATGTGTGTGTATACATATATATATGTGAATATATCATAAATAATTGATATATATCCATATATTAGTTAAGATGAATTTAATTTTAAAAATTTTTAGGGGGTGGCTGGCAAGATAGCTCAGCAGTTAAGAGCATTGGCTGCTCTTCCAAAGGATCCAGGTTCAATTCCCAGCACCTAGTTGGTAGCTCACAACTGTCTGTGACTCTAGTTCCAGGGGATCTGA
This sequence comes from Tokudaia tokunoshimensis, assembly GCA_036184795.1. Lineage (NCBI taxonomy): Eukaryota > Metazoa > Chordata > Mammalia > Rodentia > Muridae > Tokudaia > Tokudaia tokunoshimensis. Next base: position 36,829,827 of record BTHU01000019.1, read on the forward strand.
CACCCTCACACACACTGGCATGCAGGCAAAATACCAATGCACATAAAACAAGAATAAGTATTATTAAAATCCTCAAAAATAATAAGAAGAAATAAAGTTATGCCTTGTTAAAGTTATACCTTGTTAAAGTTATACCTTGTTATTAAAATACATCTAGAGTGCTATTTTAACTTTAGACAGAGGAGACTTCAGAACAAAGATAAATATAAGAGACAAGGAAGCACTATATTAATAGCAAAGAGGCTGATTCTACAAAAAGACATAACAATCCTTAATTTATGCACCTAAAAGCAAAGTGCCAAAATATGGTAGAACTGAAGCCAAGGCAAAAGCTAAGGGAGCTGCATGGAATAACAGACGAGCCAACTCTGACAGTTGGAGACTTCAAGACCCCACAATCAGTAATTGACAAGTCCAGAAAGCAGGAAATCATTAAGGATATAATTGAATTGAGTTGCACCATCAATCAAGTGGATATAATTGACATCTTCAGACTATTACATCCAACAACAGAATACACACTCTTCTCAAACTCACACAAAATGGGTCATTCATTAAGAGAAATCATATTTTGGGCTGCAAATACACCTTAAAATGTAGAGACTAGAAACCATGTAAAGTATGATATCAGGACAGAATTTTGTTAGAATATTAGCAACTGGGGAACACACTTCTGAGGAACACATAAATCATGACAGTGTTTAAGTTATTGTTATATTACCTTTTTTAAAATGAGAGAGAGAGAGACTCTAAAAGCAATTAAAACAGGGGACATCATTTCAGAGCACAAGATAATTGAAAAACATAAATATGTGACATTTCTAATATATCAATGTATATTTACATATAATACATAAATTATAAATACATATATATATAAACTGAAGCACAGTTAAGAACAATTTTTCACAATTTTGAATTGAATCCAGAGCCCTTACACATGTGAAGCAAGTACTCTACCAATGAGCTATGTCCCCACCCCAATATATACAATATATATGTATGTGTGGGTATATGCATATATGTTTATGTGTGAATATATATACCAAAAAAAAAAAAGCCCTTACTTTGATAGCCTAGATGAACCTTGAAGGACATAATCTGACAAAGCTTACACGAAGACAGAGAATCTGAATAGTTGCATTTATACTAAATTGAATCAACAATTATCTGTCTTCCAAATCAGAAATTTCAGAATCAGATGGGTTTTCCTAGGGCAAAATTTATCCACTGCTGTCCGAGTGTGCTGACCCCTGCATTTCCCCAAATATTGGAAGCACAACTGCATTTGTGCTCTTCCTCATAATAAAATTTATATCTATTAACATGTTGAATTCAGCAGTGAGTCAAAAGAATTGCATAGCATGTCCATGTGGATTGATCCCAGAGATGTAAGGCTGGCTCATTGTTCAAATATCAATTAATGTGGACCATTATATCAATACACTAAAGGAGAGAGAAATCATATGATTGTGTTAACAGATGCAGAAAAGGCATTCAATACAAAATAACACCTATTCATAATGAAAGCTCTCACAAAACTATGAATAAACAGAAAGTTCCTCAACTTGTTTTCTTTAAAGAACCACTAAGAATCAAAGTCAACATCTAACACGATAATAATAGTAATAAACTAGAAACTTTCCCATTTGAATTAAGAACACGGAAGGCTGTTCACTCCCACCATTCAACATCACCGTGGAAGTCCTCACTAATGCAGAAAGACTAGAAGGAAAGCCAAGAGAATATATACTAAGAAGTAATAAGTAAAAGCCTCTGTGTTCAAATGCCTTAGATTATGCAGGAACTCCCCCAAACAAAGAGTAAAGTCATGGAAGTGCAGACTGCCAGGTAGCCACACATGTGACTAATGTAAAAGTTGGTCACCTTCCAATGTACCATCAGTGGACAAACAAAACCAAACACAGTGTTATGCTTGTTAGAACCAAGTAAGCAAGCAAGAGAATTGGTGATGAATGTAGTCAATTATGTCCAAGATCTATATGGGGATACTGAAACATTCTGATGAAAGAACTCTAGGATCTAAACAACCAGACAAAATTCCACACACAAAGATAGAAAGTCTGAGATCAAAGTTCTCCTCAAATGTGTGTATATAGTCAGTACAACACCAGTAAAAACACTAGTGAGCTATTTCACAAATCAACATATAGATTCTAAAATTTATGTGGAGAGGCAAAGACTCAGAATGGCCAGCACAGTGCTGAAAGTAAAGAACACAGCAGCCAGGCGGTGGTGGCGCACGCCTTTAATCCCAGCACTTGGGAGGCAGAGAGGAGGATTTCTGAGTTCGAGGCCAGCCTGGTCTACACAGTGAGTTCCAGGACAGCCAGGGCTACACAGAGAAACCCTGTCTCAAAAAAACAAAACAAAAAAAGAACACAGCAGAAGAACTGGCATTGCCAGCCGCAACACTTGCTACAAAGCTACAGCCATCAACAGTGTGGGGCAGTGAAGGGACAAACATACAGATCAACCGAGCAAAGTGGAAAACCCAGAAACACACCCACACACATGACAAACTCTCTTTGACCAAGGAACAAAGGTTTAGTGGAGAAAGCATAACTATTGTTTTCCTTTCTTTTTTATGACAAATGTTACTGGATCAACTGGATATCTAATATACATACAAAAATAGATAGTGACCCTATACGACTCATAAATGTGACCCAACCCATGCACCTATATCTAAAACTGTACAAAAGCCTAAGAGAAGATGTAGGTGACCTTGAGTTTCCTAATAAATTTTTAGATGTGCCATATAATTATGTTTAAAAACAAGTAAGTTGGCCTTTCTTCAAATCTGCTCTATAGACACATTCCCAAGAAAACCACTCTGAGAAACTAAACACAGAGAAAATTATTACAAAACAAATATTTGATTAGGGAGTCATCAAAAATATACGGATACTCTTAAAAGGTGACAGTAAGACAATAAGCAACTGTGTGGTTTGGGAATGGCCTCCATAGGCTCATAGATTTGAATGCTTGGTCACTGGGGATGGCACTATTTGAGAGGGATTTGGAGGTGTGGCCTTGTTGGAGTAGATGTATCCCTGGGGGTGGGCTTTGGGATTTCAAAAGCTAAAGCCAGGCCTGGTGTCTCTCTCTTTTCCTGCTACCTGAAGATCTGGATGTAGGACTCTTAACTTCTCCAGCACACCATGATGTCTGCCTGCATGCTATCATGCTTCTCACCATGGTGATAAGGGACTAAAACCCTTAATGTTTAGTAATCATGTAAGTCATCCCCACTTAAATGTTTTCATTTATAAGAGTTACTGTGGTCACGGTGTCTCTATACATCAATAGAACACAGACCAAGAAAACAATCTAATGTAAAAATGAACAAAAGATCTAAACAGACAGTTTCTCTCTCTCTCTCTCTCTCTCTCTCTCTCTCTCTCTCTCTCTCTCTCTCTCTCTCACACACACACACACACACACACACACACACACACACACACACACACGTGCATGACATGAAAATATAAGTGAGACTACTTGGAAAGAAGAGGGATTCATCAAGAGGGGGAGGGGATATGAGAAAGTAATTGAGATGAATAGTATCAAAATTCATTATATGTGTGTGTGTGTGTGTGTGTGTGTGTGTGTTAAACTGTCAAAAATAATAAGAAAACAAACTTATGCAATCCAGCAGTCAAGCTCTTTAGAATTCACTCAAGTGAGCTGAAACTATATCCACACTAAAACCCACACACAAATATTTATAGCATTTTTATTCATAATTGGCAAAACTTAGAAGCAACCAAGATACCCTTCAACAACTGAGTCAACAGCAGGATACATTCATATAATATGTGAATTTTAAGGACTTCTTTTCTTGGTGTCCCACCATCACCCTAAACAGACTCTAAGTACCAGGTGGCCATGTGTACCAGGTTTGATAAGGTCAGCCCCTGAAAAAAATTCCTTTTCTTCTCCCCATCTGTGACACAATGACATTCAAATACACCAGGGAATTTTCTTCACACTTTGTGTGTATACGTTCCTTGGCCCCAAGAAAAGCACTTGCCTATGGCCTAGATCTCTACCCTTCCTCTACTTCTAACCTCCCTCTCTTGATTCTTCATCTTCTTCCCTCTCTCCCTCCCCTCTCTCCCTCTTCCTTCTGTGTTCATCTCTCCCCCTCCATCTCCATCTTCTCTCCTCCTCCTTTTATTTTTCCTTCCTTCCTCCATCTTCCTTCTCTCCCTCTCTCTCTTCAACTCCTTCTTCTCTCCTGATCTCTTTCCCTCCACATCTGCTTGGGTAAGCCTATTCATTAGAACTTCCTCCTACTTACCTCCTCCGGACTATGTCATACCCCGCCTCTGCAGAACCTGCTATTAATAGCAATCCTTTAATTTCACAGAACCCTTGGAGTATAATTGCCACATCAGTAGAAATGGTCCTTAAAGACTCCATAGGGAAGATGTACTGTATTTGACATATGCAATAATAAAGAATATTACTCAGTAATAAAAAATGATCAGACCACAAAAAGATGCAAAGGAACCTTAACTTCATATTGCTAAGTCTGAGAAGTCAACATACTGTGTTACTCTAACTATGTAATATTCTGGAGAAAGGTAACTATGGAGACAAAGGATGGGTTATGGCAAGATGTTTAGGAAAGGAGCACAATATGTGAAGTGTGGGAATTGGAGGCAATAGAACAGTGACCGCACACTGGTGGCTATGTGGCAAACTTGATAGCACATATAGAACAAAGAGTGACTCCTAATGTAAAGGTAGCCTTTAGCCAATAATAGTGTGTGAATATTGGTTCATTCACAGAATGGAATGTGTCCAGAAAACAGACCACATTATTACAAGATATTTAAAATGGAGAAATTTGGTGTAGTGGTAGAATTACAAGTTCATAGTTATATGGAAAAAATACAAAAAGGCCCAACTATATATTAGTCAGAAGAGACATACCTTGAATGGAACTAAAAACATGTCATCCCCAAAACTGTGGCTATACTAAGATGAGCCAAAATAGACCCAAGGCAAGAAATATCCTCAGATATAATCATGGTCATTCTAAATGACAGTTCATCAAGAATGCCAAACAACCGTTAATCATGTGTTCTTCATAACAGAGCTTCAGACACACAAACATAATGAACAGAACTCATGGGAGAAGAAGCCAGTCCACACACCCCGTGTTTTCTCTCTCAGTGGATTGATAGGACCACATGACAAAGCTCAACCAGAATCCAGAGGATCAGAACAGCTATATCAAACCACTCTGGTGTTACCGACATTTGTAGCATGCTAGCCCGACAACTGCATCATACAAATTCTTCTCAGGCATACAGAGAACATTCACCAAGCTAGACCATATACCAGATCAGAAAGCAAGACTTGAAGCATTTAAAATGTTCCAAGGATGAGCTCACACTATGCACTGATCGCGTTGTTAGGAAACAACAGAGGCAGAGCTGGACCTCCAATTATTTGTGTAGTAATTAAAACGCTCCTAAATAATCATGGGTCCAAGAAGATATCACTCATGATATTAGACGAAAAATCTACCTGATTGATAATCATTTTAAAAATGAATTCAAAGGGGAATTAGAGATTTACATGTTTATAACGGAAAATAAATTTTAAAAATCATGTATATGTGTTCCAATTTTAAGAACAACAACAACAAAAAAATTGGTGTATTGGTTTACACTGGCAAGTAGATCTCTGTGAGTTCAAGGCCAGCCTGGTCTACACAGTGAGTTCTGGGTCAACCAGGGCTATATAGTAAGAGCCTGTCTCAAAACAAAACAAAGGAAGCTAGAAAAAAAAATAAGAATGAATTGAATTCAATATGAGAAGAAATAATGGAGAACAGAAATCAACTAAACCAAAACATAGTAGACAAAGAGGTAGATGAGAAACTGCCACTGTCTTTGGGAGCCTGAGGGAATAAGGTGGAGAGTGACAGGCAGTGACAGCAGACATCTTCCTCTGGCATCCACATGTGTTCATGGGCACAATGGGTAGACCTGATTGATTGCATGCATGGTGCACACACAAATACCACATGTGACGCACATGACCATAAAGTACTTGTGGGCTGGGGAGATGGCTCATCAAGTACCTGGTAGGTAAACGTGAGAACCTGAGTTTGAATCCTCAACCCCCACATTAAAAAGCTGCATGTATCAGCACACATGCCCGTGATACCCAGTGCTGTCTCAGGTGGAAACAAGAGAATCCCTACAGCTTGTCAGCTGCTAGGCCAGCTGCAGGTGTGCTGAGAGACCTGTCTCCAGAGAATAAGGCAAAGAATGATATAGGAGGGCCCAAGTGCCCTTCCGGCCTCTGTTCAGTCTTTCAAAGGTAGTTAAGTGAGTAAGGCAAAGATCGGCAGAGTAATCATTGTGGGTTTTCTTCTGTAAACTACATGCCTTCACTTGCTCTTGCTTTAGGTCTTTGAGCAGAGGACAATATAAAGAATACCCTCCAATCAGCATCACCGATACCACACTTTGAAAATATGTCCATGTTGCCTGGGTTCTTGTTATTACAAAGCAACTAACGATGAGAAAGGCCAATTGGTTTTCTCAAAGCTACAGGGACCATCTCGGGGAAGTTAAACCAAGCGAGTAAAAGCTGTTTCTTTCAACTATGGAATAGGTCTCTGTCCTCCATCTCTCTGTGGGAAAGCTAACTCGAAGAGAAAAACAAAAACAAAACAGAATCATTGTTGTGGTCAACAGCTAAGTAAGTCTGTCCCCGGACAATGGTAACCAAGGCATGGCTGCTGGAAAGAGGGGAGGGAACAGTTCAAAGAGGCTCCAAGGAACAGATGGTCTTCTCCACTGTAACCCTCCTCCTTTCTCTTCCTTTTCTCTCTTTCCTACACTCACCCACCTACCCATCCAATCACACACACACACACACACACACACACACACAACAACAACACACACACACTTCATGTGCTCTCTTCACTCTGCCAGCACTGACAGCTAATCCACAAATAGAGAAATCTGTCTACTTTCCGTTTCGGGTTGCTCATTGATAATCCACCCACTGGCATGAGTATAAACAGACACATAAATTAAAAATGATCTCAGTTCACCAGACAAGATGAAGCTAACAGTCTGGTGATGGTGAGCTGTGGTAACAGGCAAGCCTGGAGCAGCCCAGAAGACGGACTCCAGAGCCAGGATGCTCAGCCCCAAAGGCAAAGGTCCCGTGCAGCCAGGAGAGTGGAGTCAGGTCAGTCTGGGAAGTGAGGCGTTTTGCTCATAGGCGAGTTCCTCTACCTCTTTAGAGTAGCAAAGAGAAGACGTGGCAGATTAGAAACAGGTTCAGAGACTCAGCATGTTAGCTCCAGAGGAAAACAAAAATTCTGAGAGGAAAACAGACTGACCCAGCTTGCTTCAGACAATACCAATGCTTAGCAAGGAAATGCCCAGGTCCCAGAAATACTTTAGTCCAAAGCAAACAGGACAGTCGGCCGCCAAAGTTTGGGATTCCCCGTGAATATCAGGAATGGAAGATAAAGAGGTAGGTAACAGGATCTTCTCTGATATGTATGCGATGTAGAACCTCAGCACCAGAACCTGTCCATCTCCCTGAATCAGAGGAAACGGCCTCCGGGAGTCCACTGCCTTGGCTAAGAGCTTTCAGAGAATGTTATCACTGTGTCAATAAGTGATGGGGATTTTCCCTGCCGGTCGACCAGTAGTCCTTCAGGCCTTGTGGCTCCTTGCTCCCCAGTTCTCTCTCCTGGTTCTTGTGTTTCCTTTCTTCAAAGATAGGATGTGACAGAGCGGAATACAGGGAAATAAAATTATCATCCTGGCTTTGGTTCCCAAAAGCAGATGTCCTGAAGGAAAAAGAAAGCAAGTTTTGACCCTGGCTCTTGATGAGTCAAGATACCAGAGGGAAAGTGACTCCATAGATTAGTTTGGCCATCTAAAGCAGAAACAGTGAACCAAAGGCTTCCATGACCCAACTTGTCATGGTAACAGAGTTACTTGGGCTGAAGTGGACATGGCAAACATCTCTGAACTACTCTCTTGGTTTGTGAGGTTGACTCACACTTGATGGAGGTTCTTTTATTTTTTAAAGATTTATTATATATATACATATATATATGTATATATATATAGAGAGAGCATGCTAAATATACATATATATATATATATATGAGTGTTTTGACTGCATGTATGTCTATGTACTCCATGGGTGCATTGCCCATGGAGGCCAGAATCTGGAATTAAAGGATGTTGTTAGCTACCATGTATATGCTGGAAATCAAACCGGGGTCCTCTGGAAAAGTAGCCCAGTGCTCTTAACCACTGAGCCATCTCTCTAGTCTCAGGGAGTAGATTCTTTAAGACTCCTCTCATACACTAACAATAACAAAGATGCTTCAGTCTGATATTCTTGCACATGACTAAGGCAATAAATACACTGCAAGATGATGAATACAGTTGACATCTATTGAGTAATTGGCATGCTCTTGTCTACAACTATGATTGACAGCTTTGTCCACAACCTTACAACAATTACATGAGGGTTTTTTTTTATTGCTTCTGTACCAAAATACCACAAATGTCTGCTGTCTAAAAACAACACACATTCATTAATTCATGATTCTAGAGAGAATCAGAGACAGACAGATATTTATGCAAATATGAGTGCTGGTGTGATGTTGGAATATGTGCAGGCAAGAGGCCAGGCGTCCTTCCCTAGAACTCCGCCTTATTCTGTGGAGGCAGCTTTCTCCCTGAACCTGAAGCTCACGGTTTTTGGGTAGGCTAGCAGCCAGCAAGCTCCAGAGATCTGCCTAACTGCCCCAGCGCCACCCCCTCGCCAGCACTGAGGTTATAGACACATGAGCGATCACACTTGGCTTGTTACATGGGTGCTGGGATCTGAACTCAGGTCCTTGAGGTTGTGTGCAAACACACCTAACTCCAAGGTAACCTTCTGAAGGACTCTGAGGAAGGGTAAACCCTGCCTCTTTCCCATCTTCTGGGAATTACTAAACATCCTAGGCATCTGTCAGGTTGTCTTCTGTGAAGGAAGCACTTTGTGTCTTCACATCATTTTGTCTATGCCTAAGCCTTTTATAACTTTTTTTTTGATAGTGACTACTTAGTCTAGCTTAAGCTACACTAGGTTTTTAAATAATTACAACCTACAATGAAACTATTAATATTTCCAAATAACAGTTATTTTCTGAAGTTTGATAAAGGCCATGAATTTTTAGTTGGGGGAACAGAACTCAACACAGAATGTTACCTAGGGAGCATTTTAGGGTTTACCCCATAGGCCAGTGTCAGTAACCTCAATTCCCAGACTTTGGAGCTCCTTAAAGACCTCCGGGTAATTCTAATTTGTAGGCAAATTTGAGGACCATTCTGGGGACATTACATGCATTGTACCCATTCATTCTCAGTGTAAATTCTTAACCTGCCATTAGCAACCCTATTTTGGATATCAGAGCTCTGAGACCTGAAAAAGTCAAACAGATTTGGCTAATTTGCATAGGTAATCTATTAGTTAGTTTCACATAGCTGTGACTAAACACCTGAGAAAACAAGGAAAAGAGAATTATTTTGCCTCATGGTTCCTAAGATTTCAGTCCATTTTGGCCAGGATGGTATGTCAAAATGGCTGACATCATGGTAGACAAGACACAGAATGGCATCTTAGGAAGAAAGGCAGGAAGTAGACATCAAGTATATGCCCTCAGTGATGTATTTCCTCCAATCAGACCTTACCTCCCACATTTCCACCACCTCCTAAAAGTCTATAGGGCTGGAGAGATGACTCAGCAGTAAAAACACTAACTGCTCTTCTGAAGGTCCTGAGTTCAAATCCCAGCAACCACACGGTGACTCACAACCATCTGTAATGAGATCCAATGACCTCTTCTGGTGTGTCTGAAAACACCTACAGTGTGCTTACATATAATAAATAAATAAATAAATCTTTAAAAAAATAATTTTAATCCACTACAGATTAAACCTTTCATCAGGTAGAACTCTCAAGACCTAACTATTTCTAGAAACACGCCTAAAGACACATTCAGGGTGGCGTTTTACAAATGCATTAGGCACTTCTTGATCAATCAAGTTGAGACTAGTCATCACTGGTAATGGTCATAGGGTGGGAAGCAGGGTTGGACACAAAGCCCCATAGCTTGACCCATAGCTGAGCTTTCTTTTTTTTTTATTATTTATTTTCTATATTTTTTTATTTACATTCCAAATGATTTCCTCTTTCCCGTTTCCTCCCTCCCTGAAAGTCCCATAAGTCCTCTTCCCTCCCCCTGTTCCCCATTCAACCTCTCACTTCTCTGTCCTGGTATTCCCCTACACCAGTCTTTCTAGGACCAGGGGTCTCTCCTTCCATCTTCTTGGAAATCTATTGATATGTGAATTGCATCTTGGGTATTCTGAGATTCTGGGTTAATATCCCCTTATCAGTGACTGTATACCATGTGTGTTCTTTTGTGATTGGGTTACCTCACTAAGGATGATATTTTCCAGTTCTGACCATTTGCCTAAGAATTTCGTGAATTCATTGTTTTTAATTCCATTGTGTAAATATACCACATCTTCTGAATCCACTCCTCCATTGAGGGACATCTGGGTTCTTTCCAGCTTCTGACTATTATAAATAAGGCTGCTATGAACATAGTGGTGCTATGAACATAAAACCAGACACACTGAAACTAATAGAAAGGAAACTAGGGATGAACCTTGAACATATGGGCACAGGGGAAAATTTCCTGAACAGAACACCAATAGCTTATGCTCTAAGATCAAGAATTGACAAATGGGACCTCATAAAATTACAAAGTTTCTGTAAGGCAAAGGACACTGTCAAAAGGACAAAGCAGCAACCAACTAATTGGGAAATGATCTTTACCAACCCTACATCCGACAGAGGGCTAATATCCAATATATACAAAGAACTCAAGAAGTTAGACTCCAGAGAGCCAAATAACCCTATTAAAAAATGGGGTACAGAGCTAAACAAAGAGTTCTCACCTGAAGAATATCTAATGGCTAAGAAGCACCTAAAGAAATGTTCATCATCCTTAGTCATTAGGGAAATGCAAATCAAAACAACCCTGAGATTCCACCTCACACCAGTCAGAATGGCTAAGATCAAAAACACAGGAGACAGCAGTTGTTGGCAAGGATGTGGAAAAAGAGGAACACTCCTCCACTGCTGGTGGGATTGCAAGCTGGTACAACCACTCTGGAAATCAGTCTGGCGGTTCCTCAGAAAACTGGGCATGACACTCCCAGAGGATCCTGCTATACCACTCCTGGGCATATACCCAGAGGCTTCCCCTGCATGCAATAAGGACACATGCTCCACTATGTTCATAGCCGAGCTTTCTATAGCTCTGATGGAAGGCACCCATCCCCCCCCCCCCCCCCCGAAGCAACTGGCATGGGGTTTTCTTTGGGAAGCCATCTCTTTTCTGGCTTTGATCCTAGCCACACTCCCCCTGCCCCACCCCCTCTACTTCCCATTCCCAGCTAGGCTCTTCCATCTGGCTCCATTCTTGGGAATCAGAAGACAAAAATTTTTTCTGCATTGCCACTTCCAGCTCTCTGTGCAGCTGGGGCTTTTAATAGTAACTTCTGTGCTTGGACCAAAAAAAAAAGCCCCTTGCATCCACAATGGCAAAAGTAGCTCAAATCCAAAGACACTTCCCACGGCTCTGACTAATAGACAAGAAAGTCTCTGGGAGGGACCTGGGTCATTCAAAGACCTCCCAGCATGTGGGTTGGTTGCAATTCCCAGGGGGTGCCTTTTGGCTGGTTCCCAGTACCACACCACTGCTGGGGGCCAGATCAGGCTAGCAAGAAGGCTCCTGCTGCTTTTGAATGGTTCAGAAAGCTTAACTGCTATTTTCAGAATCAGAGCACTACTGCCTAGGGTAGCCAACAAAGGTAAGTTCACAGTAATGTCACACTGTCCCTTAAATATATGCAGAGAGAAACTCATGCGTTGTTGGTGGGGAGAAAAGAATGCTCCAGTTACCCTGGGCAAGCTATGCAGCAACTTAAAGACAAAATATGCAGCTACCTGCAATGGTTGAATCTTGGCTGTCAGTTTGACTGCATCTGGAGTCAACTAGATCCAAGCTGCTGGGCAGTCCTGTGAGGGAATCTTATAATCAATTATTTGAATCAGGAAAATCCATCCTAAATCTGGGCCACCAAGTTCTGCCGTGGTGTCGTATTCTGTCCAAGAGCATAGGGCCAGGCAACGATAAACTAAAGCCTGTAGGGCTGAAAGCATTGTCTAGAGACTAGAGCTGGAAGTTGGAAAGAAAGGGAGAGAGGTTATTTTGCTCATAAGTCTTTTAATTCCATGACTCTGGACCCACTGTGTGTCTGTCTGTCTGTCTGTATGTCTCTGTAACTTCGAGGTAAATTATTTTTTAATGGAATCAAAATGTTGTAGCTCACAGGGGTGCCACATGGGTGTACAGACTGCAGAGTATGAAGCTCGTCAAGTGTCTGAACACCCGTGAACATCAAAGTCTTTGAACTCAGAGCTTCCACAGTGATGGAATTCTATAGCCCTTACTTTGCACACTGCTCAGCAAAATATCATACAGAAGGAGCTTTGAGAAGGAAAGGGTTATCCTGGCTCATGGTGTAAGAAGAGAGACAGACCATCATGCCAGACCATCATGCATGGTGGTGGAGCGTGAGCAGTTTGATCACATCATATCTGCAATGGGTCTACTCATTTAATCTAGGATAACCTCACCACCTCAAAATCCTTAACCTACATCACTTTGACAAAAAGCCCTGCTTCTTTAAGTTTGAACATGGGTTCCAAGAATTGGGACTCAGACATAATGTCTTGGAGGCCATTATTTAGCCAACTGCACACAGCAGCATCTCAACATCGTTTCATGCCTGGACCATGGTTCTCCTGGGCTCAGTGGATGGAGGGATCCCACATCAGTGCTATTTTCATCCCATCCACCACCGTCTGTGCCAAGCTCCCTCTTAGCATTGAGTTAGAGCCAGCAAGGAGCCTGGGAGGCCCTCCACTAGCTCCTTTCAAATGATAAGGGCCCTTAATGGGAGTCACACAGCCTGTCAGTGATGGTTCAGAGGAAGCTAGATTTCTCAACAGAAACAATTTTCACAATGCTACACCCAACACTCACAATGCCATCCTACCAACCCTGCTCCCTTCCCATCAAAGCATCCAGACATTTCCATTCTTCTTTGTCTGTGAAGGATTAAATACTTTGTCTTCAAATTTGATGCCCACACTGTTACTTTTAAAGGCAGTCTTCTGATTGAGTTTAACACTAACACTTGTTTTCTTCATATTCTCTCAGAATTCCTATATTTAAATTGACACTGCTTAACCCCACTTGCCTTTTTGTAACCTTTGAATTATATAAATGTTGTGTTGTATCTGTGAATACAATCTCAAAGTTTTTATATCTTTAATATCCTATACTTCCTATTTCAGGCTATTTAGCCTATAATGAACCTCTCTGTTTTTGATGTATAACAACTATCTCTCTCTCTCTCTCTCTCTCTCTCTCTCTCTCTCTCTCTCTCTCTCTCTCTCACACACACACACACAGCAATGGTGTGTGTGGGGGGATATCTAGATATATAAATGCAGGTGATAACAATTAGTGGAAAAGGAGGCCATGAATTTGAGGGTGAGCAGAGGCATATATGGGGAGGTTGGAGGGAGGGAAGGGAGAAATGCTGTAATTCAATGATAATGTTAAAAAAAAATTATGCAAAAGCAAAGAGTGTTTTATTCTACAGAAGTCCAGTATGCTGGGGTCTACCATTACCAAGATAGAGATGTCCAAGTGAACTCGTAGGCCCAATTTAAAGCACATTAGGGGAATTCCAGGGAGGGGTAGGTGACCTTATCTTAATTGATTGGTTCTATATCTAGGGACATTCCAGGACCATTGCTGGGGATTGTGGGGACTGGAAACTTGCTGGGGAAGCCTGGAAACTGTTGCTGACCCATTGCCCTTGCCTCAGGCCAGGTGGTGGGGCAGTTTCTGATTGGCTGCCCAAGGCCTGGGGTTTTTCCAGTATCTGATTTGCCTGGACTTGCTCAGTTCTTGGAAACAGATATTTAGGCCTAGTCTCCTGACCTGCCAGTTTGAAGCCTGTCATGGAATCAGCCTGTCTCAGTCCTCTCACTGTTACCTAAATCATTCCCCCTTCAGTAATGGGCCATTTCGAATCCTTGAGATGTTTCTGTGGACTGGTATTGTTGTTTCAGAGTCAATTGAACAGTAGAAATCTGTTCCTTAACAAACCTAACTAAAGGATTGATAATGCAGGGATCATAAGTCAAGGCCAACCTCAGTAGGATAAGAGGGTCAGGGCAGAGACAAGGGTGGTCAGCTGTGGGGACCAGTTGAAGAGGGGCTCAAACCAAGCCTGAGGTTTGTTTAGTTTGTTTGTTTTTGTCTTATACTTTCTTTCTGACTAAGGCTGTAGATTCTTTGACCATCCCTGAGTGGTCAGTATAAAAACAAGATTCCTCACCTAAGGCTGCAGAGAGTCCTCCCTGGTGGAGAAACAGCAAGTCTAGGCCTCTCGTGTTTTGTAAGACTACTTCTGCCAGGGAGGATAGGGGATCCTGCAAGGCCTTGACAGACTTTTCCATCTCCTTTATATCTGCATCTATAGCCATCCATAGGGCCTTGTAATTTTAATCCTGAATTATTAGGGCTGAGGCTCCTACACTAGCAGCTCCTGTCAGCCCTATGCCAAGGAAAGAACCTAGTAACACAGGGGAAATGGCCATTCTTTTTACCTGATTGTTTGGAAGCAGTTGGTTTGATAAAGTGGGACCTCACTGGGGCAAAAGGGCGGTAGGTCCTGATGAGGGAGCAATGGTGGGCTGAGGCAGAGGTTTTGGGGTGGTTGGTTAGGTCTTGTTGGGGTCTCAGGGGACCGTAGGTCTCAAGAGGCTACCTTAGAGTGGTTAGACAGTAAACAGGAGTCCCAGATCATAGGGAGAGATGTAAATCCATGTCTTGCCAGCCTTCTTGCCAGCTGCTGTGAACTTGATGACAAGGTTGTTACATCGTCCCTTGGGGGTAACCCAGATAGTAAGGAGGCTCAAAACAGCCCACAAGTTCCTCTATGCAGGAACTGGTCTGAAGTGTCTGTATCACCAAACCGGGTCATGGTGATGAGGTCATCTTTGATGGACAGCTGGTTCAGCAAAGGATAAGCATCAAGAGAGCAGGATCAGGAGCACTGCAGCCACAGTTTCAGTGGATCTCAAAAGGGCGTGGGGTGACTTTCCATTTCTCTTGTGGTGGTTTGCCTAGAAGTCTCCTCTTACAAGACCTCAACTTCTGGGTCATCTCCCCCTGGCAGGCTTAACATAGGATTGGTGGCTCCACACCCTGATCCTGTCTACCTTAACAGCCACAGTCTGGTCAGGATCATGGTGTGAGGTCCTTTCCAGAGAGGTTCCAGAGTGTGGCTATGTCTCTTAATCCAAACTTCATCACCTGGTTCAAAGCACTGAGGGTTAGGGGAGGGACAGACTCATAAGCCTGGAGGATGGCAGGCCAGAGTTGCTTCTGGCCCCTATGGAGGGCTTCCAAGGATTTTAAAAGCTTATGTTGGTCATAAGCTAAGATATCAGACTGGAGGTTAGCAGCATGAGAGGGGACCTCCCATATAGGATCTAAAGGGCGGGGGGACCTAGAGTATAGGTGGTATTCCTGGCCCTATATAAGGCATAAGGTAGGAGAGACACTCAGTCACTGCCAGTTTCAGAGGTTAGTTTGGTCAAGGGCTCCTTCAGGGTCCTATTTATCTACTTGGGGTCTGTATGCACAATGTAATTTCCTATTGGTCCCCAGAACCTACATAGAGACAGAGTTACCTGAGAGATGAATGCTGGTCCATTGTCAGACCCAGCAGAGTAGGCCAACCATACCTGGGCATGATGTCTTTCAGAAGCTTCTTCACCACTACGTTGGCAGTCTCTCTCTCTTTTGTTGGGTGGACTTCTACCCATCCTGAAACAGTATCTATAAAAACTAGCAAATATTTATATCCATATGTTCCTGGTTTTCTTTCTGTATATTTCCCAATTAGCCCCTGGCCGTTGACCCCTGATTCTGCTTCCTGGAGCAGCTGCTTGATTGGGGACTGAGTGGCAGGTGAGGCAGTGTGATCAACTAAGCGTCCTAAGTCAAATATTTTGTACCTTGCCCCTTGCAGCAATTCCTTCAGTTTTCAGTGACCCGGGTGTGAATGAATCTTGATGAATCTGATGGATGAGTCGCTTAGCAAACTCCTTAGGTAGGATGGTGCAGCCTGCAGAGGTCAGCACCCATCCATCTCCTGTTTAAACTCCTTGGCATTTCACCTGATCTCGGTTGTCTTCAGCGGTATATTCAGGGATGGCTGATTCCATTCTAGAAGAAGCTGCTCCCATCCAAAGTAGATGCTTTCTGCGCCTGGCCAGGGTATATCAGTCAAATCTGGCCTGATGTTCTGGCTGTGCCACAGAACTATAGAGCAGTCATGCTGTGAGTCTGAGGACGATGGGTCGGGTAGCAGGGTGGTGTGTTTCATCTTGGCTGCTCTTAGCTCTAGGCAGCTTTCTTTCTCCCTCCTGCAAGTTCTTCTTCAATCATGGCGGTTTCTTCTCTCTCTTCCCTCATGGGCCTCTCTCTCCCATAAGCCCATGAAACCTCCAATGCAAAATTTTTAAAAAGAAACCTGGCCTTATGCCACAAAATATTACCCTTGAAGCCAGGCAACTGTCCTGGGTTCACAATTCTAGCTAGGTATGGAGGCACCTGCTGTCCTCTAATATGCTGGAAGCTGAGGCAGGATGATCACAAGTTCATGGCCATCCTGGGCTATGCTGTGAGACCTCATCCAAAATAATCACCATCTTGACCCTCTTCTATCTTCTTCCTCCCTTTAGTCATCAAGGATTGAGTAGGGCTTAGTAGTGGAGCATGTCCCTGAGCTACTGAGGACTGAGAGTGGACAGCACGGACACACTGAGGACTGAGGGTGGACAGACAGCACTGACACACTGAGGACTGAGGGTAGACAGACAGTGCTGACACACTGAGGACTGAGGGTGGACAGCGCTGACACAATGAGGACTGAGGGTGGACAGCACTGACACACAAAATTCCTCCTGACACTCAGACTGCATGCCGTGCTAGACGGCTTTCTACTACTCTGATAAAATGCCTGAGCTAAGCAGCTAAAAAGTTTGTTTTAACTTGAAGGTACGGAAGGTTCAGACTGTGGTCAATTGGTCTCATTGTTATTCAGCTGCCGTGTGGCATAAGATCATGGCACATAGCGCATAGCATGTGGTAGAGCAGACGGGTTGCCTTACGAGAAAAGAGAGAGAGAACGGAATTGTTTCCTCAATGTCCCCTCAAGTGCATCTCTCCAGTGACCTACCTTCCTCTCACCCAACTCTACCTTTTAAAGGTTCACCCCCTTCCAACAGTGCCATAGGCTAGCAACACATGGTCTTTGAGAGACCTTTAAGTCATACAACATGCCCACTCCATTGGAGCAGGAAGGTCCCATGGAAAAAGCATCCCGTTATATAGGGGGTAAAAGGAAGTCTCCTGGTTCCAGTGGCCAGGGAGTTGGGACCACCAGGCTCAGAGACAGACAGGCATAATATCACTTGGGTCTCTGGCAGCTTGTGTGTACCCTGCTCCCAAGAGCTTGGCAGGTTTGCAGTAATCGACGCGCCAGCTCTGCTGTGGGACTTCTGCCTTGCAGAGGGACCCCTGCACTGGGCGGGAGCCTACCAGCTTCCCTTTGGAGACCTCTGTTCCGGTAGACTGCACTGAGGAGACAGGTACCCAGGTTCTCCCCAGTATAACATCGCTTGGGACACGGCCTATTGGGGCTTCCGTCTGCTCCCAAGAACAGGACAGCGCTGTGGTCGTCTGGGCGCCAGCTCGGCTGTGGGCCATCCCCTCTGCAGGGTGACCTGCGCCGCCAAGAGTATACAGAGTGCACTCCGCCAACTTTGCTCCAGTGGCCAGGGAGTTGGGACTGCCAGGCTCAGAGACAGACAGGCATAATATCACTTGGGTCTCGAGCGGCTTGTGTGTACCCTGCTCCCAAGAGCTGGGCAGATCTGCAGTAACCAGTGCGCCAGCTCTGCTGTGGGACTTCTGCCTTGCAGAGGGACGCCCCCTCCCCCCACCCCGGGAGAGATCACACACCCCTGCACAGGGCAGGAGCCTACCAGCCTCCCTTTGGCAACCTCTGCTCTGGGAATCCACTACAATGAGCCTTTGGATGTGCAGGGACTCCCCAGTATAACATCACTTGGGGCAAGGCACATCAGGGCTCCAAAGTCACTCAGGAGCAGGGCAGGCCCCAGAAATCGGTGCCAGGGGAATCCCGGTAATCAAGGGGGGCCAGAAATAGCTTTGCAGGCTCACAGAAGGTCCAACCAACAGCCAGTGACAGCAGGACCAACTAACACCAGAGATAACCAGATGGCAAAAGGCAAACATAAGAACGTTACTAACAGAAATCAAAGTAATATGGCACCATCCGAACCCAACTCTCCAACAGTAGCAAGTCCTGGATACCCCACCACACCCGAAAGTCAAGATCTGGATTTAAAATCACTTCTCATGATGCTATTAGAGGATCACAAGAAGGACACAAATAAATCTAATAAAGAATTACAGGAGACCATGAACCAACGGTTAGCAGCCCTTACAAAGGAAACACAAAAATCTCTTAGAGAAATGCAGGAGAACATGGATCAACAGATGGAGGCCCACAAGGAGACAACACAAAAATCACTTAAAGAAATGAATCAATGGGTAGATGCACTTTCAAAGGAATCACAAAAATTGCATAAAGAAATGCAGAAAAATATGGGTCAACAGATGGATGCCCATAGGGAGGCAACACAAAAATTGCTTAAAGAAATGAATGAACAGACAGATGCCCTTACAAAGGAAACACGAGAACTGCTTAAAGAAATGCATGAGACAATGGATCAACAAATGGAATCCCATGAGGAGGAAACACAAAAATCGCTTAGAGAAATACAGGAGAACTTGGATCAACAGACAGAAATCCTGAAAGAGGTAATGCAAAAATATCTTAAAGAAATATAGGAAAATACAAACAAACAAGTGAAGGATCTCAGCAAATCCATCCAGGATCTAAAAAAGGAAGTAGAAACAACTAAGAAATCACAAAGGGAGACAACTTTGGAGATAGAAAACCTTGGGAAGAAATCAGGAGTCATAGATGCAAACATCAACAGTAGAATACAAGAGATGGAAGAAAGAATCTCAGGTGCTGAAGATACCATAGAAAGCATCGACTCAACAGTCAAAGAAAATGCAAAATGCAAAAAACGTGTAGCCCAAAACACAATGAGAAGGACACAATGAGAAGACCAAACCTAAGGATTATAGGTATAAATGGGAGTGAAGATTTGCAACTTAAAGGGCCAGTAAACATCTTCAACAAAATTATGGAGGAAAACTTCCCTTACCTAAAGAGAGAGATGCTGATGAATGTACAAGAAGCCTACAGAACTCCAAACAGACTGGACCAGGACAGAAATACCTCCCGTCACATAATAATCAAAACACCAAATGTACTAAACAAAGAAAGAATATTAAAAGCAGTAAGAGAAAAGGGCCAAGTAACATACAAAGGAAGACCTATCCAAATCACATCAGACTTCTCACCAGAGACTATGAAAGCCAGAAGATCCTTTGCAGATCTCGTGCAGACACTAAGAAAGCACAAATGCCAGCCTAGACTACTATACCCAGCAAAACTCTCAATCACCATAGATAGAGAGACCAAGATATTCCATGATAAAACCAAATTTTCACAATATCTTTCCACAAACCCAGCCCTGCAAAGGATAATAGGTGGAAACCGCCAATACAGGGAGAGAAACAACACCCTGGAAAAAATGAGATAGTAACCTTCTTGCTTCAAACCCAAAAGTAGATAACCACTCAAACATAAAGATAGCATCAAGAATGGCAGGTGGCAATAATCACTATTCCTTAATCTCTCTTAATATCAATGGTCTCAATTCCCCAATAAAAAGACATAGACTAGCAGCCTGGATACGTAAACAGGACCCAGCATTTTGCTACGTGCAGGAAACGCACCTCAGGGTCAAAGACAAACATTACCTCAGAGTAAAAGGCTGGAAAACAATTTTACAAGCAAATGGCCCCAAGAAACGAGCCAGAGTAGCCATCCTAATATCAGATAAAATTGATTTTCAACCTAAAGTCATCAAAAAAGACACAGAAGGACACTACATACTGATCAAGGGAAAAATCCACCATCAAGAACTCTCAATTCTGAATATCTATGCTCCAAATGCAAGGGCACCCTCATTCATAAAAGAAACTTTACTAAAGCTCAAAGCACACATCGCACCTCACACAATAATAGTGGGTGACTTCAACACCCCGCTCTCTGAAATGGATCGTTCAGGAAAGCAGAAACTAAACAGGGACACAGTGAATCTAATTGAAGCCTTGGACCAAATGGAACTAACAGATATATAGAGAACATTTCATCCTAGAGCTAAAGAATACACCTTCTTCTCAGCACCTCATGGTACCTTCTCCAAAATTGACCATATAATTGGTCACAAATCAGACCTCAACAGATATAAGATCGAACTAATCCCATGCCTACTATCAGATCACTATGGAATAAAGGTGGTCTTCAGTGGCAACAAAAACAACAGAAAACCCACATATACATGGAGGCTGAACAATGCTCTACTCAATGATAACTTGGTCAAGGTGGAAATAAAGAAAGAAATCAAAGACTTTTTGAAATTTAATGAAAATGAAGGCACAACATACCCTAATTTATGGGACACAATGAAAGCAGTGCTAAGAGGAAAATTCATAGCCCTGAGTGCCGCCAAAAAGAAACGGGAGACAGCATACACTAGCAGCTTAATGGCACACCTGAAAGCCCTGGAACAAAAAGAAGCAAATACACCAAAGAGGAATAGAAGGCAGGAAATCATCAAACTCAGGGCTGAAATCAATCAAGTAGAAACATATAAAACCATACAAAGAATCAACAAAACGAGGAGTTGGTTCTTTGAGAAAATCAACAAGAATATAGATAAGCCCTTAGCCAGACTAGCCAGAGGGCACAGAGACAGTATCCAAATTAATAAAATCAGAAACGAAAAGGGAGAGATAACAACAGAAACTGAGGAAATTCAAAAAATCATCAGATCCTACTACAAAAACCTGTATTCAACACAACTAGAAAATCTGGAGGAAATGGACAATTTCCTTGACAGATACCAAATACCAAAATTAAATCAGGATCAAATAGACCATCTAAACCGTCCTATAACCCCTGAAGAAATAGAAGTCGTCATTGGAAGTCTTCCAACCAAAAAAAGCACAGGTCCAGATGGTTTTAGTGCAGAATTCTATCAGACCTTCAAAGAAGACCTAACACCAATACTCTTCAAACTGTTCCACAAAATAGAAACAGAAGGAACACTACCCAACTCGTTCTATGAAGCCACAATTACGCTAATACAAAAAGTACACAAAGATCCGACAAACAAAGAGAATCTCAGGCCAATCTCTCTTATGAATATCGATGCAAAAATACTCAATAAAATTCTTGCCAACCGAATCCAAGAACACATCAAAACGATCATTCACTACGATCAAGTAGGTTTCTTCCCAGGGATGCAGGGATGGCTCAATATAAGGAAATCCATCAATGTAATCCACTATATAAACAGTCTCAAAGAAAAAAACCACATGGTCATCTCATTAGATGCTGAGAAAGCATTTGACAAAATTCTGCATCCTTTCATGCTAAAGGTCTTGGAAAGATCAGGAATTCGAGGCCCATATCTAAACATAGTAAAAGCAATTATAGCAAACCGGTAGCCAGCATCAATCTAAATGGAGAGAAACTTGAAGCAATCCCACTAAAATTAGGGACTAGACAAGGCTGCCCTCTCTCTCCATATCTTTTCAATATAGTACTTGAAGTTCTAGCTAGAGTAATTAGACAACAAAAAGAGGTCAAAGGGATACAAATTGGAAAGGAAGAAGTCAAACTATCACTATTTGCAGACGATATGATAGTATACTTAAGCAACCCAAAGAACTCCACCAGAGAACTCCTACAGCTGATAAACAACTTCAGCAAAGTGGCCGGATATAAAATCAACTCAAGTAAGTCAGTCGCCTTCTTATACTCAAAGGATAAGCAGGCTAAGAAAGAAGTAAGAGAAATGATACCCTTCACGATAGCTACAAACCTTATAAAGTATCTTGGTGTGACTCTAACCAAACAAGTGAAAGATCTGTATGACAAGAACTTCAAGTCTCTGAAGAAAGAAATTGAAGAAGACCTCAGAAGATGGAAAAATCTGCCATGCTCATGGATTGGCAGGATTAATATAGTAAAAATGAGCATCTTGCCAAAAGCAATATACAGATTCAATGCAATCCCCATCAAAATCCCAACTCAATTCTTCATAGAGTTAGAAAGAGCAATTCAAAAATTCATCTGGAATAACAGAAAACCCAAGATAGCTAAAACTATTCTCAAGAGTAAAAGAACCTCTGGGGGAATCAGTATCCTGGACCTCAAGCTGTACTACAGAGCAATAGTGTTAAAAACCACATGGTATTGGTACAGTGACAGGCATGTAGATCAATGGAACAGAATTGAAGACCCAGAAATGAATCCACACTCCTATGGTCACTTGATCTTTGACAAAGGAGTTAAAACCATCCCGTGGAAAAAAGATAGCCTTTTCAACAAATGGTGCTGGCTCAGCTGGAGGTCAACATGCAGAAGAATGCAAATTGACCCATTCTTATCTCCTTGCACTAAGCTCAATTCCAAGTGGATCAAGGAGCTCCACATAAAACCAGACACACTGAAACTAATAGAAAGGAAACTAGGGAAGAACCTTGAACATATGGGCATAGGGGAGAATTTCCTGAATAGAACTCCAATAGCTTATGCTCTAAGATCAAGAATTGACAAATGGGACCTCATAAAATTACAAAGTTTCTGCAAGGCAAAAGACACTGTCAAAAAGACAAAGCGGCAACCAACTAATTCGGAAATGATCTTTACCAACCCTACATCCGACAGAGGGCTAATATCCAAGATATACAAAGAACTCAAGAAGTTAAACTCCAGAGAGGCAAGTAACCCTATTAAAAAATGGGGTACAGAGCTAAACAAAGAGTTCTCACCTGAAGAATATCTAATGGCTGAGAAGCACCTAAAGAAATGTTCATCATCCTTAGTCATTAGGGAAATGCAAATCAAAACAACCCTGAGATTCCATCTCACACCAGTCAGAATGGCTAAGATCAAAAACACAGGTGGGGCTGGAGAGATGGCTCAGTGGTTAAGAGCACTGACTGCTCTTCCAAAGGTTGTGAGTTCAATTCCTTAACAACCACATGGCAGCTCACAACCATCTGCAATGTAATGTGATCTGATACCCTCATCTGGTGTGTCTGAAGACAGTTACTGTGTATTCATATACATAAAAATAAATAAATAAATCGTTTAAAAAAAAAAGAAAAAGAAAAAAAAACACAGGAGACAGCAGTTGTTGGCGAGGATGTGGAGAAAGAGGAACACTCCTCCACTGCTGGTGGAATTGCAAGCTGGTACAATCACTCTGGAAATCAGTCTGGCGGTTCCTCAGAAAACTGGGCATGACACTCCCGGAGGATCCGGCTATACCACTCCTGGGCATATACCCAGAGACTTTACCTGCATGCAATAAGGACACATGCTCCACTATATTCATAGCAGCCTTAT
The DNA here is from genome assembly GCA_036184795.1 of Tokudaia tokunoshimensis. Taxonomy (NCBI): domain Eukaryota; kingdom Metazoa; phylum Chordata; class Mammalia; order Rodentia; family Muridae; genus Tokudaia; species Tokudaia tokunoshimensis. The sequence goes on from BTHU01000019.1 coordinate 36,853,721, forward strand.
TTATAATAGCCAGAAGCTGGAAAGAACCCAGATGTCCCTCAATGGAGGAATGGATTCAGAAGATGTGGTATATCTACACAATGGAATACTACTCTGCAATTAAAAACAATGAATTCACGAAGTTCCTAGGCAAATGGTCAGAACTTGAAAATATCATCCTTAGTGAGGTAACCCAATCACAAAAGAACACACATGGTATGCAGTCACTGATAAGGGGATATTAACCCAGAATCTCGGAATACTCTAGACACAATTTGCATATCAACAGATTTCCAAGAAGATGAAAGGAGAGACCCCTGGTCCTGGAAAGACTGGATGTAGGGGAACACCAGGTCAGGGAAGCGAGAGGGGGTTGAATGGGGAAAAGAGGGAGGGAAGGGGGCTTATGGGACTTTCGGGGAGGGAGGAAACGGGAAAGGGGAAATGATTTTGAATGTAAATAAAAAAAACTTAGAAAATAAAATAAAATTAATAAAATTAATAAAAAAAAAAGGAAGTCTCCTCTCTTTCCACCTTGGATGGTTGTGGGAAAACTACAAGGAAAAAGAAAGGAGCCTCATAGAGGCCTGCCTCCATTTCCATCCCTGAGTTTTGCAATAGGCCTAACTGAATACAGGAAGACATTATCTCTGCTCTCTATGGAGATTTCCGGAAAAGGATGGCTGCCATATGCCAACCCAGAACCAGGCTGATCGACTTGGCAAAGCAGGAAGAAGAGATGGACAGATACCCTGTGCTTTCTCTTTTCCAAGTCGTCTCCTCACCTGGCAGTGATGGTGAAAATCGCGGACCGGTCCAGATCAGCAGGGAGAGTGTCCAACAGCCAGAGCCACAGATCGTAGCCGCCTGCAGCTACATGCGAACCGGTGACCTGAAAAAGTTACTTAGGGGTGGGTGGGGTGGACGGCGAAAAAGAACATGGGACTAAGAAAACATAGCTGTTCAAAGTTCACCTTTACTCAGGAGAAACAGGGGATATAAGCTTTGGGGGCGTGACCCTCCCTCCCAAACTGCGAGTCTTCTCAGCAGGTCTCCTGCAGGCTGAATGATGTTGCCAAAACAGATCTCAGGAAGGTGATACTTCCACAGGGTCTGCAATGCTGCAGGAGATGGCGACTTTTGCAGGAAACTGTAGCTCCTTTGAAATGCCAGAGAAGCTCTGATATCCCTGTCAGGTGGGAGGAGGTGTGGCTGGAATTTCTCAGCTCCCTGTAGGTAAAATGCAGGCAGCTGAATTTTGCCTAGAGGCATTACAGTGGCTCACTACAACAGATGTCCAGAAGACAGGCAAGAGAGACAAATGCTCCTGGGCCCAGGATAGGAACCCAACTCCTGAGGTAGGGAAGGAGAGGTCAGCCTGAGGCCGTAGCCCCTGTACCAGGAGGTCCAGAGCCGCAGTCCCAACTCCCTGGCACAGGACGCCTCCATCTACCAGATTTCACTGACAGACACAGCCAGCAGCAGAGGCGGTAATCTGAGATTCAAGGCATTTTTTTCCCTAGAAGTCTGAGTCTTCCTTGAAGGCTCTGTTTAAAGGATCAAATCAGACATTCAACTCAAACCAAATTAGACATTTAGTTTTGTTTGTTTGTTGGTGTTTTTTTTTCTGTTCCACTGGGGGTAGGGTGGAGTATGGCAAATCATGAATTAAACTAAAACAGTTATAAACAAAAATACAGAAATTACATTTTCTTTTCATGACCAAGCTACAGTGGGAATTGAGGTTTTCAAGCATTCTCCCCACCATCATGCCCTTTCTGGTAAGGCCAACAGCTCTGGGTTAATTTCAGAATTTACCAAATACCCAGATAAGAATGCAAACAGGAATTCTATCCCCGGACTCCAGAAACGTGGGCTACCTTGCAGTGTGTTACTGATTTATCACGCCAGCTGTATGTAAATTAAATTTCAGAACTCAAATTGATTTTGTTTCCAGTCACTAAATATCCAGGTGGCTTGCAGCATTAATTAGAATTGACGACGTGGGGTTTAATAATTCCACCGTCTGACTTCCCCATCTTCAGAATCCCACGCCTTGATAGTCCTGCTGATAGGCTGTGAAGTGGGGGGGGGGGGGGCCTGGAAGTGAATCAGGAAGCAGCGTTGATGAATCACTCAGGAGATGAATCTTTCACTGCGTCCTCCCCTCACGCCTGAGCAGGTTATGTCACTGGGCTGGCAGCTGGTGCGCCTGAGTGAGACAACCAGCCTAGGTGAGAATCCACGGAGCCCCCATCATGTACAGGGAGGGGCTTCTCTCTCCTCAGCACCCCAGGATTTCCGGGAACCAGTGAGCTCTTAAGCTGCCCATCGCCCCTCCCCCAGAAGCTCTAACAAAGCTCCAACCACAGACTAGCCAAGGATGTGGTTGGTTACTTTGCAGTGGAGCTGGGGAGTGAGGGGGCGGGGTGTTGATGGCGCTTGACATCAGCTACTGGTGGCCCCACTGACTTTGGATGCTTCCAAAACAGATGAATCGCTGACTTCTACATTCCCAGGGAGAGCAAATCATCAGAGAACGCCTGGCATATCAGGGCGGGTCTCAGCTGCTACCCAAGTGCTCCTTTAAACAGAACAGATGGGGTTAATTAACTGCATGCCTTGCTTTGGCTCCTCTAAGGATTCATCTGTGTTTGACAAGGGGTCTAAAGGTGAGGCTACCCAGAAACCACTTAAGAAAATTAGGCAAAGAAGCATCTCCTGGCACCAGCTGCCTGGTGCCGTTGAATCCACTCCAAATATTCTCTTTTGAGCTAATTACCAGGTATTAGGCTGAAATTCCCCTCTGAAACCATATCTGCTTTGCAGATGGAACCTGCTGGATGTGGATAAAAATGTTGAGGGTGGAGGCGACAACCACACAGCTCCGCCAGAACTGGCTTAGTTCAAACTCCTTGACTTAGGCCGATTTCAAAGTATTCACTCTAACAGGCAACTACAAGGCATAGGCTACCTCTTGAAAGAGTCCTGCATGTGGTGTTCAGAATCCAGCAAGTCTCAGGGATCCTCCTCAGTACGCAGTTACAGGTGCACACGGCTATGGCCAGATTTTGACAAGGGTCCTCTGACTCAGGGTCAGGTCCTCAAGCTTGCGGTGAGAGCTTCCACCCACACTCCCCAACGCTTGAGAATGGAGTGCCAAGGGTATCTTTTCCCAGGCTTTGGAATCTGACACTTGGTCCTGCCTTGCTAGGCACCTCTCAGGCAAATCTCTCCCAGTAGGATATCTAGAGATAGCAATTACAAACTGCATATATCAAAAGGCTGGCCATGAAGAAATGATAGAGCATTAAGAAGATGGGTAACTGGGACTGGAGAGATGGCTCAGTGGTTAAGAGCACAGACTGTTCTTCCAGAGCAGTCCTGAGTTCAATCCCCAGCAACCACATGGTGACTCACAACCATCCTTAATGGGATTCAGTGCCCTCTTCTGTTATGTCTGATAACAGCTACAGTGTACTCATTTTAAAAATATGAATAATTAACCTTATTTAAATTACATAACATATACATTTCTATATTGAAACATCAGAAGGAATACTAGCTCTTAGATACAATTTGTGTGTTTTTATGTGACTCAGGCTAAGCTCTATCCAGGATGAGCGTGACCACTTAGGCGAGGAGTTACAGTAAGACCTGTGGATACCATCCTCTGTAGTAACCTATGGATGGGCAGGAAAAGAAAGAAAAAAAAGACTACATGGGGGTATGACTTAGCATTTCTTGCAGTAGGGTATGTATAGAAAATAGAGTACAAACTAATCCATGAAAAAATGGATCCAAAATTTGGAGTCTATGGAAAGAACCAGACAGTGAAGGAAAGAGTAGGGTAGACATGTCGGAAGAAAACCCTTTGGGTCCCATCTTTAAGACAGAGGAAGGCAGTGTGGGGTAAGACCTTTAATAATGGTCCTATATAGGAAGCTATCATCAGGAAGTGCTGTGCCCTTGAACTGCTGCTTGAATTAGAAAAGGTATTTACACAGGTGATGAGATCTTGTTGCCCGGTTTGTGAGGCTGTGGGGCAGGGGCAGATGGCATCAATGTGAGTGCTGGAGAAACAGAAGAACTGAGTCACCTCCTGTGACAGTGGAAATGGGGGAGGGGCAGTCAGTTCCTGGTGGACTTGGGGGTTTGTTCTTCTAGCTGGGCTGCCTTGTCCGGCCTCAGTGGAAATGATGTGCCTCGCCTCACAAAGACTTGAAGTGTCAGAGTAGGGGGGATTCCCAGAGGACCCCCACCCACTGAGAGGAGAGGGGAAATGGATGAGGGAAAGGGTTGTAAATGACAAGGCGGGGGGGGGGGGGCTAATGAGCGGATGTAAAGTAAATAAGTAAAAAGTAAAATAAAATAAAAAGCAGAGATGGGATTGGTTTTCCAGAGACTGGGAGACAATGGAGGAAAGACAGAAGTGATTAAAGAAACTGGGTGTGAAGGAGGCTGCATTTGATGCCCAGGGCTGCAGGTCACATAGGATTATGTTACAGAGAGTTAAAATGGGGTTATTCTCAGGGACTGAAGTGGGACCTCAGGGGCCTTGTTAAGCCCATGCTGGTACATTGCCTTTAGGAAATAGGAAAGGCTTTGGTGAATCTGAATGATTGAGCCTGCCGTGTAAATCAGATTCATAAAGAGCTAAGGCAGCGAAAAGTAACAAGAGAAACAACATAAATAAGCCAAGGTCTGTCATAAAAGCAAAACTCACATCAAGCCGAGCTTCTAATAAAAGCCTGATTGAAGCCAAGTGTTGTGGGCTATGGGAAGACTTCAAAGCCTGTGTAAAGTTCATTGAAGGCACAAAAGATAGGTCAATGCATGTGTACAAGGCTTAGTTTGTCCCAAAAGGTATCTGGGCACATTTCTTCCCTGTAAGAAAGTATACTGGGAGGTGGAGGATTGTTCACCCAACCTCTCAGCAGCCAGCTATGGCTGACAGAAAGGTGGTAGGCCCAGCTGCAGCACTGACCTAGAGCCTCTCATTTCCCTGGGAGCCAGGCCAGGCTGAGGGTGCAGCAGGCAGGTGTGCATCCTGGCTCCCATGGGCCCTGGATTGACCACACAGCTTAAGCCTGACCCAAACCCACTGGAGATCAAAGGATCTGTAGTATCCTAGCAACAGTGGCCCAGGTTGAAGAAGTAGGAGGGCTCATCAAGAGTGGCTGTGGATTACAGAGGACTAAAGTAATGCCTCCCACCCACACCATTGCACCCAGCATTGATCTGTTGAGAAAATAATTCATACAAATAATGGACTCTTCAAACTATATTGGACCTTGCAAACAATGTGTGTGTGTGTGTGTGTGTGTGTGTGTGTGTGTGTGTGTGTGAAAGAGAGAGAGAGAAAGAGAGAGAGAGAAAGAGAGAGAGAGAGAGAGAGCATTCCCACCCTTTGTGAATGGTTATTTCAGGGCATAGATGGTATAATATTAACCACAGTGTTTTGCAGATGTAGAGCCACATCTGAGAGACACTCAGGCATTTTAGTTCCCAGAGGAGCAAGGATGAAAATTTAGTTCACACAACAGCCCTGCATCTTCAAGAATTAGCAACAACAACGAATGCAGATCCTTACATAGAAGGTAGGGGCAAGCAAGGGGGCAACAATAGATGGAGGAGAGCTCCAAGCAGATCTGAGAAGTACGTTGCTCAGACATAGGGAGCCATTGAGCAGAGGCTTGGAGCTAGACCTGCATATGGCATGTATCAAAAACAGCAACAATAACAAATAAGGCTAGAGAAGTGGCTCGGCAGGCACTATACCTGCTAACAAGCCTAACTCAGAATCCAAGTCAATCCCCAAGACCCATAGGATGGAAGGAGAGAACCAGTCTCTGGCAACTATGCTCCTGTCTCCACTATGAACACATACACACAAAAAAGTAAGTGAATAAAAGCTAAGCTTAAAAGAATTATATGCTGGCTCTCTGCTCCTTCCTGTTGCAGAGACAGCTACATCTTCTCATGCAGTGCCAGCTTCATCCCGTAGACAAGATGGTAAAGGTCGGGGTGAATGGATTTGGCTGTATTGGGTGTGTGGATACCAGGACTGCCTTCTGCTCTGCAGTTGGCAAAGTGGAGATTGTTGCCATCGATCAGTGAGGTTCCCTTCATTGACCTCAACTACATGGTCTACATGTTTCAGCATGACTCCACCCATGGCAAATTCAACAGCACAGTCAAGGCTGAGAATTGGAAGCTTATCATCAACGGGAAGCCCATTGCCATCTTCCAGGAGCGAGATCCTGCTAACATCAAATTGGGCAGTGCTGGTGCTGAGTATGTCATGGAGTCTACTGGTGTCTTCACCACCATGGGGAAGGCAGGGGCCCACTTGAGGAGTGGAGCCAAAAGGGTCATCATCTCCATCCCTTCTGCTGATGTCCCCATGTTTGTGATGGGTGTAAACCATGAGAAACATGACAACTCACTCAAGATTGTCAGCAATGCATTCTGTACCACCAACTGCTTAGCCCCCTTGGCCAAGGTCATCCATGACAACTTTGGCATTGCCAAAGGGCTCATGACCACTGTTCATGCCATCACTGCCACTCAGAAGACTATGGATGGACCCTCTGGGAAGCCGTGTCATGATGGCCATGGGGCTGGCCAGAACATCATCCCTGCATCCACTGGTGCTGCCAAGGCTGTGGGCAAGGTCATCCCAGAGCTGAACAGGAAGCTCACTGGCATGGCCTTCCGTGTTCCTACCCCCAATGTATCCGTTGTGGATCTGGCATGCCGCCTGGAGAAACTCGCCAAGTATGATGACATCAAGAAGGTGGTGAAGCAGGCATCCCATCAAAGGGCCCACTAAGGGTATCCTGGGCTACACTGAGGACCAGGTTGTCTCCTGCAACTTCAACAGCAACTCCCACGCTTCCACCTTTGATGTTGGGGCTAGCATTGCTCTCAATGACAACTTTGTAAAGCTCATTTCCTGGTATGACAATGAATATGGCTACAGCAACAGGGGAAGCACCTCATGGACCATCCACCCCAGCAAGACACTGAGAGCAACAGAGAGGCCCCCAGTTGCTTAGGCGTCCCTGTCCTAACTCACCCCTAACACTGAGCATCTCCCTCACAGTTTCCATCCCATAATAACAGGAGGGGCCTAGGGAGTCCTCCCTACTCTCATCAATAAAGTTCACTGCACCCACAAAAAAAAAAAAGAATTATGTGCTAAAGGTTTTAAGCACTGGAGGAGAAGAATCGTTGTGAGGAGAAAAGTTGAAGAAACAGGATACAGTAGGCTTTGTCCACCAGGCTAAGAATCTGGGTCTCACACGTGGCCAGTGCTGTTCCCCACGGAGCCCATAAATTGTCTGTGTCACAATAACCCAGAGTGTTGGACAGAGAAGCAGGAATCTGGTCTGGACCCCAGACTTACTGAAGCATGGCTTTGAGAAGAATCCTGAAGGATAAATATGTTACAATCTCCCTGAGTGGTTTCCATGCACACTAAAGTTTGAGGCCATTGCTATAGAGTATTCAATGCTAAGGCATTAAAGGCAGTAACCAGTTTTAGATTACAGTAAAACTGGTTCAGAAATGCAACAGCTGACTGGGCCTGTAGATAAGAGGTAAGACCATAAAGCACAGGTTTGGCCAATATTTGAAGTACTAGACTTAGAAGAGGGCGCTGGGATACAAAGGTAAAAGGCCTGTGGTTGGAAGCGTTCTGGAAATTTCTCATCTATCCTGGAGGAACAGAGAGAATCAATGCACTGGTTGCTGTTGCACTGCCGTGACCAAACACCCAACAGAAACAACTAAATGGAAGAAAAGCTCTATTTTGCTCAGAGTGTCCCGTTGATCAGTCTCTGGTCACTTAGCCCCACATGCCTGGGACTATGTGGCAGCAGATGTTCTTACAGCTTGGTGGACAGGAAACAAGAGAGGAACAGGAAAGACCAGGAGACAAGATACCCCGTAAAACCTATAGTCTCCAGGAACCTACTTTTCCTAGCTAAGTCTTATATCCTAAAATTCCCTAAACCCTGTAAAATAGCACCAGCAGATGGGACCAAGAAGTCAAACAATGAACCTGTGGGGAACACTGCATATTTAAACCATAACAAACATCAAACAGGAACATACAATCCAGAGACAGTGTTTCAAGGGCAGCCAAGAAATCTTGGATTTCTTGCTGAATTGTGTGGACAGGTGTGTTATCATTTGAGAGGTGGAAGCTGCCAATGGCTGTTCTGCTTTCTTTATTTGGCTTTAAGAGAACCTATTAGGTATCCTACAAGAAATGTCAGCACACCAAACAATAAAAGAAAATCAATGTTCCCCCATCTTTTGACCTAGGATAAAAAGCTTATCCATCCATAAGTCAAGGTAAGCTGCTTTGCCCAATATTATTAGCCCTAGGAATTACTGGGCATTTCTATAGGAAAACTAATAAAGAGCAATAAAAGCAGTCACACTAAAGACAAGCAGGCTAAAGTCAACACTGGACAATGGGCAGAACAGCCTTTCATTTCCTCTCCATTCTTCTAGAATCCTCCTGACCGCTTTTTCCAACCACCCAGCTCTGTGCATGTTATTTCATTAGAATATGAATGAGAAGCTCTTTGGGAAAATTTTATGCTGTCATGGCAACAGTTTCCATGACAACTGTTAATTAATTGGATACTCATGAAGTGGAGGAAGAAGGAGAAGAAAAAAAGCCAAGCAGAACGGATACAACTCTAGAGGAAGTCACGGTGTGTAGTAATTATATGAATTTCATTCATGCGAAGACATGCGGCAGGTCAGAGATGCAAGTAGTTCCCCTCAGTCACCACCTACGCAGAGGCCTGCCCTCGGGTCAGACAAATGTGACTGAGTGGTTCCAGCCTTGCCCATTCAAGCTCACACATATGGCTGCTCCAGTATAGGCAGAGTCTCTCCAAGATATATTAAAAACAAAAACAAAAACAAACAAACAAACAAAAACTCATGCCAATATAAGGAACTAGATAGGTGGCCATGACTAGACCCTAACCCATAAAAATTGTCATATCCATGCCCCCACTAGAGCAAATGGGACTGGTGAAGGAGGAGAGTCACACTTGGGTGGGCAGAACCTTTTGCATCAGAAGTATCTTCAGATGCAGGCAGGGGAAGTTTGACTTGTCACCAACAACCCGAGATAGATGACAGGTTGGTCCTACACACAGAGATGCTCACAGTTCAAAAAGGAGACCAGTCAAGGGATGGGGGAAGAAGGTCTTGAGAGGTGGACAGAAGCCTTCCCAGACAGCCCTTCTTCACTAGAGGCTGAGTGGGAAGGAACAAGGGAGTTGCTGAGGTATTTTTCTGCAGTGCTCTCCTACCACATTTGAAGCCCCCGGTTTCACTAGCCTTTGGGAGCTTGCTGTTACCACTAGTTTCAGAGGACACATAGGCAAGCAGAATATTTCTATTACCTTTGTGATGGGTACACCCGGTGCATGGTCTCTGTGGAAGCCTGTCTCTTTAGATGTTTTTCAGAAACTTAGAAACACTTTTGCCCACCTCAAACTAGCTGATCCACTAATCCCTTCACTTGGCTCTGAATGGGTGTCAAATGGGAAGTGGTTGGTGCTGGATGGCCAAACTCACCCTCCACATGATAAACCACCATTTTCCCAGGCAAAGCCATGAAGTCTCTGGGTACCCAAACCATCCCTCACATCTCTATTTACTTGTTTATTATTTGTTTTGAGACAGGGCCTTGCCACCTCATAACTTACTATGTAGATCAAGCTATTCTTGAAATAGCCGAGGTCCTCCTGCCTCTGTCTCAAGAGTGTTGGGATCGCAGGCGTGTCTCATCACACCTGGCTTGATTACTTCAGTTTCCCATTTCTGCTTCTCCTCCTTCTCTTCCACCTTGGGCAAGCCTTTCTCTGTCTCATAAATGCCCCTAAATGCTGTTCTCACAGGGGTAGATGTGAGATTTGAGATTCTCACTTCTTTATGGTGGTCACACGAAAAAGAAACTATCCTTCATAGAACTCATCTGTTGAGTGACTGGTTCATTGGGCAGTAGACAAAACGGGCACCGCCTCTACTCATTTCTCTAATTATCCAAATGATAGTAGCCACACTCCCTTGGCAATTTGGGAGTTTGGCTTCTTGAATGTTTTCTCAAAATTTGTTTCCCTTGCCTGATAGTTGAGGTTAAAGCAGAGAAAGTGTTTGGGAAGTGGTTAGCACAGTTAACCAAGACCTCTCCTGACTAGGTCTACCAAAAAAAAAAAGAAAGAAAGAAAAGAAACTGCTTCGCCAAAGGGTCCTTAAATGGCTCTGCCTTTCACACCTGCAGACACACTCTACACTCTGCTGGGCTCTGTTGGACCACACCTGCCTCACGACCACTATTTACAACCTTTGAAAATGAAAGTGATTTGGAAGAATGGCAGTCGTACAAACCCTGAACCTCTGGGTGTAGCTACCGATGGGCATGCGTGGGGGCAATGGGACGCTACCTCCTAGAGCATCCACTTTTGGTTCTGATAATCTGAAAACTCCATGACCTTCTTATGACCATGTAAGTGCTCCCAAAGTACCTCTAGTCATTTCTTTTATAAATATCATTACTTAGAAAGACCTCCTCCCGGAGGATCCGGCTATACCACTCCTGGGCATATACCCAGAGACTTTACCCGCATGCAATAAGGACACATGCTCCACTATATTCATAGCAGCCTTATTTATAATAGCCAGAAGCTGGAAAGAACCCAGATGTCCCTCAACGGAGGAATGGATTCAGAAGATGTGGTATATCTACACAATGGAATACTACTCTGCAATTAAAAACAATGAATTCACGAAATTCCTAGGCAAATGATCAGATCTTGAAAATATCATCCTTAGTGAGGTAATCCAATCACAAAAGAACACACATGGTATGCAGTCACTGATAAGGGGATATTGACCCAGAATCTCGGAATACCCTAGACACAATCCGCATATCAATAGATTTCTAAAAAGATGGAAGGAAAGACCCCTGGTCCTGGAAATACTGGATGTAGGGGAACGCCAGGTCAGAGTAACGAGAGGGGGTTGAATGGAGAAAAGAGGGAGGGAAGGGGGCTTATGGGACTTTCGGGGAGGGAGGAAACGGGAAAGGGGAAGTGATTTGGAATGTAAATTAAAAAAATAAAATAAAATAATTAAAAAAAAAAAAAAGAAAGACCTCATTGCAGAGAGGTGCTAAGGAACTGTCCCTTCAAATAGGCCTTTTACTTCTGCCTTTGAGAATCTGACAGTCTGATAACCTAAATGTGACCTGGTCAACACATACTTTTATATTTGAAAAAAAAATGTTTTCAAGAATTTTTTTTCTGATTTTTTTTTTCAGAACCGTGGTCTACCTACATGTCCTTCTTGGAGAGACATGTTGAACAACAGAATACATTCAAATCCCCATCTAAGAAGTTCCCTTGTGGATTCACGGCAACCCATCACACTTTGCCCCAAAGCTAATATTTCCAATATGAACCTATAAGAAAGCATCTGCTCATCCAAGGGAGGAGGAGCCCTTGTCTTTTGTTCAGTCAGCCATTCCAAAAGAGGCAGCGTGCCCCTTTTCTCCAGATAGTCAATTACGGTTTTTCCTGATAGACCCAAAGACAGAGAGTGGAGGAAGGGAGAGGAGAAAGCATATCTAAATTAATGATCTGCTTCCAATAATAAGCCATCTGGTCTCTTTCCTGCCTTCCTGAAGCATACCCAAAGCACCTACGAGAAGAAACATGCATATAAAAAAAGATTTCTTCATGATAATATGCATAATATATGTAGTTTGTTGCTTAAATGATTGACTGGAAAAGTCAATTCTGTCTGTGATAAAGGAAACTGTAAGCTCCCCCCTTGACCTCTAAAATACTTTAAATTATTGTGAAGATTACCTCATTCTTGTTTGAGGACTCATTAAGGGTTCACCGTACAATTTTCAGAAGAGCAGGTTTTTCTAAGTGGTAATAAAAGGCCTGGTCGATTCAGGAAGAGGGTTAAGCTGGAATGTGGGTGAGCATGGCTGAAGACTTCCCTGCTCCATCAGCTTACAAACCGCCTCCCCCCAAACATTCGGAACCAAGAGGTCAGATCCGCAGAGCAGAAGATTTCAAAGCCATTTTGAGAGACTGCCCAGCAGAACCTTCCCTTTCGCTAACACCCATGTGATTGTTCAAGCTGAACGGCCTTGGCCAGAACACGGCACTGTCCCTGAAACTGCAGTGTTGAAGAGTTCAGAGCACGCGTGCGCACCATTTATTACATCCTCTGGTCAGTAGGCTCATGCAGGCCAGGGAGGACTGATCCCTTCACTTCCTCCCAGTCAAGTACAGCTCTCCACAGAGACTGCTATTGAAGGGGAGAATGTGGGCCGATGGCTTGATTTTCTATTTTAACTACTTCAAAGGCTGTTCGCAGCACATGATTAAAAAAATTAGTAGGTTAAAAGAACCCTCTCCCCATGAAATATATCACAAAAGATACACAGAAACAGGTTCAGATACACGCTCCACGTTTTTTAATTCTTAGCCTGAATGAGGCAGCAGGTCCAGCTCAAACCCTGACCCCACCAACTCCCCCCATCATCACATAAAATGCTTAGCCTAATTAAGACTCTGGTGTCCTTTGTCTCTAAAGTAGACACACTATTTAGGAGATTTATGTCAGCTGGAAATTCAAGGGAGGTCATAAATGCACTTATTATATGTTTTTAATACATACAAATGCAGCCATATGTGTGTGCCTATACATGCAAATACACACAGACTTATATTCCTGTATGCATAGGTATATGCCCCTGCCCCCCTCTCTCTCTCCTGATGTTACTGCAGACAGAGAGCTCAGAGAATGTTGTTTTCCTCCTGGGAGTTCACCAACCAACCCAATCCCACTCATGGAAACCCCTTTCTCGCCTACCGCTTTCCACTGAATGGTATCGCCGGCTCTCGGAGGTCATAATGTCTTCATGAGTGCTATGCATCGGCACGCTGTGGATTTCCTTCTGGAAATTCTAGTAGGTGATGATCCCTTAAATTCAGCCTCCTCCTTCTTCTGAAAGCCTTCATTCTGTGTAGCACAGCACTAGGGTGTACACATTATTGTTTCTTAGCCTGCAGATCTTCGAGAGGTCACCTGTCTTCCTCGTATTCTGGAGTATGCCCCACAGTGAAAATCCTGCTTCTCCATTCTGTCACCGGTTCTTCTGTAGTAGAGGATCCAAAACCTCACCTCTCACTTCTTTCAGGGCCCAACCTACATCACATCATTTTGTAAGACAACCATCATCTAGATACACCCCAGAAAACTCCTTCAAAACTTGTCAACATACAACTAGAACGTATCTTTGTTGTTTGTCAACACTGGAGAAATGCCTGACATCAAGAATATAAGGGAGAGGACTGGAGAGATTGCCAGTGGTTAAAGGCAATGGCTGCCCTTCCAGAGGCCCCAGGTTCAATTCCCAGCACCTACATAATGGCTTCCAACTATCTGAAGCTCCAGTTCTAGGTGATATGATATCCTACTCTGGCCTCCATGGGCCAGAGTACATGCATGTGATACACAGACATAAATGCAGGAAAAATACCCATAAATAAAGGCATAAAGTTTTAACTAATATATGAGAAGAAAGACTTATTTTGGATCAGTCACTGAGGCTTTAGTTCATTGTAGGGGGGTGAGCAGGGCAAGTCAGATCTGTCCCCATCCTGGCAGCAGCCTGTTGAGTGGTGCCAACTACATTCAAAGCTCATCTACTTCTGACACACAGGGTTGTACTCTGCTGCTATTGGTGTTCCTCAGTCCAACCAGGTTGTCAAGCAAGATTAACTATTGCCTAGCCACACACCTCTTATTTCAAAGCATCCTGATTTCAGGGCCAGCCTGAGCTACATAGGAAGACTCTGTCTCAGCATCTTCCATATACCTAAGAACAAGATTAACTATCATATACATCAATTCTCAAGGTAGATCATCTATATATTGATTTGCTCAAATGTTTGACAAATTAAATTCTCTTCTCATCTGGGAATTTGTGTCATAAGCTAAGTCCAATTTCTCTCCTATCACTATTCTATCATGCCCCTCTTACAAGACCCTGCTTTGACTTGAGTTCCCTTTCTGCTGCCCCATCTCTCCGACACACACCATCCAAAGGTTTCAAAAGATCTCCCTTCCCATCCTCCCTCCTTCCTTCCCTAGTTTCCATTCATTTAACTCATTACAATGGCTCATGCATGTACTTTATGCTGGTGTATATATTCACCTAACACTGAAGCTTCTGAGTTAGATTTTAGCATTTCTCGGCTGGAGTAGACCATGCCCAATAGTTTGTTCTTTAATGTTTTCTGCATTAATCACCCGTTTCATGAACAGCACATGAGGGAACCAGTCGTAGCACTACATCTTTACCAGCCCTGAGTATTTCCTGTGCATCTCGTTTCAGTCATTCTAGTCACATGTTCTAGAAGTATGCTGCAGCATCAGCTGGCCCTCCTCAAATGATCAACTAAGTTGGCTAATTCACACTTAGTTCCCTATTTCTTCTCAGGTGTCTTCTTCTGAAGTTTCTATTAAAGACATTTGCTCATTCTTCTGTTGAATTTCTATCTTTTACATGGTGTCTGAGTTCTTTAAGTATTGCAAATTAAAGTCCTATATAGAATATAGGTGATTGGTAGGTGGATAGTTATAAGTAGATATTTCATAGATAGATAGATAGATTGATTGATAGATAAATGAAATATGGTTGATAAATTGATAGATGACGATGATGATGATGATAGATAGATAGATAGATAGATAGATAGACAGACAGACAGACAGACAGACACACTGGATCTCTTCCATCTTTTCCTTCTCTTTCTAATGTCTTTGGATGAACACATGTCCTAATCTTAATGCAGCACAATCATTTTCTTTTGTTCATTACTTGTCCTTTTTAAGTAGCACTTAAAAAGAAAATCTTTGTCTACTCCAAGGTCATGAAATGGTCAACTGTATTCACAAAGCTTTATTCATTTACTTTTCAAATGAAACGGAGTTAGATCTGAAATCAATTTGTGCCTACAATGGAAGGTAGGATATTAATCCATTGTGAATACCTCTCATCTGGTTCAGTTAATTCTTAATATTGTCAGAATGACTCGATGAGATGGTACAGGAGAGTTAAGGCAAGGAGAAGCGAATTTGGGAGAGCTGTGTTGCCATCACAAACCTTCCCTGAATACATCCCCTCCAGGAACTGTTCACTGCTCCACAAATGGTTTCTAACAGCTCCTCATCCAGCCCTTCATGGTCAAACAGATACCAAAACCTCAGATCTTTCAGTTGGACTATTACAGCAAAAGATGTTACATTTTTGGAAATCTGTAGCTCTTTTGCATTCCAACATGCATTTCTGGAAACTCAGGAAGCTTCCAAAGATAACAAATCCTTGTGAACCACAAAAAAAATTGACATGAAACCTCTTTGTAAATAAGCCATTTTCTATCAGAAAAAAAGAAGATGAAGTGTTATAAACAGAAAGGCGATCTACCTCTCACTTCTCAGAGTTCCCTGTTAAGATATGTCACTTAAGAAAACACAGTTAGTTCCAAACAGAAAAGAAATGAGTCAGCCATGTGAGTTAAGCCTGCTTTTAGGCCAACCCACATTTATTCCCTATATGTCCAAGGAGAGACACTATATAAATTATCTCTAGGACTGCAAGATTGAAAGGGGGTGTGAGAACATTTTAGGCTTGCTCCAGAAATAGTGGAGAACCTCATCCCAGCCTAATGGGAAGAGAGCAGTGGTCACGTGAGCGACAGGCAAAGTCGTGTTCTCAGTGTCCAGAGAGGTTTGGGGAGTGGGAGGGCAGACAATGGGTCCCTGGCCTAAAGCAATGGTTTGAGGACTAGAATCAAGGATAATGCCTTTGCATCCTTAAAGTTGTTGCCAATGAATGACACAGAAAGAGGCATCATTGCAAATTCTCTGGCTTGTGGCTCTGAGGACCCATTGTCCTTAGAATGTGTGTCTGTCTCAGTTGACATCATTCTACCAATCAACTCAAGTCTGCTGAAGCAGTAAGAAGCTAGAGCATACCACCAGAAGTTTTTGGTGTGTTTCTCTCTGTGGAATCCCAACAAATACAGCTCACTATACAATGTAAGGCAGACCAATACATGCATGTCATTAGTGAAGAATCCTTTTTCACATGTCCTTTCATGTGCTTGCTTTAGCAGAACATCCTCTCTCCTGCCAGCACTCTTTCACATGTGTGCTGTAGCAAAACACCAGCTAATTTTCCAAAGAACCCTTAAGTTTCCACTCCAGAGCAGAAGCCTGGGTGCACAGTGATGATGTGTTAGGCACATAGAACCAATATAAAGTAGTCGTCAAGGTCATTGGGAGCTTTGAGAGCCAAGAGATGCATCACCAGGCTCAGAGTGTCACTGTACCTTGAAAAGAAAAAAAAGAAAGTAACATGGTTTGAGTTAGAATGGCCCTGTTCTGACTATTCTTGCTTGCCAACTTAACTACATCTGAACTAACTGAAACCCAAGCAGCTGGGTGCATCTGTGAAGGATTTCTTTTCTTAATCAAGTCATTTGAAATGGGAAGAGCCTCTTTTAATCCAGACCCACCTTTAATCTGGGCTACCCCTTCTGCTGGCTGCCTATATGAAGGACAAGAAAGAAGGAAGCTTGTGCTCTCTGCCCGCTTGACCTAATTCATGTTGGCAAAACCCATTTTTCGTTGGCATTAGCACACACTTCTTCAGGATTTTGTTGTATACTGAAGACCAACTGAGACATTCAGTTTTTTGGACTGAACCATTACTAGATTTTTGGAACCATGGAGCCATGGTTGAACTAGCTGGACCATAGCCTGTAAGGTAGGTAGGTAGATAGATAGATAGATAGATAGATAGATAGATAGATAGATAGATAGACAGATAGATAGACTGACAGATAATAGAAGATAAATCATACATACATACATACATACATACATAGACAGACAGATAATAGATAGATAGATAGATAGATAGATAGATAGATAGATAGATAGATAGATAGATAGATGCATGCATGCATACATAGATACATAGATGATAGATAGTTTTGCTCCTCTAGAGAACTCTGACTAATATAGTCTCCCCTCCCCCCATAGTCTCAAATTATTCAAATAGTTGGTCCCCAGTAGGTGGTGCTATTTGGGGAGGTTTAAGCTGTATAGCCTTATTGGAAGAAGTATTTTACTGGAGCTGGCTTTGAGAATTCAAAGCCTTGCACCATTTCTAATTTATTTTTTCTGCCTCACACTCTCAGTCTAAGATGTGAACCCTCAGCTTCCTGCTCTTGCCACCATGTCTGCCATTTGCTGCCTTGTCTCCCTGACATGACAGACTCTTTACCCTCTAGAACTATAACCCTAAATAAATTCTGTTTCCTATAAGTTGCCTTGTGTGGGACCATGGTGAGAGACAGTCTGTAGCCTGGTTGAAGCAAGGCCACTCCAGAGACCCAGAAGAACATTCTACAAGGGATGGAACCCGTGAGCTATGCTCCCAGACTACTGACTCCTCAACTCCATACTCCTGTGACCATCAGTCACATATGGCACGCCCCAGACCCCTAGCGTTCTGGCTAGACTCCACCCCTATAGTCAGTCACATGACTACATCCAGGCTTTCCCCACCCCTTAGTTACCTGGCTATTGCCAGGTAACCCAACCCACTATAAAAGAAGGCTTCTTGCCCCTCCTCCTTCTCTTATCTCTCTCTGGCCTCTTATCCCTCTCTGCCCTCTCTTGCCCCTCTCTCTCTGTTCCCCCTCCCTCCATTCTTTCCCCTCTTTCCACGTGGTCATGGCCATCCCTCATTCCTCTATCTTCTTTTTCTCTCTTTACTTTTCTATCTCCTTTTCTCTTCCTACCTTTCCATAATAAAGCATTAAAACTATGAACTGTCTCTTCTTATCAAAACCCGCCACATAAGAAGAAGGAGCGGGCCTCAGAATTTCCATCCACCAGGGAAGGACCGTGCCTCCTCTCAGCCAAGCAGCTTCCTCAACAGGTACCAGGGAGGTCTGTGCCAGAACGGCCCCGCCTTCTGAGCAAAGACCTCCTTCCCCACTAGCCAGGCAGTCTCGTGCTCTATAGGTACCCGGGCCCCGCAGTCCCTATCGCGATGCGATTCGAGGTCCTGCCAGTGTTCCCCTATCCCCCTTGCGGGCTTTGCCTGCCAGTGTTTCTCCTATTTGGGACCCGCGCTGCTCTCCCATTTTTTTCTCACAGCCTTGATCATAGTGTCTTATCAGAGTAATAGAAAAGTAACTGATACAGAGGCCATTTGATATGCTATGTTTGTTTGATATGCTATGGGGATCCCCAAATGCCCTACAGAATAACTCAGATAAAGACCATGCATTCCTGTAGCTTGATAAATATTTATTAAGCACTTACTGTGGGCAGACCTGTCAGTGAGGTGCACACTGTGATATATCAAATTGCCTCAAGCTTTCCAATAATCAGTTGTGGATTCAAGTTGAAACCCAGTCTCTTATTAGCTGCAGAGACCTTTGTCAGATTCTTTATTCCTTCAAGCCTTCCTTTTGTCATCTGTACAGATGAACATCTGGGTTAAACGCCTGAACTTCCACAGTTCTGAAATTCCATAATGCATTCTCTGAAGACATTTAGCTCCCAGAGAGACCAAAGTTAATCAACCATATCATCCATCACTCCTCTGTCTGAAATTTTATTTCTCTAATCAGATTCAGACAAATTTTCAACTCTCTGTCTCTGACATGCAACCCAATAGAACTATATGGATTTGTTTTGTATTCTACTTAATGTCATTATTCATTCTGGCCATCACTGCCTAACCATGTCCCTGCCTGCAATGTAATCAGCTGTTAAAGACCTATGATGGTGTGGTTTCTAGACTTGTGTCCCCTTTTCCCAAAGTAGATTGCTTCTAAGCCAATTAAAACATCTCTGAATTTCAAATGTTGTTTTAAAAATACAGCAGGTTTTCCAGACTCCCCTAAGACCATGCCATGCCAAGAGCTGCCAACTCTTGCAGACTGACCAAAAAAAAAAAAAAAGACAAATGAATAATTGTGACCATGGTTTTGAAAGGAGACATGGATGCCCAGTTCTTTGCATGACTGTGTTACTCACTCATGGATTGTGAGGCTACAGGGCCAATATCTCAAGTTTCTCCTAAGTTTCTCTGTCTGGGACTAGACTTATCAATAAACAGGAATCAGTGACTGGAGAAACAGTTCAATTAGTAAAATACTTTCTGCCCATTCAAAATGACTTGAGTTTCCATCTCAACACCTACATAAAGAGCCAGACATGGTGCTGAAAGCCTGTAACCCCAGCACTGAGGCGGTAGAGACAGGAGAATCTCATGGCTTCAGCCTAGCCTAAGTTGGCAAGCTCCAGTTTCAATGAGTGATCCTGCCTCAAAATGTAAGATGAAAAGCAATAAAGTAAATATCCAATATCAACTTCTGGCCTCTACATACACATGTGTGCACACATGCCATATATACATACATTTTACCTCACATTTATAGTCCCCTAAGAGGGCTGTGTTGTAATGCTTTGGTTGTCACAAGATGGACCTTTGGGAAGGAACTGGATCATGAGGTTTGATCCTCAGCAGTGGATTAATCCATGTATGGGTTCATAATTTGATGGCAGTATTGGAAGGTAGTAGAAGCTAGGAAGTATGGTCTACTTGGAGGACATAGGTATCTATGGGCATACTCTGGAAGGAATATCTCATCCCCGGCCTCTTCCCCTTCTCTCAGCTTCCTGGACACCATGAGGTGAGCAGCTTCCTGCTCCACATACTCCCTGCCTCACTACAGCCCAGAAACCATGACACTCACTGACGATGGACTGACACTCTGTGAGCTGAAATGAATTTCTTCTTCCTAAATTCTCCCAGACAATTCATTACAGAGATGAGAAGCTGGTATGATGGTCATCATTGCTACCCACTAAGCCTCCCAAATCCCAGATACCATCTCAACAACATCTACTCCAGACTCTTGGATGCACCTAGAATTGTCAATAAAATCAGTCACATGACGTTTGTTTGTTTGTTTGAGGAGCTGGAGGGATGGTTCAGTACTAAAGAGCCCTGGCTGCTCTTCCAGAGGATGCAGGTTCAGTTCAGTTCTCAGTACCCACATGGCGTCTCACAACATCTGTAACTCCTGTTCCAAGGGATCCAGCACCTCTTCTGGCTTTCAAAAACACCAGATACACAGGTAGTGCCCAGACGGACATACAGGCAGGATACCCACACACACAAAAAAATAAATAAGTAAATAAAACTTAAAAATAAATCAATAACAATAGATTTGAAGTATTGACCTTATTTTGATCCCTTTGGTATTCTCTCCAGTGCTCCCTTCAGTTGCAATATCATCAAAGACCCAGATGGAGACAATTCTGGGTGCAGGGACTGGGCTCATCTACTGTCCCCAGTGACCATCTGATACAGCCCAGAGCTTGAGTGTTAAACACGTGTGCTCTGTCTCTCTTCTTTGTTTTTGTTTTTCTCACTTTTTCCTATGACTCCTGAAACTCTTAGGCTAAACACCACCCACATATGTCAATACCATCAGTGTAAGACTCTTGAGACGATGAACTCAGAGAAAATCCTTCTTTCACCCATGGTTTCAGGATTTTGATCTGTGATCTATTGATCTTCTGACTTCTCACCTCATATCTAAAGAGCAAGAGAGGAAGAAGCTGGGGTTCCCACTGCCCCCTTTGTGGGCACATTCCTGTCACCTCTAGGCTCCCCACTAGACATCATCTTTTGGGGTTTGCACAGTCTCCCAGTATGACCTCACTAGAAACCAGGCCTTACATTATGAAAGTCAGAGACGTTTAAGATCCAAACTATAGCATCATTCCATAACAGAATTAACATCTCCTCATGATGTATCATCTCCTCATGATGTATCATCTCCTCATGACATATCAAATGCTGTAACTCTGTAGTCACAACATAAATTCAAGCAAAGGCTGCCAAATCCCTTTGGGGTGACCTGTACCTCAAGATTTCAACACTCAAAATCACATCTATTAACCACCTGGATCCTGACTTCACTGTTCCCTCTCTTCAGCTGAACACCAGATAAAAGGCTCTGGTTGGTTGGTATAATGGTCTTCCTCCTACCACTGTGTAAGTCAGGTTGGTGACAAAGATTCCTAGGACAAGAAGTGTCACTACAGATCTTTGAGACCATGTTCCTGTTGGGAAGCAAACCTTCCTCTTTTCTCCCTTGATTCACATAAAATTGTTCAGCTTATTTCTACCCTAAAAGAAAATAATTCAAAAGCAAAGCTTTTGATAACCCCTACAATGAACAAATTCCTTGTCTCCAATCAATGAGAAAAGGTATTAAGCTTATCAATATTTTTCATTATACACATGACGAGAATCCTGTTAAGAACACATCCAGAAAAATCAAAACTGAATTCTGTCACCTCATATCAAAGGTTCCTATTGGCTGGGAGGATAGTTCAGCAGGTAAAGGCACTTGCCTCCAAGCCAAGCTATCTGAGTTCAGTCCCTGGGAGGTCACATGGTTGAATGCAAGAACCCACTCCTGCACATTGAACTCTGACCTCCACAAGCATACTCCATAATACACAGATGCCAAAATACATACACATACACACATTGCTAGGGGCCACCCCTGCCTTTTGGAGTTTGGAGCTGAGGTGGAACACAGAGTTGGATAAAAGCCAAAGACTGATGGTCTCTGACCTTGTAACTGGGAGCCAGAAGCTAATGGCTTCTCTCTTGCTTATTCTGAGGCTGGAAACCACCAGCTTCTTTTCTCTTTAACTCTGTGTTTAAATAAGCACTGGGGAAATTTAACTCTTTGTGCTTGAATAAGCACTAACTTCTGGCTATTTCTCTGGCCAGTCAACCAGGGGCCCCTCACTGGTGAACTCTTTCTGAACCAGAGAGAAAAGAAAAGGAAGAAGTCACTCACACAGACAACACACTGGGTGAAGCAGAAAATAGCCACACTGCTTTTCTTCATTGCTTTCAGCCTTTTTATAGCTTTGAGACAAAAAGTTCTCTATGTAAGAAAGAATTACCTCATAGCTAAAATGTTACATTAAAGGGGAGTAACAGAAGGATATCAATTGCAAGTTCAAAGCCATGTTTCATTCTGTAAGCTCATTAAGTTCAAAGCAACAGTTTTTATATGGCTATACCTTATCTTAGAGCATGCACACTTGTGGCTTCATCCTTGGACCTTAATGTTTTCTCTAGAACACAAATTTGTCCAAAAAGTATTTTGTAATTATGAAAGCTCATTCTATTTCTTATTATGCCGCCTTTATTTACTATTATGATGAATGGGCACATTCTATTCTTGACTCTAACCTTATTACATCTTCCTCGCAAAATAACTAAATCCATCTCTTAAAACCTTCTTCCTGGGCTGGAGAAATGGCTCAGCTGGTGAGAGCTCCTGACTGCTCTTCCAAAGGTCCTGAGTTCAAATCCCAGCACCCACATGGTGGCTTACAACCATCTGTAAAGAGATCTGATACCCTCTTCTGGTGCATCTGAAGATAGCTACAGTGTACTTACATATAATAAATAATAAATAAATCTTTAGGAAAAAAAAACCTTCCTAAGATTATCTGAATCAAATCAGGAATTCTATAAAATCATTAATTCATCTAAACAGCATTAGTTCATGAAAGTTCATCTTTATGTTGATCTTCAGGAAGTCTTCTCAATAGGGTGGGCTAATGCCCAAGAATTCTTAGGGTATGTGATGGATACAGAAAAAACATATCAGTTGCAAGAAGCAACCCTGGAATGAAGTCTCTTGGGTCCTTGCCTCTCAGAGCTCACCCAGTGCAGACTGTGGGCCACCTCCAGGGAGGTCACCTGATAACCTTAGCCCTTCCTAGATGGCCCCTGACAACACATGTGCAAAAAAAAAAAAAGTAAAATGAAATAAAAGTACAGTTGCCCTATTCAGTAAACAAGCCATTGGTGAAAAATAATGTGATACATTATGCTCTCTGAGGGACTGAGAACCTGGGAAGTTCACAGTCAGGCACATGCAAAGCCATACACTTATTGATCTACATCCTGAACATCGCCTGGTGGTGCAGGAGCCTTGAACAACATGCGCCTGACTTTGAAGCCCTGGTAAGATATCAAAGCAAAGCAGCAGAGAGGAGCCTCCATATCGCATGCCCTGAAGGAGGGCAGGCCAATGCACACTCTGAAGAAATGAGCATAGTTTGTATGGAGTGGACTGTGTGGGTAAGGAGCTGAAGGGTACCTGGAATTCCCGGAGACTCTGCCTATCCTGAGTGCTATTCACTAAACCTTCACGATTTTGCACAGCCTTGCCTGATGGCTTTAAGAATGAAGAAGGCACTTGCAGGGAAGGTTCCTTGTGTTTGTTCTTCAGAAGCTGTCCGGTGAACATGGAGCTAAGGTGGTACCTTGTCCCTGGTTCTATTACAGCCCATCGCTCCCCCTCTCTGTGATTATCTATCTGTTGTTTGCCACACCACGAGCTCCGTGAGAACAGTGATTGTTTCTTACAATTTTTAATGCACTGTGCTTGGCACAACACTGTGGATGATCAGTAAACATTGAATTGATTCATTAAATAATTAATGGGGTACCAGATATGATATTGTATCTCTCCTCTTCGTGGTTCCTCATACTGTGCTGTGGTGGATAGTGTTAGTGTTCCATGGAAAAGCTTTATATAAAGAGAGCAACAATGGTGGTGGGAGAGCAACAGGAGACCATGAGACTACCATTGTGTAGTGACTGCAATAATATATAAATATATGTATATATTTATATATGTATACATAAATGAGAATATATGTATATATATGTATATGATGTATATGTATCTGTATACGTATCTGTATCTATATCTGTATCTGTATATGATATATACGTGTCTGTGTATGTGTGTGTATGTGCATATGCATAAGTATGTATATATGTATATGTATATAGAGAAGCCCTTTATGAATTGTAGGATATCCAAATCCTGAACCACATAAGAGCCAGAGTAGAAGACTCCTTACCAGAGTGGCTGCAGCAGAGCCTGTCTTTCAAGAATGATATTTAAGAAACCATTACAAAGCAAAACACGAGGATGGTAAATTACCATCACAGCTAAGCAAATTGATCATCTGGAATGTGTAGCTGTATGTAAGACTGGATCTAGGGGAGAGGGAAAGGGGTGGGTAGCATGTTTGGCTCAGCTGTCTATAATTTTAAGCACTTAATGGGATGATAATTTGCTGTTCAGTATGTTCATTTTGAAAAGCTTCCCTCATTCAGATGGAAAAAAAATGAATAAAACCAAGCATTTTTTGCTCCAAATCTGTATGGAAACACCAATATCCTTCCACTAAAGAAACAGGTGGTTAAGAGAACTAGAAGCACGGAAGTTACAGCCTCCAGCACAAAGACAACCTTCCATATCTTGGGAGCTAAAATTTCTATTATTTCACCAGGCATGTTCAACCTGAAGGCACCCAGCAAAAACCACATTGAAAGCAGAAAACCACATTGGCAGATAACAATACATTGCAATGCAAAAAGGTTGGACCACCTTCCATCTTTAACAGCCCCACAAAAGATTCCACGGAGCCAAGACCCAAGTGAACAATATGGGTGTATACGTGGGGGGAGGGGTACATTTGAGTGTGTGTGTGCATATGTGTACTTATGTGTGTGTGTGCATGTGTGTACTATGTGTGTGTGCACGTGTGTGCCCTATGTGTATGTGCATGTGTGTGCCTATGTGTGTGTGCATGTGTGTACCTGTGTGTGTGCATGTGTGTACTATGTATGTATGGATGTGTGTACCTATGTGTGTATGCATGTGTGTATTATGTGTGTGTGCATGTGTGGACCTATGTTTGTGTGCATGTGTGGACCTATGTGTATGTGCATGTGTGTGCCTATGTATGTGTGCATGTGTGTTTAACCCACATCCATGTGTCAAGAGGAGATTGGAGCTGAGATTTCCTGGCAAGATTGTATTTTCCACTTGTATTAAATACTAACTGATCTGGTGACATTAATTTAGTTAATGTCTTTATCTCATGCCTTCATTTCTGTCCTTTCTTTCACATCTGAAATTAAGTCTAAAGCAGTTGAGTTGGTCTTTACATGCATGTAAGCGCCGCGAGGTAGATCCTCTTTCTACACTCCATGCTTACCAAGTCCATAGATGTGGAAAAGAGGGGGAAATGACAAAGCCAGAAAAATATAAATGTGCTCAGTGAGGACAATGCCTTTGCCCTCAGCACATCAACCATGGACAGAGCCTCCATCGAGGGTGGAGGGCAATGTATCACTGCTGTCGTCTAAAATCCAGGATGCAGAATGTGTGGTGCTTCTTTGACCAGGAATGTTTACCCCACAAGCTTGTCTCCTCAAACTGATGGGTCATTGTGTGCTTGTTGTCATAAAAAAAATAATAGAAGATGAAACAATAAGAAGATGAGACTTTTTTTTAATTGTATCTGTGATGTTTCATTTTTTCCCTAGAGCCCAATAAAAGGAATATTAACATTTGATAAAAGGAGATGTCAGATATATGGAAATCTGTGGTACTGTTTTTCTGCTTTTATTGCATATACCAGAAAGTTAGATGTCTTGAAAATGAAAAATGACGATGATGGTGATGATACTGAAGATGCAGATGATGAAGATGCTGAAGATGCAGGTGGTGGTAATGATGTTTATAATAGATATGATAGCAATGATTATTGTAATGATGGTCATAACAATGATGAGATGGAATGACTGTGATACAGACAGCCATGATGATGATTACAAAAATTCAAAGCAAGCACCGTTCATAACTGACAGGCTCTCATGGGAATTCATAGAAGGGGACTGTGATCTTGTCTGAGAGAAGCAGGCCTCACGGCCTCTGCAGGACACACAGAGCTGACAGATTCTTCCCAGTGTCAGGAGTGAAGATTCCCTTATAAACCTCCAACTGGGAAAGTGAACAAGACAGACAGCTTGGTCAGCAAGGCAGTCCATTCCAACTGCTGTAATAAAGGTGCAAGAGAACTGTGTCACTTACAAAGAGCAGAAATTTATTTTTCTCAACTCTAGAAGTGGGATGTCCAAGCTGTCCAGCACCCTGCAGATCTGGTGTCTGGAGAGTTGTTTCTTGTGAGTTTTTACACAGTAGGAGTATAATGCTGTGCTCTCTCTCCTCTAGCAGAATGGCAGGGAGCTGGTGGGGGTGGGAGATCCAACGCATGGATTTGGAGGGAACAAAAACATTCAGGCCAAGCAACCCACAAACATACATCTTAGCTCTGTTGATTAGAACCCTCGGGAGGTCTCTGTGCACATTGGCTTGTCCGCCAACCTCTCCAGTGGGCCACTAGTACAACTATCAAGTCCCTAGTTCTTAGTGGATTCTAATTCCTTCCTGGGAATCAGAATCGTTCTGAAAGCACACTACCCTGGTTTGCACTGCCTTCCTGGTGTGGAGTCCTGCTTATCCCAGAACCTTGACTCATCTGTCAACCAGCTGTTTCTTTTCCTCTTTATTTCCCCTTGAGTCAAGAACAACTTAGCAATCGAAGATTGCAGTTTTACAATACAGAACCTGGAGGCTGTGTCTGCCAGCTACTCACTCAATCCTGTGCTACACACCTGCTTATCAACTTGAACCTCTAATCCATTCTCTTTCTCTTCTTTCTACTGCCAAGTTCTAAACTGGTCCACAAGCTATGCCATAAAAGAAAAAGCACTGTCAATACCGGGCTGTGACCCAGCACGCCCCCTGAACAGTGGTTCTCTGCCTTCTCCAGGGAACAGATTTACAGACTCACCCTACCTTTGCTGCGAATAGCAACAACTTGGTTTCAATGAAGAAGATCAGAGGATGGCAGACTCACCCCACATATGCTGTGAATAGCAACAACTTGGTTTCAATGAAGATCAGAGAAAGGTACATATAGGCCACCAAGTTAGAATACATTTCCTGCCCCAGGGGAAGGGGGCAAGCCACACACACCTGGTCAGAATGTGGGTCTTCAGCTAATAGTTACTTCTGGCTTGCTGACAAGCTTTGATCCAGATAGCACCCAAGGCAAAGAGCATTCCCAGCAACCCATCCAGGAAGACGCGAGAGCTCAAGAAGAGAGAGCCCCGCACCAAGTAAACTGAGAACTTAAACCCTGCTGGCAAACGCTTTCCCTGTTGTCAAACACAGTTGTTGCACCTATGAAGAACACAAACTATTTGGGGAGCTTAAAAACAAAGGGTGAGAGAGGTGTTGAGCTCTACTTCAGTGCAAACAGTAGACTGTCAATCATATATTCAGTATTAAAATGTGTTAATCCTTATTTTGGTATATCGTGCTGCTGGTTGATTGTATCTGGGGTAGTGAGAAACATTTTGATCCAGAACTAAATCAAAGGTCAAAATGTTCTTACAAATGGGGTTCTACTCTACTAAGTTCAAGTTGCAGATAAGAAGTAAATAAATTAAGTATATTAATAAATTAAGTACATGCAAGCATGAGGTTGACTGAAACATTGCTCCTAATCAGACAATTGGAAATCCTACTGCAACTTTTTTTTAACTTTATAATTCAGTTTTTGCACCAAAAGAAATTATACAGATTAAAAATAAAATAAGGGACTAGAAAATGAATTCTGTTCATTCTAACCAATATGTAAAGAGCTCTGTGAAACTAATTTGTAAAATTCATTATCCTAAGAGACACAGTCAACATAGAAGAAATATCACCAGTAAAATATGTGAAAAATGGTTACATTTGATAGTTTAAAAAAAAAAGGTGAAAAGCAAACTATACTAAAAAAATCACATTGTATTCACTATGGTTAATACCCAGTCTGACAAGTGCTCTCTCAGAAGTGACACTCTTATACATTATTTTTGATCATTTGTAGCAATATAAACCTTTGTAGACAACAATGTAGCAATCAATTTCAAGGCTTAAAGCTACTCATTCTCTTGACTCAATCTGTAGATCACTAAAGGAAGTTGCTCAAAAGAGGAAAGAAAGCTATAAAAAAGATATTCGGTGCGATTTTTAAAAGTGAACACGGGCTCTTGTTCCTCTCTTGGCCTCCTGTGTCTCTCTTGCTCTTTCTCTGCTCCCCGTCCCCCTCCCCCATTCCCGTCCCCCTCCCCCCTCGTGCTCATGGCTAGCCTCTACTCCTCTTCTACCCTTCCCTTCTCTCTCTCTCTCTCTCTCTCTCTCTCTCTCTGCCTTTCTCTGCCTCTACTACCCTCTTAACTTCCCTCCCCATGCCCTGAATAAACTCTATCCTTAAAAAAAAAAGTAAACACTGGACACGTTTAACAAAGGATGGTTGACTTTCCCATGGGATGCTGCTCTGAAATAATACGACTATAAAATGACATTCGTGAAGAGAGACGAGGTAACAGAGACATCCTCATCATGAACTGAGTAGAAACCTATGCTGTACAGAATTCTCGGATGCACCAATTCTAGTCACACTCAGCTCAGCCAGGAGGTGAGTGGAAACCAAGAGAAATGGTCACCTCTTGACAGTTTTCATCCATGCAAATGGCAGGTCCTGGTCATATTTTATATCCATCAACCCATCTCACCCTTGCCCTGCTGTACTGAAACTCTTTCCCAACAAATCTCCCTCCGATTCTCATGCGCGTGTGCACGCGTGTGTGTGTGTGTGTGTGTGTGTGTGTGTGTGTGTGTGTGTGTGTGCATGTACACGTGTGCATGCATGGAGTTATTTATTAGAACATGGAACATAGACCCTGCTAAAGAAGATGGCCCTCTCCCCTGCATTCAATACCTCTCAATAGTCTCTGGGGAAGGGACGGGGTAGAGGAGTGGGGTATCATGAGCACCAATACAAAAACATAAATATAAGAATATCTGTGCTTACAGTGGTCTCGTAAGGTTTTTATCATAATTTCTTTTCCCTAGTATTTGGTACCCTAAATTCAGTAAGCAGCCTGCTGAGGGAATACAGACCAGATTTGGCACCATGCCTATCAGTTTGCCAACTGCAGCCCTGCACACCTCCCGCTCCATGTGAAGATTCAAAACACAAGTGACTTTGAGCACCATCTCAGGAACACTGTCCTTAGCTTTGGTGTGGCAAACATTTTCCAGTCACCCTCAGTCTCGTCCTTCATGTCTGAGGAAGCAAGCATAGCTACCAGACAGAGTGATGACAGCTGTCCAGGCGAGATCTAGCAGATGAAAACCAGACCCACCCACCCCCACCCACCCCCACCCACCCCCACCCCCGTGTGGTGTAGGTCTTGTTCCTGCTTCTGTTGCTGTGACAGCCAAGTGCCAATTATCTCCCAAGAGTGAAAGCAAATATTGTGATAGCTTAAGAAGCTTACCAATGTCAGAAGACTCTGGCGGCTGCCTGGCCAGCTGCCCGTGTGTCTCTATTATGGTAATGGTTCCCAGGAAAGGCCCTACTAGATGTAAGGCTCAGTGCTGACCCCTTCAGCAATTTATAATCTTCATTATAACTCTCTCTCTCTTGGCATTCTCTCTATGCTCCTTTTTAAGTCTAGTGGTGGGAATTTGCTTCTTTTGCCTAGAACAAGTCCCATCGAACCATGCATCTAGTCTCGGGACCCAATTTAACATGTGGTTATATGAAGACTCTGGAATTTTGAAGGCTTTACATATTGTTCTGAGTATAAATAGTCAGGGTTTTGAGAGAAACATGACCATTAAGGCGTAGATAGATAGATAGATAGATAGATAGATAGATAGATAGATAGACAGACAGACATATAGATAAATCATACATTCATACATAGTACATACATACATACATACATGCATCATGAAAAGAATGATGACAAGCAATGACTAGTTGATTGAATGATTAATAGACAGATGTGAGGGACCAGGAATTAGGCAGACTCCCTGGTAGAAGGACAGATAAGGAGAGGAGTTGTGATTAGGTAATAAAGGTGGCAAGCTTTCAAAATGGCTCCCTTCTTCCATAACTTCCTGACATAAGACAAAAGTCGGGTGATTAAAACAAAGGCCTTGTAGGCTCTTTTCTCCCCAGCCACCAGGCTCCCTGCTGATGGAACTGGTTCAACAAGTCCAAGATCTCATCAGGATGCACTACACAATACTGTGGGCCAATCAACCATCCTATCTTTCTTCAAACTGACCACCTGTAAATTAGAAGTTAAAAACTCTTCAGGGACTTTTAAAAAACAAAAACAAAAACATCCCTCCAGAAGAAACTGGATTTTTCGGCTTCCCAGGTTTCCCTCCTACCCTTTGCTTCCCAGAGGGTCTTTTTCCTGTGTGCCTGCCACACATGTGTGTTTCCTCAACCCCAATAAACACCCTTCTTCAGCTGTTGCTTCTGTCTGCTGCTGTCTGCAGTGGCTGAGATTTCTCTATTGCCACCTGTCATGCTTGAGATTTTTCCTGCCTTTTAATTTTTTAACTGTCAGAGAAAACGAAGACTCCTAGACAATGAAGACTCCCAATCAAGACTCCTAGACAGTAACAGAAGATGAATGCATTGAGAGATACATAGAGGATAGAGAGGTGGGTTGATAATAGATGATTCATACAAACTTACAATCATAGATGACAGATAAATAAGAATAGATGAGAGATGATGATTTATTGATGAATAGACAGATAATGACTACATTGATAGATACATAAAGGACAGAGGTAGTTTGATGATAAATACATAGATCATGAATAAATTGATGATAAATGATGATTGACAAATAGATTAATGACAACTAGATTGATAGGCTGATACATATATATAGAGGATAGCTAGATTAATAATAGATAGGTAGATAGATGGATAGATAGGTAGATAGATAGATAGATAGATAGATAGATAGATAGATAGATAGATAGATAGATAGACAGACAGACAGATAAATGTTTTAAGGAATTGGCTCGGGCGGTGGTGGCGCACGCCTTTAATCCCAGCACTTGGGAGGCAGAGACAGGAGGATTTCTGAGTTCGAGGCTAGCCTGGTCTACAAAGTGAGTTCCAGGACAGCCAAGGCTACACAGAGAAACCCTGTCTCGAAAAACAAAAAAACAAAACAAAACAAAACAAAACAAAACAAAAAGGAATTGGCTCATATATTTATAGAGACTAGAAAGTTCCAAATCTGCAGGTTAGACCAACAAGTTGGAGCCCCACCTAGAGAGGAGCTAACCCTGCAAGTGGAATCAAAAGACAGGCTAAAGGCAGAGCTCCCTTTTCTTCCAGAAATCTGGGCCTGCGTTTTCTTAAATCCTTCCATTTATTGAATGAGACCCGCTCATTCAATTGTAATTGCTGTAAAAGATAATTTGCTTTCCTCCAAATCGACCAGCTTAAAAGTGAACCTTATTCACAAAATACCTTCACAGCAACCTCTGGACTAGAGTCTGACCAAAGAGCTAAGCACCATGGTTACATGGTACATTTGTATCACTGGACAAAATATGTAACAGAAACAACCAAAGGGGGGAGGGTTTATTTTGGCTCACAGTTTGCAGAGATTTCAATCCATGATGGTGCAGAAGGCATGATGAAACAACCCTTCCTGTGGCAGAAAGGGCCTTAGAGTGAAGGTCGATCATACCACCAGAAAGTAGAAAATGGTACCAGAACTTGGGACTCAGTATAGCATTCAAAGGCCTATCATTTGTGACCAAGTTCTACCAGCTAGGCTACACCTCAGCCTCCTAAGACACAAGGATTCACAACATGAACCTGTGAGGGAAAATGCATATTCAAACCATAACAATGGCCTAATCAACTGCAAGAATTAGGTCAAGGAGTAGATATTACAAGCATGTGGATTTGTCCATGTGATGGGGTTGTTCAAACAGCTAGTCACCCACTTATAAAGATAGTAAGACCTCTGTCCCAAGAATTTCCAAGTTAATATTATATGGCCTGTTATTTGTGATATTGCCAAGAAGGTAACTTTAACTAAATAAGAAGTTAAGAGTTATGTATCATCTATCTGACATCATTGTTAACCTAACTATTCATAAGTTATATACTGTCTCATCAACCTATCTATCCATTAGTTACATATCATCTGTCTATCGGTCAGTAGTCACCTACCAAAATACTCTCATCTGTGAACCTACTATTCTACGTCTATATCTATCACCTGTGTAATGTTCTGATTCTAAAGTCCAATCGTTATTGTATGAATAATATAAAATATATGTGAATTAATTTTAACTCCAATAAATGCAAAATATTTGTAAAGTGACCTCTCACCTCAAATTCAATGAATAAAGACCCTGAGGTTTGAGAGGTCAAGGGTTTGTTCGAGGGCTATAATCTGGGTTTGCCCATCCAAGGCCTTTTCACTACAAAGCAGAAGATATGCTTACAAAATGTTCTGGACAATCATTAGCAATACACACGCCAGTCAGCTTCCCACTGTTATACAAACACCGAGATAAAGCAGCCTGGAAGAAGGAAGGTTTCCCTTCATCTCACAGATCCAGAGATTCCCGTCGATTATCCCTTTGCCCCACAACAGCCTTGCGTCATTGGAGGCAGAACACATCATGGTGGGAGGTCAATAAAGCTGCTTGCTTATGGTATCCAGGAAGTACAGGGAGAAGGGAAGAAGCCAGGGTCTCACCATTCCTTCAAGGACATACCCCATTCGACTCACCTTTCTCCTACTAGGACCTACTCGTAAGGTCCCACCCGCTCCAATTGCACACAGCTAGATTTGCAGGCCTTTGACATGTAGGTCTTTATGGGACATTCAAGATCCCCCAGAGTAATTGTCACTTCTTGAGTGGTTCCAATCTTGCCTCCACCCTGTTCATTAATCTACCATCAAGGAAGAGCAGTTCCTACATTAGCAAAGCATCCCACAGTCTCCTAGATCTGAAGACGGGTTTGCTAATAAATGAAGAACAACATTTTCATTGGATTTGTGCTGACCAGAATCTTGTGCCCAATCTGGGAGCACAGGAAGGGAGACAAGAGACAAAGCCCTGAGCACCAGAGAGGAAAGTTAGGCAGAATCTAGAAATGAGATTTCAGTCTCTTAGCATACAGGATAAGTGAAAATTCCAAAATCTAAAATGGTTTAAAATCCAAAGCACTGGGCATCAGCAACAACAGGTGGAAAACTCCACACCTGCCCTGGAGAGAAGTTGCAGTCAAAACCCAGGGGGACTAAAAATATTGCCTAATGGATTAAAATTCCTCAGGCTGTGGAATATAAAGTGTGTGAGGCACAAATAAATTTTGTTCAGATTTGGATTCCTAGCCTCTTACTATGTTATCTTCTTGTGTATACATAAATATTTCAGGATTGAAAGTAATCTCAGAAATATTTCTGGTTCCAAGCATTTTGGATAAGGATTACTCAAACTTTTGTGTAGTGATTATTTTTTAATTTTTATTTTTTACATACATTACACCCTGACCAGTTTCCCCTACCTCCATCCCTCCCTGCCCCCAGCCACCCCTCTTCTCCAGATCCTTTCTTCCTCCATCTTTCTTTAAAAAGAGAAAGAAAAGGAAAAAGAAAACAAGTTTCCTAAAGACATCAGCATAACAAATTACAATAAGACTATGCACACACTCTCATATCAAGGCTGGATGAAGCAACTGGAAGGAGGAAAGGGATCCCAAGCACTCAAAAGTGTCAGAGATACCTCCTACCACCACTGGTAAGAGTCCCACAGGAACACCAAACTTTTCAACACAGGAGACCTAGCCCAGACCCATGCGGGATCCGTGACTGTCACTTCCATCTCTGTGAGTCCACATGAGTCCTGCCTGGTTGATTCTGAAGGTTGTGTTCTCCTGGTGTCCTAGACCCTTTCAGCTCCGAGAATCCCTCCTCCCCTCTTCTGTATATACAGTAATTTAATAAAGCTGTATCCATCCATCAGTAAAACACCCGCAAGACAGACCTCGTTCCTGCTACTGCTGGCCATCTCTCACCGGCACTAGGCATTCCTCCCTTTATTTTATCTAGGGAGGAAATTGGAAAAGGAGGAGGCAATAGTGAAGGGCAGGAGTCTATCTTCCTGGGACTTTATCACTTTCTCACAGGAGCCCAATAGGGTAATAAGCTGGTAACCTAGGAACACATGCCACCTTCCAGCAAGGATGACTATAGCAATGATGTCCCTGGTGTCTTGGATTAAACGTCAGCCTATGAACATTTCAATGCCCTCTAATGTTTAACCATAAAAAGGTACAAATACCACATACCCCCAACAGCCCTAGTGCTCTTCTGAACAGGAGGCTTCTGGCAAAATCATACCTCACAGATCACCTCATACAATGCATTGGCACCTCATCAGAATTTTCATCAGTGTTTCTTTAATAGCACGTTTATTCTCAGCCTTTTGTTGTTGTTGGAGAGCCCTCCACCACCACTCCAACCCCCCGCTTTGTGCTTCATGGTGTCTTTAGCCCATTGAGAGCCTCTCTGATATGCTTCCCATTGTGGTTTTAAAAAAGAAATAATTGTGTAACGGCTGACTTCTTTTGGTTACACAGAAAACCAGCATCTCGGCGGTTGTTTCAGACATGCTTAATAAGAAAGCCATTAGAAAGGCAGAAGAGAACCCTATCATTATTTTCTGGTTTCCTCCTTAATTATAGACAATCGCTCTTGAAGGAAGGGGGACAGCTTCTCTGACAAAAGTTGTGTAGCATTTAGCAGAACAATTTGCAACCGGATTGAATGGATCAATGCTGTGTCAACTTGCAGATGCGCAACAAAAACTGCTTAGATGGAATGAGCGACTAATTCAGCTGTTTTTCCCTTCACTCAGGAAGTGGAAAGTGGGTGCATTTTTAATGGTTGCCCATTCCTTTTCTTTTTATGTTGGAGCATTTCATACATGCATATGTTTTGGCCAAATCTATCCCTATCCCTTCCCCTCTGACTCTTCCCCTAATGCTCCCTTCTACCACTTTTTCTTCCCAACTTTATGTGTTTTCTTGGTAAATCCTCTGAGTCTACCTAGTGCTATCTACATGCATGTGGGAGTATAGGGCCATCTACCAAAGCAGGGGTAGCCACATTAAGGGCCATTGTTCTTGATTACTCTCCAAAACATGATGGTAAAAACTCTATTCCTGAAGTCATCACATTCCTAAGACATAGGATGCAGAAAGATCAAGCTGGTATCAACCTAGAAGTTTCATCCCAGGGTCTAGATTCTATAGTACTTAGAGGTGCTCTGAACACACCCAGGGGAGAAACACCATCAACAATATTACCTTACTGTGAACCTTGTAAGCAACAATAATAACTGCAGTAGAAAGGTGTGCTTGCTGGTGCGGTAGTGGCACAACTGTTATGGGAGTAACCAATAACTTTGTGATTGGATTTAAAGCTGTTCGACAAGATGAAACTCATTCCTGTTACTGTTAAGTGAGCCAAAAAACAATGGCTAGCTAGGCCCTAGGTCCAAGGAGAGAGCCTAGTATCATTATTCAGTTAAACCAATATAGTAATAAACTAGCCTCTAAGTTCTTTATACCTGTGGTGATTTGAATGAGAATGTTCCCCCATTGACTCCTATTTTTGAGGGCTTGGTCTCCAGTTAGTGGAACTGTTTGAAAAGGATCAGGCAAGGCCTTGCTGGAAGACATGTGAGTAGGGATGAGCTTTGAGGTTTAAAAAGCCTACCCCAAGTCCAGTCTCTCTCTCCCCCTCCCTTCCTGCTGCCTACAGATCAGGATGTAAAGCCCTCACCTACTGTTCCAGTGCTCTGCCTGTCTGCTTCCTGTCATGCTGAGCATGAACTAGCCATCTGAAACTATAAGCATGCCCCCAATTAAATGTTTTTTTGTTAAGAGTTCCCTTGGTCATGGTGTCTCTTGAAAGCAGTAGAACAACAACTAAAACATAGAATAGTACCTCTCTCATCCCTCACAGAAGATACTTCCTTTTACCTTAGATAGCAATTACTACAGAGACCCACAACTGGTCAGCATTCAGAGAGTAAGATACTGGAGTACTCGTCTCTGAATGGGATGTCTATGCCATGCTTCTTCCCCACTCTACCCTAGCCCCAGGCTCAGGATTCATCTTGGAAGAGAGAGTAGAAAGATTGAAAGAGACAAAAGGAATAAATACCTGCAGCAAACCATTATTTGCCAGAGATGACCGCGTCACCACATACGTGAATATGCCACAGCTGGGGCTGCATGCACAAGATCCTCATAAGAGCAAGCCAGACTAAATATGGGTATTTTTTGTTTTGTTTTTGTATTAAGCTTTTACTCCAAAAAAATTCAGTTAGCTTTGCTCAAAACTCTTATGACATTTCTTATGAAATGTTCCCAAATTGGAACCCTGTTGTTGCCCCCATAACATAATATCCCCATTATCATAAGAATGACTGAATTTTCCACTTCCAAATGCCATCCTTAGACTGCAATCCTTTCTCTAGAAGCTTAACCCTAAAGTTCTCTTGTGATCCCATGTCTCCAAGTTGTATAGAGTCTCCTGGCAGACCAACATGCCCTGAGTGTGGAGGCTATACACAGAGGCTCAGAGGCTGCCTCTCAACACTGACAGAGTCAAGAGTTCAGAAATCTCTGTCTAGAGAATCACAGAAAGACAAACTGAAATGAGATACAAGATGGCTATCTGTTTTCCACTCTGTGTGCTTGCTTGCCTGTCTTCCCACAATGCATAGGGCTGAGCCCAAAGGAGAGAAGTTAGTAATACGCTATACAGAGTACCTGGCTTGGGCTACAGAGATGGCTCAGTGGTTAAGAGCACTGACTGCTCCTTTACAGGTCCTGAGTTCAAATCCCAGCAACCACATGGTGATTTGCAACCATCTGTAATGGGATCCAATGCCCTCTTCTGGTGTGTCTGAAGACAGCAACTGTGTATTCACATACACAAAATAAATAAATAAATCTTAAAAAACAAAAAACGAAAACGAAAAGCCAGAGTGCCTGGCTTGATAATATTAGACCTCGAGTTCTATTTTACCAGTGGCTCCATTATTAGCCCGCTGTCCTTCACATACAGGGGATGGCTATCTTCTTTTTATCTG
This sequence comes from Tokudaia tokunoshimensis, assembly GCA_036184795.1. NCBI lineage: Eukaryota > Metazoa > Chordata > Mammalia > Rodentia > Muridae > Tokudaia > Tokudaia tokunoshimensis. The sequence continues at coordinate 36,890,833 of BTHU01000019.1, forward strand.
TTTACATGCACTTTTTTTTTTTTTTTTTTTTTTTTGGTGATCTCAGTGTTGTTTCCTTGTTACAAGCCTGAAAGGTTAGGAAATATTTCTGGATGACACAGTTAATAGAGTTGGGATTTTATCGAAGCCTCTATGGCAGCATACATAGATATCATCACCTCCCCCCAAAGCCAAAAGATCAGCAGAGGGGCGACCTGAGTGTGGTGGTCCACACCTGTAATCCCAGTCCTTGAGAAGGCTGACTGAAGCAGGAGTATTTGAAAATTCAAAGCCAGCCTGGGCTACATGGGGAGACCTTGTCAAAAACAATCAGTGAGGTAGAACTGAGAACATTTCCAAAGCCAGCAGCCTCACCTTTATGTGAACCCCCTCAATTTCTCTACCTCATACAAATGGGGGTATCTAACATGAGGCAAACATTATTTTTTTAATGGTAGGTTAGGGATCTTAGATTTTCACTGCTGTGATAAAGATCATGATCAAAGCTGGGTAGTAGTGGCTCATGCATTTGATCCAATACTCAGAAGTCAGAGGCAGATGGATCTCTGAGTTCCAGGCCAGCCTGGCCTACAGAGCAAGTTCCAAAAGAGCCAGGGCTACACAGGGAAACCCTGTCCCAAAAAGAGCAAAACCAAACAAACAAAAGATCATGATCAGCCAGGCGGTGGTGGCGCACTCCTTTAATCCCAGCACTTGGGAGGCAGAGGAAGGCAGATTTCTGAGTTCGAGGCCAGCCTGGTCTACAGAGTGAGTTCCAGGATAGCCAGGGCTATGCAGAGAAACCCTGTCTCGAAGGAAAAAAAAAAGATCATGATCAAAAGCAACTTGTGGAGGAATGGGTTCATTTCATTTTACAGTTGTAGTCTTCATGAAGGGAAGTCAGGGTAGGCACAGCAGGCAGGAACTGAAGCAAAAGCCATGGAGAAATGTTGCTTACTGACTCCCTCACCCTAGGCTTGTTTGGTTTGACTTCTTATAGGCCCTAGGACCACCTGTTCAGGGGTGGCACCATCCACAGTGATCTGGGACCTCCCACATTAATCACTAATAAAAAAAAAATTCCCTGCAGACTTCCCTACAGGCAATCTTATAGGGGCATTTCCTCACTGAGGTTACTCCTCCCTGATAACTCACGCATGCATGTGTACTAACATTCCTTGATAAATGTTTTCTGTGGGTGGACATTTAGGTTTCTCTAATGTCTCCTTATTGCTTTTATTGTTATTAGGAAGCAGCCAGGAACAGCCTGTACACCTGGTTTTGGAAATGTGTGCACATTTATCTACAAAATGAATTCAGAAAAGCAGAGATGGTGAGTCAAAGAATCGGACATTTTAAATCATTACAACATTAATTGTGTTATGCCATACTTTGCCAAATTAGTTTTAAATGCTCATGCCAATGTGTTCTCCCAGGAGAAACAGTGCACAGGGCATCAGTAAAGATCTTAACCAATTGTGGAGGGGGGATGGAAATCGTTGCCAGTCCCATGGGAATTGACACAAGTGATTCCGTGAGTTTTCTTTGACTCTCAGTGAGCATGATTCTTGTTTATGAACAAAACATGCTTTCTATGCATGGCCTCTGTCTCCGTCCTTTCTTTAAATGGCCTCCTCCTCTGTCCTCTCTTTGCACGGCCTCCCTCTCCATGCGGCTTCCTTCTTTCTTCCTTAGGTGGTTTGCTCTGAAATGTTAGTCTTTTTCTTCTGTTTCCAGGAGCCCTTGGTTAGCGTGGGAAAATGGGCCTTTTTGTTACAAATGTTGCCATATTTTCTTCCCAGCCATCTTACCTCTAGTCTGAAACAGACTTTTTTCCTGTAGGCAAATCTGTTCCCTCTCCCTTTACTGCTCTGATTCTCACTCTGTGCCTAACAGAGCTGTACCTGTTCTAAGGTTTTTCTTGGTTCCTAAGAGTTTCCTTCTCGTGCCTTTATAGATCCACATTTTTTTTACATTGAAACATTTGGTCCTTCTGGGATTTATTTGGTACAAGGAAAGAAACAGGGAAAGCTTTAAGTGTGGCAGTTACACCAGGAAAGCACACTGAGTTCAACCAAAACCTTGATGATGTATGGAAAGTGTGTGTTCACTGTATCAAGGCTAAATAGCACACCGCCATGTTCACCAGTCCTCTTAGCCTCCACTATCTGGCTGCCTCTTGATGACCTCATGGTCTGTGCAGCTGGCTGAGTCAAGCCTCAGTTTACCTCACAAGTGTGCCAACATCGATCAACTGAATGCTTCTTCATTATTCTCTTACTTTGGTAATTCTTGATTTTTTAAAAATACTTATCACATATATGATGTTTCTGTCCTTGTTCTCAATCTTCCACCCCCACCTGAATCAATCCCAATGTTTCTTATCCTCCTGCTAACTATCAAAGCATCCACTCATTTACAAGCACATAGCACAGTATTGATGCAATCTGAAAAAATAATTTAAAACAATGAGAATATGTTCTTGTATGTGTCTAGCATGAATTCAGTTGTCCCTGCAATGGGTGTTTCCTTCCCTGTGTCACCATGCTAACAGTTCTTCTGACGCCTTCGTTGAGAGATGAGTTGACATCAGAAGGTTGTCTATGAAGACATATTCACTGACAATATTTTGAGAGCAGAAAAAAAACGGTAATGGTGAATTTGTGTAATAAGAGCCTTGGTGAATTACAGTACTACACAAAGATAGTATCTTACCCCGGAGACGCCAGGAAGTCTGACAGTCGGCTCCATATCACTCACCTGTGATGTGTAATATTATTAGATCATTGGCCTCCCGGCCTTTACCCGAAGCCAGCTCTTGCCAGCAATGTCAGCTCCCACAAAAGGCCTTGCCATTCCTGTCTCCAGAGCCCCTGTACAAGAACACTGCTGATGAAGGGACAGAAAAACATCTTTTTCTTCAGTGACTGAAGAATGCATAGGGCCAAACCTATCTGTCTGTCTGTCTGTCTGTCTGTCTATATCTCTCATTCAGTCTCTCTAGTTCTTTCCCTCTCTCTCTCTTCTTCTCTATTCTATGCTGAAATAGTGTCTGAAAGAAAATGAAATGTCAAACAAAAACAAATATATTGATGATATATTGACAAATTATTGATAATATATAACCAATATATTGACAAAAGCCAAACTTAGAAACTGAAAGCAGGTGATTCTTCTTTTGCTGTCACCACTGCTCTCTTGCAGTGAGACAACCCAATAAGCTTGTCTGAGGAAGGGAGAGAGGGAGGGAGGAGGATGGATGGAAGGAGAGAAGGATAAAGGAAGGGAATATTTCTCTTAAATGGACCTTCCAGACTATACAAATGCAGAGAAAAATGGGGTGGGGGGAAATACTTAAATTATAAGCAACAAAAATGTCTCAAATCTGTTAAATTAAGAACTTGAAACACATTCTTTTAGAAATTCAACAGCTAGAATATAAAGGTATAATTACTATCGACAACCTTAGTAGTTTCTTTCACTTAAACCCGTTCGATGTCATAAAAAATTCAAGTTATGAATCCTGAGAAATTTATTTTAGCTCTCTGTCTGGCGTATGATTACTCATTCCTGTTTGCTCACTGTGAGACCAAGATGAGATCACCAGACGCCATCTCACTTAACCCCCTCCAAAGATGACGAAGCTGGACTGGAGGATGCAGGGTCACTGCAAGTCAGCCAAGAGCTGCTACAAACCTCAGATCTAACTTTGTGGTGCATGACAATCCATGTCATCTCCCACAAGCAACCTAACAACATCACCTCATGTCACAAAACCCTCAGGACTGGCTCTTTGTGCCCCCTGGCATCTTCCATGGAGTATTTCCCAATTCTGCTGTCTTAGAAGGCTGAGTGACATGGGCTCACCTGACTTCTGGCTCATACTTCTAGTTGAGTTTAATCCAGGGAGAGCCAGGGCAAGTCTACGAAGGACTGAGGATGCTTCCAGAACTTCTTTCAAGCCAGTGTTCTCCTGAAACTAGAGCACCATGCAGGTAATTTTCTTTCCTTCACTTTGTCATTTCAGGCCTTAAGTGTGTATTTATGTCTGTTAGTGAGTCCTCTAGAAGAACAAAACAAATGGTATTGAAAGAGAGATTAAGAAAGAGGGAAGGGGAGGGGGAAGACAGAGAAAAGAGAGGGACAGGGAAATGGAGGGGAGAGAGGGAGAAAAAAGAGGCAGGGAAAAGGAGAGAATTAGGGAGGGGGGAGACAATGGAGAAAAAGGAGGAGAGGGGAGAAAGAAGAGGGAGATAAAGGGGGAGAAGAAGGGAGAGGGAGAGAGGAAGGGACAGACAGACAGACAGACAGAGAGTTGGTGTCCCTCGGTTCTATAAGAAAGCAGGTTGAGCAAGCCAGGAGAAGAAAGTCAGTAAGCAGCATCCCTCCATGACTCTTACATCAGCTCCTACCTCCAGGACCCTGCCCTGTTTGAGTTCCTGTCCTGACTTCCTTCAATAATGAATAGCAAAATAGCAGTATAAGCCAAACAAACCTTTTCTCCACAACTTGCTTTTGGGTTGCTCTTCACTATGCTGGAATTAGCGTACCTTCCCGAGGGGCACAGCTCAGTCCACAGCTGGGTGAATAACAGCACTCTGCTACTCTGACCCCAGGTTGATAGACTATCCCTGTGGGCTTCATGCATTTCTATAAGTAAGTCTTTTAATAAACCCCCTTTTGTTTCCACTTGGAATATGGAACACAACAAGAGAATTTGGTCCTACTCTCATAATGAGAAGAAGCCAAATAAACCATGTAACTATAGCTTTTCCTGAGCCCATTAGAAGCCTGAGAGCATAAAACAACTAAATCCACTTTAACGAATCATAAGCCCCTCAAGAAGAAATGAACCACACTAACTATCTCCCTTTGGGCAGAATACAAAATGAAACCGCACCTGTTGTACAAGTGAGTTCAAGGGAAAAAGCTGGTGTCTTAACAAATTCTTAAGATTCAGTTGTAAGCTAACAAAACAGTATGGAGTCCCTGGAACCCAATAAGGAACAGAAGCTGCCCCCACACAGCAGTTCCTTCCCAGAATCTTATACCAAGTTCTCTAAGAAAGACTGAGGCAGGAGATGTCCTTGCGGGGCACTGGTGCTCTTGTGGGCACTTGCTGCCCTGATACAAATACGAAGTCTCACCTACTTAGCAGACTCCTTGAGATGACATAAACATCTACAGTTGCTAGGAAGAGCCCAGGCAGACTTGCTGCTCCTGAGAAACAAAAGGCAAAGTTCTCTACCACTGTCCTAAGAAAGCCTCTCGAAGCAGAAGAAACTTCTGTGGCTCCAAATCCTGTACTGATCAAGCAGTGCCCTACAACCATTGAAAGCTGAAAAATGTGACCGTGTAAAGATGCCCCAGATAGAAAGCAATCTTTGGATGAAGCAGAAGCAAGGGAAATGTAGAGAAAATACTATCACTGGGTCCCAGAGAAACACACTTCACCTACGGTGAAAAGGAAACTAGGTAGTGAAATCCTTCCTTGTACAATCCTGAGGGACATTTGAAGTAACAGGCAAAGCAGTGAGCTCCAGGTCTAGAGAGACCCTGTCTCAAAGGATAAGATGAATAGTGACTGAGGAAGACATTGGCAGCGAACCTCTCCTCTACACACACATATACACGTGCACATGTACACACACATACTATACACACATACACAGAGAGACTACTTTTGAGAAAAAAGCAAAATGTGAGAGGCTCAATTGCCAGTAGACTTGTATTAAATACAAGTTTGCAACTAAAAGAAATTCTTCAAACAAAAATAGTGAGATAAAAGAGACAGAAAATTTAACCCACACATAGATATGAGAAACAATGAAGGCAGTAAACTCGGAAAATACACAAAGGCATTTTGGTTATTACAAGTTTTTTTAGAAGAAATTTGCTAATACAAAATACTAATGTATTATAGTTTATGTCATATAGAGGAGGAACTATATGATTAAAACAGCATAAAAGATAAGAAAAAGTAGTTTTAAAGACTTTATGCAACAGAAGAGATGATTTATAATTTTGAAGCAGATTGACTGGTATTTTGTAAATTCTACATCAACCACTAAACAATAAGGAAGAGATATATATAATAATCCAATAAAAGGATATTTTAAAGATCAAACAATCCAAAATAAGTAGAAAACGCAAAAAAGAAAGAAAATGACATATAGAAAAAATAGCTCATTTAAATCCAACTATGGTTATTATCACATCAAATAAAATAGAGTCTAACTATCCCCATTAGAAGGCAGAAACAGGAGGTAAGAACGTAGCATGACCTTACTATGTATATCTTATATCTATATAAATAAAGAGAGGGTAAGTAGGAAAAGGATAAAAAAGCTATACCAAATTAGCTTAATCAAAAGAAGGCTGGATCATAAAGAATGTAATTTAAAACAAATAATATCTAAGAAGAGTAACATATATGATTTTAAAATTATAATAAGTGAAGAGTGATTTTATACCATGATAATATACTCTGTCAGGGAGATACATGCTAAACATATATGTGCATAACACAGGTTTCAAAGTACATGACGGAAAAACTAATCTATTCAAATGAGAAATAGACAAATACACAACATAGCATCAACAGTGGGGAACTCAACACTAGCATCTCAGTAATCAATTGAACTGTCTAGGGCCTGAGCAAGGGGACAGAGCACCTCAATAGACTGACTCGATCCAGTCACCATCTTACCCAGTGACAGCAAAGACCCATTCTTTCAAGTATACACAAAATATTCACCACCAGTTTACATTCTCAGCTAAAATTCAACAAATTTTAAAAGGATGGATTAAGCACAAGAGATGTGCTATGACCACCATGGGCTCAAACTAGAAACCAGTAACAGCAAGGTATCTGGAAATTACCAAATGTTGAAAAATTAAGCACCTTAAATAAAACCAGAATAATTAAAAAAAAAAAAAAAAGAAAGAAAAAGAAAAAAACACATTTTGGATAAAATCGAAACTACACTAGGATCCAAGCCGAACTGTGTTTAGGGGGAAACAGATAGCCTTTAAATGATTGTATCAGTTGTTTTTCTACCTTAAGGGCTTAGGAAAAAAAGGAGCAAATTACAACCAAAGCAGACAGAAGAAGGAAAATAATAAAGGTAAGAGGAGAAATCAATAAAACAGATAAAACCAAACTGTGTCTCTGGACTCCCAAGGCAGCAGAGCATGTAAGGTAATATGTGTGCAGTTACTAAGTGATTGGCGCTGAGGTCTAGCAATCCCTTATTTGTACCACTCCAGCTGACATACACTCTCCACGTGCACTTGTCTGTGTGTGTGCAGTACAGCAGCATTTATCATTATTATTCAGAAGCAGATGACATTCATAGGTCAAATGCCCATTTAAATGGCTGGCAAAGACAGAGTCACGAGTTCACAATGTCAGGGCTTGTGCTTCCAAACCCCATCGTCTCTTCACAGCCTCTCCTGATTCCTTATCTCAAAAGCTAGACATTGTCTAGAGGGCTCAAGCATCTTACTCCCACCTTCTGAAGGAGCCTGGACTGAAATAAACCACAAGCAAAATTGGAAATGTTTGGCCACGGTTAAGTTCTCAAAATACTAAGTTCTCATGATTACTTGAAAATTTTTGCAACACTTTTTACATATTTCATAGATATTATTCATTAAAATTCTTAAAATACACAAGAGATGACTGGAGAGATGGCTCAGTGGTTAAGAGGACTGACTGCTCTTCTGAAGGTCCTGAGTTCAATTCCCAGCACCCACATGGTGGCTCACAATCAGCTGTAATGGGATCTGATGCCCTCTTCTGGTGTGTCTGAAGAGAGCTACAGTGTACTCATATAAATAAAATAAATAACTTTTTTAATTCCTAAAATGCTATCCATTGGGTGAAAAATGGCTTTTTTTCATATACCATAAAGACCTTTACAATAGTTAAATGTTACATCTCTGAGAAATCAATTAATCTCAAATAATCTAGAAACAACATAGCTAGGAAGCAATTTGGATGAACTCTTTCATTTGGGGTGAGTGATTACCCGCAGTGTTCTTAAACATTCAGCTGGGACTTGTTTCAAGGTGTCATGCTTTCAGAAACTAGAAATGATGAGAAATCTCTGCTATGTTCTGTCCACACCCATCTCCTATATGGTGTGCCAATAAGGATAGTATACATGAGTATTTATTGAAAAGGAAACAGGAAAGGGGAAATGATGTGGAATGTAAATAAAAAAACTTAGAAAATAAAAAAAAAGAAAATACTCATTCACATTTACTGAATATGAAAAATCACAAGGCATCATCATCAGGATATCCTTATAGTGGCAATAACTGCAGGTAAATGACTTCTGTTTATATAGCCACGTTTTAGTTAGGGTTTCAGTCACTGTAATGAAACACCATGGCCAAAAGCAACTTGGAGAGGAAAGGGTTCACTTACTCACAGTTCCATAGAACAGTCCATCATCAAAAGCAGTGAGGGCAGGAACTGAATCAGGGCAGGAGCTGAGGCAGAGGCCATGGAGATGTGCTGCTTACTGGCTTGCTCCCCAGGATTTGCTCACCCTACTTCCTTATAGCCCAGAAGTACTAGCCTAGGAATGGCCCCACCCACAATGGGCTGGGCCTTCTATCAATCACTAATTAAGAAAATGCCCTACAGGCTTGCCTACAGCCAGATCTTATGGAGGCATTTTCTCAGTTGAGTCTCCCTCCTCTCTGATGATTCCAACTTGTGTCAAGTTGACATAAAACTAGCTTCAAGTGACCAGCTTCTCACTTGAGGGGTGAGAGGGATTAAAATGGTTACAAACTCTGGCTGTTCTTCCAGAGAATATGGGTTCAATTTCCAGCACCCAAATGGCAGATAATAACTGTCTATAATTCTAATTCTTGGGGATCCAATGCCCTCTTCTAGCCTCCATGGACATTGCATGTATGTGGTACACAGACATTTATGCAGGCAGAATAACCATACACATAAAATAAAAATAGAGATATAAATATATGTGCATGTATGTATACCTATGATATGTAGTATGATATATAGAGATAGAGATAGAGATGTAGATATACACACACACACATATATATATAGGCATATATATATATATCATATCACATATCATAGGAGATACATATATACCTGACTAAGTAACAATCCTAATGACAAATCAAGGAGCTGACCTCATCTATGAAGTCTTTTACAGAAAGCCGAAGCATGGGTCTATGAAGAAATCCATGCCAGTTTCTAAGCCTTGGTGTTTGTCCTTTGGGGCATATGTTTATTATTTACAGTATGAATTAGGTACCATGCTAAGTACTGAGATGTTCTCATTTAACTCTTTCAATGATCCTCACTAAAATAGTAATACTCCCTATTTTACGAATAAAGGTTCAAAGAGGTTACATAGTCTGGGGCCATGAAATTCACAAGAAAAAATTCAGGGCCTTGAAACTCATCTGAGTAAAAGCTGATCTTAGATAGCCTATTACTGTGGTTCATCAATACAGGATCCTCCAGGGCTCAGTGGAACTAAAACAAAAGATCCCTGAAGTCTAGAGGGAATCAAAGTAAATCAGATCCAAAATCCAAAATGTTTAGCCCTGGAATGGCTAAATGAGAAATGGGCAAGTTTATTAACAGTCTACATTCCCTCTGTCGCCCACCTCACGCCAGGCTGGTACTGTGTTGTGTTTCAGAACCAGTCAGTTCCCACAAGAACCGTCTGGGCAGGGCTGCTTTCCTGGAAACTCCCTGCTGCAGGTTAAGTCCTCAATTTGGCTTCCTTCCTCTTCATTTGGCTTCTTCAAACCACAGCTTGTAGGCTCTGAAAACAGCACCTATACCTACCTCAGAGCCTGATGGGAAGGCATCTTAAGAGTCTTAGTGTAGCAAGAATGCTGGTTTCTTTAAATACACAGAAGTGTTGTGGGAATATGTTTTTGCTTAATCCCAGGTATGGGATATGGGGCTGCTTCAGATTGTCCACAGCAGGTAACTATGATTTATGCTCTGGGGGAGGCATAATTTTGCCAGCCAAAAGTAGTTTGTGTTTGGAATTCTGGAGACTCTTCAGAGGATGTAAAAGAGCTGAGCTTCGGCTACTCACTCGTTGGAGCTCCTTCTCCTGCTCTTGCTAGATTGCCACTGGATTGTTGGATTTCTAGTTGGAGACAGCCTGACAAACAAGATCAAACTTGCCGTAAGGAACTTGCTCCCCATTAATCAGCAGGAAGTAATCTAAGGAGATCGATGCCTCCTTTCACATCTGACCTTCTTTCTCTACTAGCTTGTGTTGGGAGTTGGAAGGTAGAGACGGTGGTAAGAAAAAAACAACAAAGTAGCTGAAAGTATGGCTACATTTTAGGAAGATCGCTGCGGGAGACTGAGGGTCTGCTAACTCTTCTTATCCCCGTGGCAAAATCCCTACCAGGAACAACCCAAAGGAGAAAAGATTTCTTTTTCTTTTTCTTTTTCTTTTTTTTTGTATTAATTATTTTATTTATTTACATTTCAGATGTTGTCCCCTTACTGGTCTTCCCTCTGAAGCCCCATCCCCACCCCCTCCCCCTCCCCTTTGCCTCTAAGAGGGTGCTCCCCCACCCACCCACTCCCACCACACCACAATATAAGAGTTAGGGGAAAGAATGAAAGAGTTGAAGGAGATTGCAACCCCATAGGAAGAACAACAATATCATCCAACCAGACCCCGCCCTCCCTCTCCCAGAGCTCCCAGAGACTAAACCACCAACCAAAAAGTATACGTGAGTCGGTCCATGGCTCCCGCTACAAATGTAGCAGAGGACTGCCTTATCTGGCATCAATGGGAGGGGTGGAGCTTGGTCCTGTGAAGGACTTACTTTGTTCCTGTCTCCTGAGGTTTCAGCCCATCCTGATAGGGAAGGTAGAGTGGGACAGCTCACAGAGGCCAGGAAAGAGAGGGAGAGAGAGAAGAGAGGGGAAGAGAGAAGAGAGGAAGAGGGAGAAGGAAGATAGAGGAGAGGGAGACAGAGTGGGGAAGAGGGAGAGGGAGTGGAGGAGATGGAAAGGCGGAGAGAAAAAGAGTGCCTACACTAGCTAATTTCCTACTTTTATTCTGCAGGGTCACCAGCCGATGGAATGGTGCCCACATGCGGGATGAATCTTCCTCTGCTTCGTTCATCTTCTGGAAACTTGAGCTCGCGGGCATGCGCACTCACGGACACGCGTACAGCTGTGCCTCACTAATCCCTTAGGCGCTTCTCAATCAGTTCAAGTTGGCAACCAAATTTGACCATCACAGAGGTTAACTAGAAATTAGAAATCCGAACCCTGAAGTCTACAGCACCATTATTGGTCTGGCCCATTGCCAAGCCACACCAAGACCATTTCTACTGCCCCGCCCACGGCTGCTGCCTGGGAGTGTTCGTTCTCTTCTGAGGGAAACAGAGTACAGCCAGCCTCACCCCAACCCCTAATACAAGTCCAAGCATCAACAGGGCCTTGATAGCCCTGTGAGCAAAAAATGAGATAAACAGAAGACCATGAGATTAAATGGAGATGCCACAAGTCCCAGCTCAACCACCTCAACTAAGTTATCACTCTGGCTGCGGTCCTGAAGAAACAGATGCATTAGCCATAACAGAGGCACCACCATGTCTCCTTCACTAAAAACAGTCTGAATAAACAGAATAGGAAATCGAGTCTTAAGGAAAGCAACGAGAAAAGCAATCTAATTATACCTAGCTGCTCAGAAATTCTGAACATTCATACTTAAGTAAAAGCTCTTACAGACTCCTGAGTAGAAGAAACTCAAAGCCATGTCCTGTGTTATTTTGTCTCAGGATTGGATCACAGGCCTGGCTGCTTCTGTAAACTCAGGAAACAAGGTGACTGACTATAAATCACTGTTTTTGTAATCCTGTTTCAAGCCTCTTCCTGCTACTAACCCAACCTTGAGAGAGAATTAAGGAAATCTGCAGGTCTCCCTCCTAGTCATCAGAGAAGCAAGCCCTAAGTGTAGATGGCGCCAGACTTAAAGGACCTGCAAAAGGTTCAGAGGAAGCAGCTCCTACACAAAGCCAAGAACAAGGCCTGTTCCACCAGTGCTGGGCCTTAAGCAGGTATTTCAGACTGTCTTAGGCCCTAGGTGGAGTACTGAAGACCATCTTGGGCATCTTGGGTAGATAGTGTAGACCGACTTGGACCTTAAATGAAAGCTATAGATAGTCATGGGCCTTAGGTAGATACCGCAGACCATCTTGGGCCCTAGGTGGACACTGCAGACCATCTTGCCTCAGTGGGGTGGACAATTAAACCTAAAATTTTATTCTTCTTCATGGTTGTTCTTCATGAATGGAATTTTCTTCAGTTGATTTGCATATAAACTCATTTCCTGGTTTTGAGAACTGTAAAATTTTCCTTTTGTTCATTGGTAAGATATTGCAGTTTTTTGATTACTGGTTTAATTTCAGTTCTGTCTTTAAAACCCTGATACTTAAGTGCAGAGATTGCATGCTATTTGTTTGACAGATAGTAGAAGTGTGAGGCTAACAGTGTGCCTTGGTTCTTGTTATTCTATTATATCTCTTTCATATTTTCCTTTTTCATCCACTGTCTATAATATAATTCCCTCTCCCATTTTGCCCCTTCCAACCCAAGCTTTCTTCCCCAGAAGACCACCCTTTAAAATCGGGTTTCCCACCAACAGAGCAGCTATGCTGGCGGAGTCGGCACCATGGCTCTGGCTACAGACCTCTTACACTCTTCCTTGGAAGATGACAAGCAGCCACACCCCCGAGAGTAAGCACAGCAATGGTTCATTTGGGCCATTTTCTCACATTACGGGGATGAAATCATGCAGTGTAGACCCTGCGTCTAGCTCCTTCCATCCTACCATGTGACTCATCCACGACGTTCTCTCTCGGCTGATTCCACTCTACATGGACATGCCACAACTGATGCTCTTGAAATCACTTCACCTTTGGGTCTAATGTGAATAGTGTCGATGTGAGCCTTCTTGTGTATATCTTGGTAACTGTTTGAATAGAATATGCCTGGGGCTGAAATTGCTTGTTCACAGATAAGGATTGTGTTGGCTAGTTTTATGTCAACTTGACACAAGCTAGAGTTATCTAAAAGGAAGCAATCTTAATTGAGATCAGCTGTAAGGTATTTTCTTAATTAGTGGTTAATGGGGAAGAGATCAGCCCATTGTGGGTGGTGCCACTCCTGGGCTGGTGGTCCTGGGTCCTCTAAGAAAGCAAGCTGAGCAAGCCATGGGGAGCAAGCCAGTAAGCAGCACCCCTCCATGGCCTCTGCTTCAGCTCCTGCATCCAGGTTCCTGCCTTGATTGAGTTCTTGGCCTGAATACCTTCGTGATGGATGCAAAAGCAAATAAACCCTTTCCTCCCTAGTTTGTTGTTGGTCATGGTATTTCATCCCAGCAATAGTAACCCAGTGTAAGAAAAAGATGTATAAAAATTCTTGTTGCCACACATACTTGTCAAAATGTGATATTGCCTTTTCTGCTTAACCTGTTTTAGTAATACAAGGTAAAATGTCACCACAATAAAGCATTTACTTATTTTGTTATTAAGCCATTGGTTGTCTTCTTTTAGAAGTGTATTTTGGTCATTTTTTACGTACTTTGTTTTGGAGCAAAAAGACCTTTTCCCTGATGACTAATGAAGTTACCATGCTCACAAACCAAATGAGTCACAAAACTAAAGCGAAACTTAGAGCAACAGCTCCGAAGCCTCCAGGCTTTCGCTGCCACCAGAAAAGGGAGCTCAGGGTCAGTCGTAGTTGGTAATTTTGGCCAAGAAAAGCTAAGAATGCTACCCAGTTAAAGAAAATCTTAATTTGTTTAAACCACGGTGAGACTGTGTGTGTGTGTGTGTGTGTGTGTGTGTGTGTGTGTGTGTGTGGTTTCTTTTGTAACTCATTGCATAGTTCTCCAGCATGAATTTTATACCTAAAGGCATCATGTCAAAAGGTAGTTCGTGAGCTAAATAATGACATGGCCACATATGAATTACAGGGACTGATCTAAAAATTGTGTGTGGGATAGATGATAGAAAGTAAAACTGTGTGTGGGTAAAAATAGTTGGGAGATAAGTGGGACAGGAAGAGAGGCCACAAAACTGGAAAACAAAGACAAACCAGAGAAAACCGAAAAGGAAAGTTTACAAGAACTAATCCTTTAATTCTTTTAAGTCCAAAAGCAGAAAAAGAAAGTTTTTTTTTTCTGGTGACAGATGGACTCAGTGGGCCAGAAGAAAAGGCAGTTTTTGAAAAGTATATACTTTGTGTAAAATCCAATGATTTTTGACATGTCAGCAATATCCAGGAAAAATAACTCATCCTGAAAAATGGGAATTTTAGTTCAAGAAATACAAGGCTAAAGATAAAGTTGAGTGAATCAGTTGAAAAGGGACCTAGAAGTGAAGATAAGTTAGAGAAAGTTCAAAGAAATAGGAAGTGAAAGACCGCCCGTGCCAGTAACTCAAGGACAAAATCAGAGCAGCAGGTCTAGACCAGTGGGTCTAGATCAGTGGGGTCTAGAGAAGTGGGTCTATAGCAGCAGGGTCTAGAGCAGCATGTCTAGAGCAGTGGGGTCTAGAGCAGCGGGGTCTAGAGCAGCAGGGTCTAGAGCAGCATGTCTAGAGCAGTGGGGTCTAGAGCAGCAGGGTCTAGAGCAGTGGGTCTAGACCAGTGGGGTCTAGAGCAGCAGGGTCTAGAGCAGTGGGGTCTAGAGCAGCGGGATCTAGAGCAGTGGAGTCTAGAGCAGCAGGATCTAGAGCAGTGGGGTATAGACCAGTGGGGTCTAGAGAAGTGGGGTCTAGAGCAGTGGGGTCTAGAGCAGTGGGGTCTAGAGCAGTGGGGTCTAGAGCAGTGGGATCTAGAGCAGTGGGGTCTAGAGAAGTGGGTCTAGAGCAGCAGGATCTAGAGCAGTGGGGTCTAGACCAGTGGGGTCTAGAGCAGCAGGATCTAGAGCAGTGGGTCTAGAGCAGCAGGGTCTAGAGCAGCAGGATCTAGAGCAGTGGGTCTAGAGCAGTGGGTCTAGAACAATGGATCTAGAGCAACATATTAACAGAACACTCTAGCAGTGTTAACAAACTATTAACAGAACACTTGGGTCAGAAGTAATAGAAAGCATAGAGTTGAGTGAAAACATTTCCATGGTAGAAAGCTCTTCTTATTTTAGACAAACAAAAAGATGCCCACTATCTTAATTAGGGCTTACTACTCTGTGATGAAACATCATGACCAAGAGCAAGCTGGAGATAAAAGGGTTTATTTCACTCACAGTTCCATACAACAGTTCATCATCAAAAGCAGTGAGGACAGGAATTCAAGTAGGACAGGAACCTGGAGTCAGAAGCTGATGCAAAGGCCATGGAAGGATGCTGTTTACTGGCTTGTTCCCCATGGCTTGCTCAACCTGATAGAACCCAGGATGCTTGAATCTCACTCAGAAGGGGAAATGAAATAGACATCAGCGGTGGATGGAGGGAAGGAACTGGGTAGGGGAGAGAATGAGGAAGGAAAGGAGGGTAGAGATCAGGGCTGGGGAGAGAGGAGGTGGGAAAGAGAACAGAAATGGTGGGGGGCATCTCTGGGATAAGCAGGAGACCTGGGATGGGGAGGCTCCTGGGAGTCTATGCTGAGACCCTAGCTATCCTGGGGTCTATCCTGGGACCCTAGCTGAGACTTCTAGCAGCTGGGGATGTGGAGATTGAAGTGGCCACCTCCTGTAACCAGAAAGGACTTCCAGTGGAGGGAGGGGACACCAATCTACCCACAGGACCTTCAACCGAAAATTTGTCCTGTCTACAAGATGTGTAGGCATGGGGACGGAGCAGAATTTGAGGGAATGGCTAGCCAATGATTGGCCAAGCTTGAGATCCATTCCATGTGAGAGAGCCAACCCCTGACACTATTACTCTGCTATGCTTGCAGACAGGAGTCTGGCATAACTGTCTCCTGAGCGGCTTCATCCAACAGCAGATGGAAAGAGAGGCAGAGACCCACAGACAAACATCAGGCAGAGCTTGGGGAGTCTTGTGGACCAGTGAAGATAGAATTGAGGGAGCCAGAGAGGTCAAGGACATCACAAGACCTACAGAGTCAGCCAACCTGGGCCCATGGGGGCTCACAGAGACTGAGCCACCAACCAAAGAGTATACAGGGTCTGGACCCAGGCCTCCTACACATTTGTAGCAGATGTGTAACTTGGTCTTCTTGTGGGTCCTGAACAACTAGAGTGGGGTTTGTCTGCAACTCTGATGCCTGACACTGGATCCCCTTCCCCTACCTGGACTGCCTGGCTGGGCCTCAGTGGGAGAGGATGTGCTAGTCCTGCTGGGACTTGATATCCCAGAGCAGCAGGTTGGTACCCAAAGGGGGGACTTACCCTCCTCTGAGGAGAAGGGGAGGGGATAAGGGGCTGCAATTGAGATGTAAATAACTAAGTAAATAGGTGGGAGAAAGAGAGAGAGAGAGAGAGAGAGAGCGCCCCACAGTCCCATCTTATGGAAGGATTTTCTTAATTGAGGTGCCCTCCTGTAACCTCTCAGATAACTCTAGCTTGTGTCAAGTCGACAGAAAATTACCCAGGACACCCACAAAAGAGAGATACATCAATAAGGAGAAAAAGAGAGGACTACAGACCAACTCCACAGAGTGAGAGGGAACAGCCATGTGGAGAGGAGTGAGGAAAGAAGATACTCTGCTTCTTGATGGGACAGACACATCCTGAAAACCTTTTCTATCTATAATTTTGCAGGAAGTATAATAGCTTCTCTTTGAGAGCATAAGTTCAGGAAAGTAAAATTCTCAAGCTCCCAAAACAAGGATCTGTAAACTGGAGAGGTGGACTTCACACAGAAGCCTCTCCAGAAGGTGAGGAGAACAGGTGGACACTGCTTTGAGGACCCTTTGGAGGGTCGATGACCTTCTCACAGGGTCACCTGACCATTAGGAAATACAGATATCAACACTGTGAGGTTTTTTGTTTTTTTTTTTTTTGGTTTTTCGAGACAGGGTTTCTCTGTATAGCCCTGGCTGTCCTTAGAACTTGCTCTGTAGACCAGCCTGGCCTCGAACTAAGAAATTCGCCTGCCTCTGCCTCCCATGTGCTAGGATTAAAGGCGTGCACCACCACTGCCCGTACACTGTGGTTTATAACAGTAGCAAAATTGCAGTTATGAAGTAACAAAAAAAATGATAATGGTATGGTTGGGGTCACCACAACATGAGGAACTGTATTAAAGGGTCACAGCGTTAGGAAGGTTGAGAACAGCTGTTGTAGAGATTAGGACTCAAGTCACTTATTTAAAAAATAGGAGCCTTTAAAATCCACCCTTGGAAAAGAATGGGTTGGTAGGGAAAGTAAACTAGCTTCCATGGCCAGTCATGGTGGCACACACCTTTAGTCCCAGCACTTGGGAGACAGAGGTAGGCAGCTCTCTGAGTTCGAGGCCAGCCTGGTCTACAGAGTGAGTTCTAGGACAAGTAAGGCTACACAGAGAACCCTGTCTCAGGATTAAGAAAAATAATAAAACCTGCCAGGGCAGTGTGCCATCAAAATATTTACTATTATACTTGTCTCAAGCCTAGCCTTCAGGGAAGAAAAATATTCTCCTCTAGGAATAAATAAAAATTAATATTTAGATCATAGAGAAATGTGTGCTATAGATAAAAGACACATCACCCGATCCAAACCTCATGAGAATTTCTTTTTTAGTTTACAATAACCATGCTAACTAAAAACTCTACATAAATTTTATCCAAAACTCAACATAAAAATTCATCCCATGCTTTTCCTTTCTGCCACCGCCATGCCAGCCTGAGGAAGACCCAGAAACTCCCGGGCCACGTGAGCCACGTGAGCCCCATGAGCCAGGGCCACGGCCGCAGTGGTTAGCACCGCAAGTACCCAGGAGGCTGCGGGAATGCAGGAGGCGTGCATCACCACAGGATGAACCTTGACAATATCATCCAGGTTACTTCGGGAAAGCTGGTATGAGGCATGACCACCTGAAGAGGAACCAGAGCTTCTGCCCAACTGTCAACCTGGATAAACTGTGGATGGTGGTCAGTCAGCAGACACGGGTCAATGCAGCAAAAAACAAGACTGGAGCTGCTCCTATCATTGATGGTGTGATATCAGGCTGCCCCAAAGTTCTGGGGAAAGGAAAACTCCCTAAGCATCCGATCAAGGGTGTTGGAGGTGCCTGTGTCCTGGTGCCTTAAAGCCACTCCAGAGGTTAATTAAATGCTAACATTTAAAAAAGAAAATTCATCCCAGGCTGTTAACAGACTGTTAATGTAAAACAACTCAAAACGGTGATCTTGCATCCCAGACAGGACTCTCACAGAGAAAGTGCCAACAAAGATAAATTCTGCATTCAATGAGGAAATGCATATGTCCTGTGAAAACACTAGGAATCTATCCACCTCAATAGGACATGCCTCAGAATCTGATCTTCAGTAAACCCAGGTGATTTGACAACCTAAATGAGGGCTGGAGAGATGGCTCCATGGTTAAGAGCACTGAGTGCTCTTCCGAAGGTCCTGAGTTCAAATCCCAGCAACCACATGGTGGCTCACAACCATCCATAAAGAGATCTGACACCTTCTTCTGGTGCATCTGAAGACAGCTACAGTGTACTTAGATATAGTAAATAAATAAATCTTTTAGATAAATAAATCTTTTTTAAAAATCCAAATGAAACGATAAGATAATTAGATCCAAAGCAATTAAGGATATGAAGGAAGCTGTACACTGTTCAAAAGTTACGATCAGGAAAGGAAAAAAAAGACAGCTGAAAACTTCCACAAGCAAAATGCATATGTAGCTATGGAGAAATCTCCATAATAATGCAAGCACATTAAACAGCAGAGTAAACATGGAGAAAGAGGAATTACTTACACATGGAAAATCAGAGACGGACCACTAGGCAGAGATTTGAGACAGAATAAAATGAAAAGTGTGGACACACATCTAAAAGGAGTTTAGCCACAGGGGTGAAGGGCTGATGGCTTTTGACAACTCAGATGTAGAAAGATTGTGCTTTCAGTGGCTCAAGGTGACACCATTACTGTTCGAATGCTTCTGCTCTGATCACCAAGGTTCTCTGTCTACTGTCCCGTCTTGGGTTCCTGAGCAACTCCAACCTGCATCCCAGTGCACCTCCAGGTAATACTCCCTTGCCTGCAGCAATGAAGGCTTTATACACATGCCTGTAAAGATCTCCAACTGAAGCAAAAATTCCAAAAGAGGAAGTCGTGTCTTATATTCCTGTCACTATCTGATACCACTTCATCTAAGTCAGACTTTAAAATTTATATGGAACAGCCGGGCGGTGGTGGCGCACGCCTTTAATCCCAGCGCTTGGGAGGCAGAGGCAGGTGGATTTCTGAGTTCGAGGCTAGCCTGGTCTACAGAGTGAGTTCCAGGATAGCCAGGGCTACACAAAGAAACCCTGCCTCGAAAAACCAAAAAAAAAGAAAAAAAAATTTATATGGAACAGAATTAAAGGTTAAAGGCCTGTGTTTTAAGTTTTCAGACTATAATATTCTGTTTTCATAAAGGCATCATTCTTAAGGGCATTAGAGATTGAGCTCTGGCCACACACGGGCTAAGCCCACTAAGCAAAGTACGTATGACCTTTGTCTTCTTTGATTGACAGATAGACCCAATTCAGGAGTGTGCACATTGTCGAGCAAACCTGGCCAAACAGTTCGGTGGTCGACTGAACACTCCTTTATGTATTTATTCCTTCATCTGCACCCCGCAAGTTTGCACGCTGAGCATATTTTGTAAATCAAACTATAAATAACCATAATAAATGTCATATGTAAATTGATCTATTTTCAGGGTTTCAGGGAATCTGAATAATTTTCTGAATGGTTGACAGATATTTCTTCTCATCTCACACTTGGAAATCGCCCGAACAACTGAGCAAAATTTCCTAAAACTTCATCTGTAATTCTCCATAGGGTTAAAAAAACAGACATTAAGAAGGTTCACTTCTCAAAAAGGTGGTCAGTGAGGATGACCAATGGTAATGAAGATCAGTAGCTTGGGCTGGTTATGTGATGCCTCTGTCCCCAGGACTGTGATCCAGAGACATCAGTGGGTCTCAACCTTCCTAATGCTGTGACCCTTTAATACAGGTCCTCGTGTTATGGTGACCCCCCCCAACCATACAATTATTTCTGTTGCTACTTCATAACTGTAATTTTTCTACTGCCATGAAGCATAATGTAAATATTTTTGAAGACAGAGGTTTATCAAAGGGGTTGCAGCCCCCAAGTTGAAAAACCAGTGTATGATACAAAAAAGAATGCAGAGTGGCAGCTGCTAGGGTCTGAATGTGAATGCCCCCAACAGGCTCCTGTTCTAACCACTGTTCTCCAGCAGGTGGCAGTGTTGTGAGAGACTGTGCAAATGTTTAGACCCTGGTAAAAAATAGGCGGCTTGAGGCAAGCTTTGGAAAGCCATACTTTTGAAAGCAGGACCAGGCCCTGCTCTCTTGCTACAATCTTAAGAGTCTCCCGGCTTCACACCCTGCCACCACAGAGGGACCCCCTCAACCTTGTCTTCCTTGCTAAGATAAACTGAAATCCCTCTGAAACTTTGAGACAAACAAACCGTGCTGTTTTCTGTCAGGTATTTGGAACGTTAAGAGTAAAACTGATAGAAAGTGTGCAAGGTCGGCAGTGCAGAGCTCTCTGTCAGTGTCAAATTCATTATTAGGGCTGAGGCTGAAAGAAATAGCACTCCCCCCCCACCCCCAACCTCTAATACAAAGGCAAGTCAGGTCTTAAAAATGGTTTCTGCACCATTAAAATTGCCGGATTCTGGGAGCTGAAGAAATGGCCGTGGGGGGCGGGAGGGGAGCTGGTGCTTGCTACACAAGCATGGGGTCCTGAGTTCAAGTTCCTAGAACCCACAGAAAGGCCAAGCCCGGCGGTGCCCACCGTAACGCTAGCCCTGGGGGAGTAGAGACAGGAAGGTCCTTACGGCTTTCTGAAAAGCTAGTCTTACTGAATCAGTGAGTTGGTTCAGTGAGTGAAAAACCCTGTCTAAAAAAGGAAGACGAAAGGCTGCCATGTCCGATGGATGACCTGAGTATGACCCCTGGATTCCGTGGAGTGGGAGGGAGAACTAATTCCATAAATTGTCCTCTGACCTCCACGTGTTTACCCTGACACATGCGCACACACTCTAAGTTAATTAATTAACATAAAACAGAGATCAATAGAAAAAAAACAGACATTAGCCTCTCACCTCTATACTGTAACTCGCCCAAGACCTTAACACAGATGACACCATATTAGAAGCACTATTCCGACCTAAGACCCCAACGCATTGACTCCAACACCTGTCAAAACTAAAACAAAAGTCTGATCCATCAGAGTCCACAGATGTGGAAAAGTTCCTAAATGTCCTGACTTTGCTTTTTTGACTCCTGTAGCTCTGTTTATTGCTGTTCTTGCTGAGGTTTGTCAACCAAAATGTGGTTTCTGTGCATAAAAAGCCAAGAACAGTAAGGCCCGAAAAGTAAGGCTCCAGGCTGCATGACGGACAAGTTCCGGTGTGGCCACCAGCAAGGGAGTAAAGACTTTCTATTCAACTCTAAGCTCATCTGTGTGTGTTCTTTTGTGGAGTTGCCTCACCATAATACATTGTCACTCGGACTTGAACACATAAAAATACATACAACACGTACAAAAGTAATTCACGCAATAAAAAATAACTAGGTTCTGTGGTGGTTTGAGTAAGGAATGGCCCCCACAGATTCATCTGTTTGAATGCATAGCCCATGGTGAGTGTCACTATTAGGAGATGTGGCCTCTCTGAAGTAAGTGTGGCTACTTGCCAGGGATGTGTTTTGAGATTTCAGAAGCTCAAGGGCCCAGTGTCACTCTCTCTTCCTGCTGCCTACACATCTGGATGTAGAACTCTTGGCTCCTCCAATCCCATGTCTGCCTGCATGCTGCCATGCTTCTCATCATAATAATAATGGCCTAAACCTGTAAAACTGTAAGCCAGCCCCAATTGAATGTTCTCCCTTATAAGAGTTGCCATGGTCATGGTGTCTCTTCACAGCAGTAAAACCCTAACAAAGACAGAAGTTGGTGCCGGTGTACTGGGGTATTGCTGTGGCAGACCTGACCATATGAGCGGAGGGTTGTAGAAGGATTTTGGAACTTTGTGCAAGAAAAGCCATTTAGTGTTTGATGAATTGTTTTGTAGGAGTTTGGAAGATAAGAATGTTGAGAGCAATGCTGAGGATGAAGGCTTGGCTCGTGACATTTCAGGGGGAAATTTAAAGATTCTATCAGGGCTATTTGCTATTTTTAATTGAGATTCTGTCATTGTGGTTAACTGGAGAAGAAGAGTCAACCAGGATTAACAAGACACCAGTACCATTGAAATGAAGCCTTATTGGGACAATTCTGGTTAGCTAGTGCTAAGAAATTTGGCATTATTTAAGAAGAGACCAACATCACTAAGGTGAAATCTTTTGGGATGCATTTCCTGAGAGCACAGAGAAGCTGTGCCACAGAGGTGGCCAAGGCTATACCTCATGCTGGCACCCAGACGTGGTAATGTGTAAGAGTCACCCAGATGGTGCTAGTTTTGAAGGCATGAGGCGTGGGTCATGGAGAGTAACTGAGGCTTGGTACTGTGAGATGCCAGGAGAGGCCATTGATGAAGGTGCAGCCTCAATGTCAGGTGAAGGCGCAGACCTAAAGGAATCATGCAAAGAAATTGAAGTATGGCACCATAAAGAGAGCCTATTAAGAGGCTATTGGTGAAAGTGCAGCCCAGTTGCAGTAGAAGACCCCAGTACTGGAGATACCCAAGTACCATAGGATGACCACCAAGAACAGCAGCAGCAAAGTGAAGTCAGATGGACCCTAGAAGACAAGGTGTGTGTGCTGTAGAGGGTAGAACTGGAGAAGTGACCCTTTGAAGGAGTCCAAAAGACAATGGGTGGATCCCAGACATTGGATGGCTGGAATTTGGTTTTGCTTTGATTTAACTGTGACCATGTCTTGATTTTTTTCCCTCTTGAAATAAAGTATTTTATTGGAGCCCACAGTTGAGAGACTTTGAATTTTAAAAGAGATTGGGTATTTTAAAGGGACTGTCATTTTGATGTTTTTGCATTTGTAACAACTGTGGGACTTTTAAAGTTATTTGTTTTTTAATGTAAGATTTTGGGAACAAATAAGAAAAGGAGGGCTGTGGCTTAATAATGGCGTGTTTGTGTGCCAAGCTGACAAAAGGTTAGTTGTACTGGCTGGGTTTTTGTGTCAACTTGACACCAGCTAGAATCATCAGAGAGAAAGGAGCCTCTATTGAGAAAATGTGTTCATAAGTTGTAAGGCATTTCCTCAATGAATGATTAATGGGTCAGGGCCCAACCCATTGTGGGTGATGCTGTCCCCAGACTGGTGGTCCTGGATTGTATAAGAAAGCAGGCCACGGGGAGCATCAGCTCCCGCCTCCAGGTTCCTGCCCTGACTGAGTTTGTCCTGACTTCCTTTGGTGATGAACATCAATGTGGAAGTGAAAGCTGAATAAATCCTTTCCTCCCCAACTTACTTTTTGGTCATGATGTTTGTAACAGCAGCGGGAACCCTGTCTAAGACAGGTTCCTTCATAACAGCACTGCATTCCCCGTGTTATGTAACGATTAGTTACTGAACAGATAACATAATTGGCCAAAGAAGAAACTGACCAGAAGAAATAAACAGATTCAAAGATAAAAACCCGAAAACTCAAGGAGAGAAAAACCCAGAGAGATGTTGTATCCTCTAAGCCTATGCTCTCTCCATAAACAAAAGGGAGGGAGGGAGGATGGGAGGGAGAGAGGGAGAGAGGAAGGAAGGAAGAGAAGGAGGGAGAGATGGAGGGAGGAAAGAGGAGGGACAGAAGGAGGGAGAGAGGGAGAGAGGAAGGAAGAGAAGGAAGGAGGGAGGGAGGGAGGGAGGGAGGGAGAGGGGTTAAAACCACCAGAACCCCAAAGTCCAAGAGCTAAAATGGCAAAGCGCTACCTAATGAGACTGACTGGGGCATCATTTTAACCTGTAGACATAAAGTCATCTCCCAAATATATTCTGCTCATTTTTGTAGTTTACTAAAAGACATCTATTTTCATGGGCTAAATAGTTGTGCTGGATACTTGTTGTCTGAGCCAGAAGATATCAGAATACTCCAAGTTATGTCTACACATGATATTGCACTAACATAAAGTCAGTCAGACCTATTCTACCGTGCTCTGTCGAGAGCTCTGTAGAGTCCTCTGTACAGAGCACCATAGAAAGGTCCTCAAAGCACTCAGGCTCGCCTGCAAGGAGAGACATAAATGGCAGAATCATGCAGTACACGTGAAACTGACTTGTTCCCTGACATCCCAGCCTCCCATACCTGCCAACCATCCACTAAGTAAGAACTGGTAGCATGAAACTTTCCAACTAAAATCTACCAGACTTCCAATTACCTGGAGCTCCTCACCATTCTCTCCCTGGAGTTCTCAGGCCTTAATTGGTCTTCCCCACATGCTCATGGTTATTTGTAATCTAACTCCACAGAAGTCTAATCAGCAGGAGAAACTCAAGGACTCGTTCTAGGGGCTTGAGACCTTGAGTGCACAACAGAGAGAAGGCCTCAGTCCTCCATATGTCCCTCTCAGAAAAGTGACAAGTACTCCTACATCTCCAAACAAAAGAAGCAGGTGCTTGTATTGTTTTAGACAAAAGAATTACTATCTCATGTTTCTATCAACCTAAAACACCAGGGAAATCTGCTATGTAATGTAACACTGCAGGCATATATAGGGATAGGAACAAACCTTCCTATCCTAAGAAACTTACATATACCTATATATGCACACCGTCTAGTAAGAAACACCTCTTGGTTAAATAAAAAAAAATAATTTTTTTGGTTTTTTTCAAGACAGGGTTTCTCTGTGTAGCTCGGGCTGTTCTGGAACTCACTCTGTAGACCAGGCTGGCCTCGAACTCAGAAATCCGCCTGCCTCTGCCTCCCAAGTGCTGGGATTAAAGGCGTGCGCCACCACTGCCCAACTGTCTTGGTTAAATCATGATTCCCAAAAATACTTGAGGGGAAAACTCATCTTTTACATCAGTCATCTCAGGACTGAGTTTAGTTTTTCCAATCTGACCATGTTTTAAATAGTCAAACATGGCATTCGGTGATACCTCAATCCAGACCAAACCTCATGCGGAAATTTCCCATCTAATTTCTTGTTCACATGGTCTTCTGCCGTCGTCACTCTGAGACAGAATAGGATAGAATAGAGTCTCACACCTAAGTATCAATTCTGCAGACTTTTTTTTTAATGTGAAAGCAGATATGTCTGTCTTTGTCAGCAATTTTTTTTCTATCTGTGTTCAGGTATCAGTCAGAAATGCCTTAGGAAAATTCAGGTTATCTGAACCCCACACCTCATCCACTCCAGAGTCTCTCAACCAACACTTTCTCCCTTCTTGAGCAAAGGAATACTTGCAGGGCTGGAGAGATGGCTCAGCAGTTAAGAGCACTGGCTGTTCTTCCAGAGGTCCAGAGTTCAAGTCCCAGTGCCCATATGGCAGCTCACAACTGTCTGTAACTCCAGTTCCAGGCCCAACACCCTCACACAGGCATACACGGAAGCAAAACACCAATGTAATTAACAATAATTACATAAATTTGGAAAAAGAGCGCTTGCAAAGTGTTTTACAGATTCCTCTCAAGGGGAGGATCCAACGTCACAAGCTCTTTGTCCAGAAAACAGCATGTTTGTGTGGTATCTTACAGCTCAAGGGCTGCTCCCTAAACAGGCTCCGTGGTTGCCGCGTCAGTCTCTGTGAGGCCCCATCAGCCCTGCTCAGTTCATTCTGTGGGCTCGTGAGGTCTGATTTATCAACATTTCTTTCCATGCCTGTGGTGTCGGACCTTTGAGCTTATCACCTCCACATATGCCTCAGAGAATTCCACTAGTTTCCTGAGTTTCATACATTTTTTTCATTTTACATTTAAGTTCACGATCCATCTTGAGTTAATGTTTAAGTGCAAGGTCATTCTTCCCCCTGTAGATGCTCAATTGCCCCCTGTTCCACTTGCCACAAAAACATAGCTTTTCCTTCATTGGACAGCTTTATCGTCTTCAGCAAAGTTTGTCAGAAAAAGTTCTAGAGATCTGTATCACAGTAATCTGGATGCTCTTTGACACTAAAACTACTATCTACTTAACATGGTGAAGATGATCAATTTCAGTCAGATATAGTAACTATAATCCCAGTTATTTGGAAGACTAAGGCAGGAAAATTACAAATTCAATACTTGCTTAATGTAAAAAGTGAGTTCAAGGACAGCTTGGAAAACTTAGTGAAACTTTGTCTCAAACTGAATGGGGGCCCAGAACACTAGCTCAGGAGTGCTTCCCGTCTTTGAGATCCTGTATTTAATTATCAGCACTACACAGTTTTTTATATTCTTATTTAAACATTTGTTTAAGAACTACTTGGGTTCTGGGTAATGTTCCATGGATCTGTATAGTCATTCCTATAGCATCCCACTGCCTTGATCTCTGTAGAGAGTTCGTATGTGTGAAAATAAGTACAGTGATCCCCCAACATTATCTTTCTCAAAACTGTTCTGACCATTCTGCATCCATGTGGACATCTATACTTCACCCTGCAAGAATTGTAAGATAGATAGATAGATAGATAGATAGATAGAGTCATAGATACATAGATAGATAGGTAGATAGATAGATGATAGATGATAGATAGATAGATAGATAGATAGATAGATAGATAGATAGATAGATAGATGATAGATAGATAGAGATAGATAGATGATAGATAGATAGATAGAGAGAGAGAGAGAGATAGATGCATGCATACATACATACATACATAGATTTAACAGAAGGAAAAAGTCATTGATCTCTGTTTAGTCATCAAATATTCATTCAGCAAATAAAGAGCCATTGATTGAGCATCTTCCATCCATCAGTTCATTGCACCCAGATTCTAACTCAGTCCTCATGAAAGCCTGTGCTATGTGTGCACAGCTGAAAAGCTACTTAGCAGTCACCGTACAATAGTGCACAACTATTTTAAAACATGATGCTGGTATCTATTAATATCTGATTCTGAGATATCAATCAAGAGAGAAAAGGGCAATATGGAATTATCTGTTCCATTACACATGACTTCATTAATATTGTTGCAAATTCCTCTTGTAAGCAATAAATTTTCTTAGCTTCCAAGAAGATTAAGAAAGGTCAAATCTGATTGTCATTGTCTATCAAAAGATAACTGTTGGTTTCTATAATAGGATCTCATATATATGGTAATCTGTTACAAGAAAGAAAGAAAGAAAATAAGTTCCAGAATAAATGGATCACTAAGGGGCAGGTCATAGTTCTGTACAGTATATGATAAAATATTGTGTAAGTCCTCAGGCTTATACAGATGGGAAAAGATGAGTAAACTTGAGGCTACTTGTGACAGCAAATAGCTGTGATAAATTCTAAAATAAAGGCTTCCATGAAGTTCTACTGAAAGAAGAAAATTCTTGTTCAATCAGACGACATCAAGAAAAGCTGAATTAAGATTAAAATATTCAAGTTTATCTTGAAAGGTTTAACATCAAATTGAAGACAAGAAAATGATCATCTTGGGAAAAGTAATTCCCCAAGAAGCTTGATTTGAGATGTCCTCTTTTGACAGTGCTTCTGTCCGTTTGCTAGCCTGTAAATCAGAGCTGACAGCACTGCCTCCCTACACTCAGAGACTGAGAAATGATGGTGACATTGTTGATGCAATGGGAATTCTTAATCAGACAGGGGGACAGATGCTCTGTGTGCTCACTGAGTCGCACCCACTCTAAAGACGGTGCTTTACAGCAAAGTCAGAAAACACACTTTCTATAAGACAACTATGCCCCCTTCAATGACTTCCCCTCCTGCCTCCCCCATCTCCCACACTACGCCCATTCATCAGGAAGAATCCACAAACTGAATATGGGAGACTCTGGAATGATCAGGAAATGTTCCACAGCCAGACATTATGAATGTCACAAAGACCAAGACATATGTGAGTCCTCCTCTGAGATCATAGTTCCAAGGAGAAGTTATTAGTGGCTGTCAAAGATAACAAGAAGGTAAGACAACTGTGGTGGTTTGAATATGCTTGGCCCATAGGGGGCGATACTGAGAGGAGGAGTGGCCTTGTTGGAGTGGGTGTGTCACACTGTAGGGGTGGACTTTGATGCTCTGCCCAGTTCAGAAGAGTCAGTTTTCTTCTGGATGCAGACAGATCATGATATAGAACTCTCAGATATCCTGTACCATGCCTGCCTGGATGCTGCCATGCTCCTGCCTTGATGATAATGGACTGAAACTCTGAACCTGTAAGACAGTCCCATTTAAATGTTGTCTTTTGTAAGAGTTGCCTTGGTCCTAGTGTCTGTTCACAGCAGTAAAATCCAATCTAAGACAGCGGCCAACAGACATACATTGTCAAATGTCTTGGCCACAAATCAGTGGTTTCATAGCCCTGAAGAGCTGTCTGACAAGGCAAGATTCAGAATCAACCTCCCTGTCAACAGATGAATGGATAAAGAAATGTGGGAGATATACACAGTGGGATATGATTCAGCTTTAAAAAAAAAAAAAAAAAAAAAGAAGGAAATCCTGCCCTTTGTGACATCACAGATGAGCCTAGAAGGCATTGGGTAAGATAAAATGTCAGGCAAGAGAAGACAGACAGACACTGTAGGACCTCAGGACCTCAGGACCTCAGGATCTCAGGATCTCAGGACCTCAGGACCTCAGGATGTGTGGAATTTTAGGAAGTTGCGCTCAGAGAAATGAGGGTAGAGCATGGTTCCCTGAGGTTAGAGAAGAATAATGGAGAGCTGTTGGACAGAGAGCACATTTCAGCTGGTCAGGAGGAACATTCAAGGGCTCTATTGTATACCACTGTGGCAATGGTTAGTTAACAATGCATTATGTGATAGTTCATCTTGACTGCCAGCATGAGGGGGTTTAGAATTACTATAGAGACAGACCTCTGGGTCTATAAGGGCATTTCCAGAACAGTTTAACAGAGGAAAGAAGACTAATCATTGATGTGGGTAATGCCACCCGTGGGCTGGAGTCCTGGATGAATGAAAAGAATAGAATCCTTTCAAATTCTGAGCATGAGAAATACTTACTTGCCAGTTCCCAAGCCCACTGATCAGAGTTCCCAGCTCCAGTGTTACGGTGCTAGCCTGTACCTGTTGAGCACCTGTGTGCTGCAACCATGACACAACACTGGCAGAGAGGCCTATGAAGATGAGATGCTGGAGGTGTTAGCAAGTGACCAGCAGCATTTGCAAGAAACCGGTCAAGCACCTCACACAGCTCAATGTCTGCAGTGTCTCAGCCATTCCTAAGAACGTACATCAATCAAGTAAACAAAATACTAAGTCATTTCTTTCTCCTCTTCCTTGTCTTTCTCTTCTTCCTCTTCCTCCTCTTCTCCTCCTCTCCCCTTCTCCTCCTCCTTCTATCAAATCTTAATCCTTTTAAGGCTTAAAAAAAAGGAGAAATATTTGCTCAAAAAACTCTGTTCAGTGTGAAAATCAAAAGCATCTAAAGAAAAAATATATATTATATATATATATAATATATATATAAAGATATATATATATATATATATAATCTCCTGAAGATGTGACAAAGTATGTCAATAAGATATTTAATTTGCAGCTGGAGAGATGGCTCAGCAGTTAAGAGCACTGGCTGCTCTTCCAGAGGTTCTTAGTTCAATTCCCAGCAACCACATGGTGGCTCACAATCACCTGTAATGGGATCCGATGCTCTCTTCTGGTGTGTCTGAAGGAAGCTACACCGTGCCCATATACATAAAATAAATAAATAAAATCTAAAAAAAAAAAAACAAAAAACAAAAAAACAAAGTCCTGATCTGAAGGAGGGGTCACCTCACTCCCCATCTAAACACTATGGACTCAGTGCTGTTAAAGTCTCTGCAATTGTTGGGTCTTAGCTAGACTTGCAGCACACACTTGCAGTCCCAGCACATAGAAGACAGATGAGAGAATTGCAGTAAGGCTGAGATTAACCTGGTCTATAGAGTGAATCCAGAGTTCCGCAAAGTCCTAGGTGTTAAAGGCTTATTTCCCAGCGTTTAGATATTGAGAGGTGTTGAAACCATCAAGGCATGGAGTTGGAGAGCAATCATTAAAGGCATGTACTTGAAGAGGAGATTGAAATCTCTCCCCCTCTTCCTCCCTCACCCCCTTCCCCTCCCCTCCCCTTCCCCCCTCCCCCTCCTCTCTCCCTCTCCCTTTCTCCATAACTATCATGAGGTTTCCTTTGCTAAATTCTTTCCTAACTTGATAGATACTTCCTCATCACAAATCTACTATAGACTGGAGCCTCAAAATTGTGAGCCAAACAAACCCTTTTCACTTTTTCAATTGGTTGCCTTGGATGTTTTGTTACAACAACAGAAAGCTGACTGACATAGTCTGTCTTCCAAATAAACAGTTAAAGGAAGTGGGCAGCAGATATTTGAATAGAAAATTGGCTCTCCTACATTTGATGAACAGCCAGAAACTTTGGCAGACAAAACTATCAGAATACAGCATTCAATGTGAATTTTCAGCAAAAACATTTAACTCCAGCAATAGAAATTAAAGTAAGTTTTAAGGATAGACTATACTCTGTAAATAAGACTCATGGTCTTTTATACCTTAAATAAATGAGTAATAGTTAAATGTTTCCTTAAAGCAACATACATTTTAAATACATTATTAAAATTCATAGTAGGGAAAATAAATAGTTTCTATAAAAGGAGAAATTTATCATAATAAGGGTTATCACAATAAGGGTTATCTTCTTTTATTCTAAATTTTATATTACTTATTTTTAATTACGCATTAATTTTTTATAGGGAAAAGATAAGTGAGTGTATTTTTATGGGGATCTGCCTCCATTTCACATTAGGGAACTGCGTTAGACAACTGTGTTAGTCACACAGTAGACAACATGCTAGTCCATGGGCCTCTGAGAGGAGAGAGTTCTATAGGAGGGTGTGCTTAGGAAACTCTAGATGAAACTAAACAACCTGGTCCCTTCTCTGATGCAATGTCACTTTGCTATGCATTGAAATTACAGAGGGTAGGTCTGGAAGGGTGGCTCAGCAGTTCAGAGCCCTGGCTGTCCTTGCGGAGAACCTCAGTGTCACATTCCTGACACCCACACCGGTTGGCTCACAAACTGTCTGTGACTCCATCCCCATGGGATTCTGGCCTCCGAAGGTCCCTGAAATTGAGTGCTCACATACCCACAGATAGAAAGAGACAGAGAAACAGAGATAAAGATAGAGAGCAGAGGTGGGGAGACTAAATAAATATCTAAATAAACAAAGATGGCAGGAGGTTGCTCATGGCCTGGTTCCCCAGACTAAGTGGTATCAATCTAGAAAGAGCACCCATGCTGGAACCTGACCACAATCAAGAGTTTGCAAACTGCGAAGACTTAGAGTCTGAGGTGTGCTTCTATCCATCCAAGGAGGGAAGGAAAGGGTTCAAGCAGGGGACCCCTGAATGCACAGAGCTCTGAGCCTATCAATCCTGTAGCCAGAGTCCTCTTTCAATTCTGTGTTGTAACTGCTCCTTGGTAAGAAGGCAGTTACCGTAAAACCTTAGCTATCTTTTTCACA
This sequence comes from Tokudaia tokunoshimensis, assembly GCA_036184795.1. Classification (NCBI taxonomy): domain Eukaryota; kingdom Metazoa; phylum Chordata; class Mammalia; order Rodentia; family Muridae; genus Tokudaia; species Tokudaia tokunoshimensis. Next base: position 36,922,562 of record BTHU01000019.1, read on the forward strand.
GTATTGTAAACAGCTCATTGAGTGCTGTGTATCCACACAGGCCTAAGTCTGAGGTTGCACCACTGTTTATTGAGTTGTGGAACCAAGCCACACTAATAGAGCCAGGCTTCAGCCACACATACAGATGGAAGCCCGGATATATCCCACACTTACACAATTAAAAACTACATGCCCAGTTGAAACCATTAGTAAAAGTATTTATAGTACTGTCCTGACTGAATTTGGAACTCTCACACTTCTCCAAGTCCATGCCATAGAAATGCCCCTTCCTATCCTTCTCTTCTGCTGCTAGTTCTTTTCTGCCTAGCATACTGTGGTTGTTTGAATAAAAATGGCTCCTGTAGGTTCACAAGGAGTGGCCCTATTAGGAGGTGTGACCTTGCTGGGAGTAGGTGTGGCTTTGTGGGAATAAGTGTGTGTCTAGGGCTTTGAGGTCTCAGAAGCTGAAGCCAGGCCTAGTGGTTCACTTTCTCTTCCTGCTTCCTGCAGATCCAGATATGGAATTCTTAGCTACATCCCCAGTGGGACGTCTACATACCTGTCACCATGCTTCCCTGCATGACAATCATGAACTGGCCTCTGACCTGTAAGCCAGTCCCAATTAAACCTTCTCCATTTGCTGTAGTCATGGTGTCTCCTCATAGCAACAAAACCCTAACTAGGACACATACACACACAAAGAGAGCCGATGCAGGCCACACAAAGCTCCACCCATGAAACCCGATAATACCCTTGAAACCATCAATACTTTGGCTGTTTTCTGGACCAGTTGTGTATATACAGCCACCAGTGCGTTCTACTCTAAGAGACTCTTCAACAGGACCATGGAACTAGAAAATTATGGAGGGGATGCTGAGGTCTTAAACAATGGAATTCATTCTAACATTAAGAAATATAGGGAGAGGAAGAAAATTATCAAAAATATATTGTATTAAAAAATAATAATAAACATGCATATAAAATATGGTCTCCAACTAGTTACATGCTTTTAATCTCAAGAACTTGTCACTCATGAGGCATGGGAAAAATTTAAGGAGGGCCAGAGACCAGACCCCAGGACTAGTAGAGCCAAAGCTTTGGGCAGGACTAGTAGAGCCTAAACTTCAAGACATGAAAGCAGGGATGGGAAGGCAGAGATGGCCTGCAGATCAGCCTCAGTGACCCAGGTATGGCAGTAACTTAGCAAAAACCATGGGGCCCAGCCTTGTGCACAGCGACTTCATTTTCCTCTCATAAAAAAAAAACAAAAAACAAAAAAACAAAAAAAAACTAAATTACTTATATTTAACTTGCCAAGGAAGTTCTATAAGGAAACCTTCAATTAACAGGTTTTTGTTTTGTTTCGTTTTTTTAAAAAAAAAAGCTTCTAAATAAATACATTTGGAGCTGTATTCATAAACATATATTAACACCAAACCAGCTTGTTGGAGCTCATGAAAAGATGAATTATGAAGACAGGCTCCAAGCAAGCCTTAGTTCAGCCATTCACAAATATTGTTAGAGCATTATTAGAGTCATAGGATGAACACACAAAAGTCTTGCCCTCTAGAATTTTCTATTCTTTTAGGCCCCGTATGTTGAATGGCATCTTAGTCACGGTTCTATTGAATAGACAGCACCATGACCAAGGCAGCCCTTATGAAGGAAAGCATTTGATTGGGGATTTGCTTAAAGGCTCAGAGCCTTAGTCCACTATCCTTATGGCATGGAGCATAGCAGCGTGCACGGCCGGTAGGACACTGGAGAAAGAACTAAGTGCTACATCCTAATCTGCAGGCAGAGAGAGAGAAACTGGGTCTAGCACAGACTTTGAAATCCCAAAGCCCACCCTCAGTGAAACTCCTCCAACAAGGCCACACCCCCTAATCCCTCTCAAATAGTGCTGCTCCCTGATGATTAAGCATTCAAGTACATAAGCCTGTGGGGGCCATTCTTCTTCAAAGCACCACAAATGAGATAAATTCTATAATATGCAAATGAGCTAACGTGTTGGTTCCTGTTCTGACCACTGTGAGCAAATCCCTAACAGAAACCACCATAAGGGAGGAAGGACTTAATTTGGTTCGTAGTTTTTATTAAGACTTCACCCTGAAAATACGGACTCCACCGATTCTGGACACAGAGAGACTTGGTAGTGGGAGCACATGACAGAAGCTATCCACTTCAAGACAGACAGGAAACAGAAAGCGAAAGTTGAGGGCCAGTTATAACCTTCACCCCAGTGACCTACTTCCTCCAGCACAACTCCACTTCCTCAAGTTTCCACAGATTCCCTGAACAAACCACTGGCTGGGAACCATGTCTTCCACAGAGGAGCCTCCAGAAAACAATTCATATCTAACCATAACAGAACAGAAGTAGTAAGTGGCAATCTCTTCAAAACAGCGACAAATAAGCAGAGAAGGAGACAACCTTTTATACCTCTCAGAGAAAAGCATTCCGTATAGAAGGAACAGTGAGCACAAAGGCTTTGGGGTGGCAATAAGACAAGTATGATCTACAGTGTGGTCTACATGTGGTCTATATATGGCCTATATTTATATATATGGTCTATAGTAGACAAAAGAGTTAGATGACACTGAGCAAGAGGAAGCAGCTGACACTGAGAATGGGAAAGTAGGCACTAGTCAGAGTGAGCCGTGTGCAGTCAGTGAGCTGTGTGCAGAGTGAGCCGTGTGCAGTCAGTGAGCCGTGTGCAGAGTGAGCCGTGTGCTACATGGATCCGGACTCGAGATGAATATTCATGAGTCACTGTCTCCTCCCTCCCCCCCTCCCCGCCCCCCAGAGTCGTTAGCCACTGGCCCAGGAGGACAAAGGGAGCAGAGTCGATGAACAGGGCTTCAGAAATCCCTTGAACACAACGGAAATAACAGATCTATGCCCGGGATGAGCTTTGGGGTGCCAGATCAACTCTATTTAGGGTGAATCAAGGGTTATATAGTTTTGGGCATACCCAGAGTGAGCAAAGGTCATTGAAGGCTAAGGTACTGAGACACCTCATTAGCATGGAGAGGCATTCTAAGGATCTCAGGTTCTTGCTGAATGGGTTTCTTATGGGGAGAAAGGAAACTGAACTGTAATGTCACCAAGGCTATGTGACACTTCACAGGTAGAGAGTATGAGGGTTTTGAGCTCCCCAGACAGGGTCAGAGAAGGAGATGCCCTGCTGGTAAAGGGAGTCCCCCATTTTATGGCAAGGTCAGAAGGCTATCCTGACAATGGTATACTTGGACCTTAATTAGCAGGGTTTCTCCACAAGTGACCAGTACCAGGTGACAGAAAAACAACTCAGCCAAGGAAAGCAAATACAAAAGTATTAGTCCAAATAGAGAAAGAAGCCCTGGGAAGCATTAACAGAGACCACAGGGAAGGGAGCCTATGATGGAGCCTGGAAATAACTTGCTATGACTTGGGGTATGGTGTGTCACAAGACACCTGTGATTAAAGGATTGGGTGGAGTGGGGCCTAATCAGGAGGTCCGTAGGTCATTTGGGGTGTGTCCTCAGAAGGATTGTCGGATGCTGTCTCTGTTCCTGATACTCACATGTATTCCCATCGTGCAGTACAGCACCACAGAACACAGTCGTGGAGTCTTAGATTCTTAACCTCCACTACTGCAGTACTCTTTTCTGTATTATTGGCCTAAATCACGTATTTTATTATCGTGGTCAAAAGCTGACGGATACATACATGATCCTTCCTAAAGAGATGGAATAGTCAAGAGGATTAAATGCAAAACAAAATATATAGTCAGGTCAGATTAGTACTTACATAGTCCTATTGGCTTTGACAAGTCACTAGTGACCATTTTCAAAGCAATTTCTGCACAATGATGGCAGTCGAAGTCAAAGTCCACTGGCATGAGGAATGTGTAGGGAATGATAAAGCAGATTCTGCAGGCTAACTTTTTTTTTTATGGATCTTGGTTGTAAATGGAAAGGAACAGACAGGAAATTTCATTCTGACTGGAGGGAGCAGTGTGTGGGAGTGCCTACATGTATGCATGCATGCGTGAATGCCTGTGTTGTGATATGCGTACATATGTTTATATGTTACATGGACCCATGGATGCTCAGAGACCAGAGGAGAACATTAGATGTCATACTCTGCCTTATTCTCTTGAGACAGAATCTCTAGTTGAGCCTGAGTTTAGCCTGGTGGCCAGCAAACTCCTCAATCATCCTGTAGACACTACCATGCCCCTACAGAGCACTGTAGTTACACTTGTAAACAAAGGCCACACCCAGCTTGTTACAAGGGTTCTGGGAATTTGAACTCAAACCCTCCTGTCTGTACAAGATCACTCACCCCCAGGAAATTGTTTGTTTGTTTGTTTGTTTTTATAGAAGGAAGGGTTTCTTTGGGGCCTACAATTCCAGGGGGTTAGGAGTCCATGCCCATCATGGCAGAAATCTCGGACAAAGGCAGGCGGGCAAGGTGCTTGCTGGAGCAGCAGCTGAGAGCTCACATCCAGATTCACAAAGAGGAAGTGGAGAGAGAGCAGGAAATCATGTTTATTAGAATATAAACAACTAATTGTCTAAGAAAAAGACACTAATGAAAAAGAAAAGCATTAATGTACACACAGAAGGAGTCACTGGATTGGAACGGGCTTATCCATTTCAAACTCCACCCTCTTGAGAGAACACCTCAGTTGATGTAACTGCGAGTCTGCTTCAGCCTGGTACATATCACTCCAGCTCTACAGAAAGCAGTGACTTATTTGATGAGTTAGCTTAGAGGGAAAATGGAGCCTGCGGCCTTCATCACTTCAGGAATGGTTTTCCTTCTCATCTTCATGCAGTAACTATTTTCCACTCCCACCGACACCCCCAGAAAGGCCCCGGCCCAGCACTGCCTGGGACTTCCCAGTTGAGTCTGAGATAGTCAAGTCTGATCACATAATCCTGCACCTTTATAATGTGGCTTCTGTCCTTCCTCTTTGAAATACTTTTTACATTTTTCAGCATCCAGAACAAAAAGAAAATAGACCCCTTACTAATGTATCCTCAGAGACCTCGATAGGAGTGAGATGTCAGTAATCAAGATATGAAAAGAACAGGAGGGAATTTTGCCAGAGAAGAGAACAGAAGGAATGATTTTCTATCTTCTGAAATCAAAAAATAGGAGAGACAGTAGGTGGGTGACACAGGCTGAAAACACATATGGTGGTACCTGCTCACCTGTCTGGGCCAATGGAGTCAAGGCTATCTCCTTCAGGGGAGGAAAATAAAGATTGTTGTATTTATTGTATTGTTTCCAAGGGACTCAAATTACTTCCAGAAATGAAAGAGTGGATCGAGAATACATGAGTGAGAAGAGAGTCCCACTGCTCCCCATGCCCATCACTTAACATTAAATTGGTTTCCAAAAAAAAAAAAATAATAATAATAATAATCCAGGCAGAGAAAATGGCCACATAATGAGCTTACAGTCATGACTAGAACCCACACTCTAATGTTCTCTCCCGGATGACTTCTGAGGAAAGGGCAAGGGCTCCCTAGACTCACGTCCCAGCGATGAAGACACTGTGTAAACTGCTGGAGACAATGGTACTTAACAGGCAGCCGCCTGGATGGCCTGCCGAGCTATCTTCTCCTGTTCACTCCTTTGCATAGCTCCCGTCCCTGTGTTGGATCTAATGGCTCACTTCCAGAGAATAAAGCAAAGCCCGAGAATGAGATGCCATTTGTAGAATTAGGTCAAGAAAGATGAACTGCTGTCTTGTTCACACGCTGTCTCTCTACCAGTGGCTCTGATGGGGTCACAGAGAAGGTACACATGGGAGAGAACCAAGGGCAGCCTCCAGCTAACCTAGCAACCTTCCAGGGACTGATTCATTCCCTATCCGCTTGATTGGGAAAGAACTCTACCCAGCTGAGCTTTCAGATTAGAGTGCAACACTGGGAGACATGCTGCATACAGATGTGTGAGATCCAGCTACAATAATGTGTGGTTGATGTTATTCTCATGAAGTCATAGGCTGAGCCTATTCCTTAATCCAATGGTTACTGGAGGTGGGGCCTTTGGGAGAACATCCCCCTGGTGAATTAAAGTAGTATGTTTGTATTTTTAAAAACAACCACAATACATATGGGGAAATAGCTCAGAGATAGCAGAGTGAGGGTCTACATGAGTGAGAGACAGAGAGATAGAGAAACAGAGAGAGACAGAGAAAGAGGACAAAAATAGACACAGCGACCAGAGAGTTCACATTCTCCTGTGGTCCTAGAAAGCCACTGGCAATCCAACCCTTCTACAGAGGAACTAGAATCTCACCAGATACCAAATCTGGCAACAGATTTGACTTCCTCCAGAACTGTGACAAAAGAATGCTGTTGTTTATAAGTCTGTAATATTTGGTAGAATACATGTGCAGACTAAGATTCTAAAAGCAAAAGATGTATGTCTGGATTTCTGACCGGAGGAATGAATCGTGTCTTAAACTCCTGGGCTTTAGTGTCACTTGCAATACAGTAACAAATGCCGAGAGTGGCATTGGCGGAGTTCTGTGGGGCCCATAATGCTTCTGTGGCAGCTAAGCAATGGGTTCTTCAGTGCAATGTCATATTGTCCTTGTCCTCACAGTGTCCAAAGAGAACATGAAAGGACACAGATAACAGAGCATGCTCACTCCCTGCCCAGGGGATTAGGAACAGATTTAAAGACTCACTCTTCTTCTCCAGCTCTCTGTGAGAGGAGGATTCATGCTCTCCTTTTAAAGAATAAGATTAATGTGAGGATTAACAAAGTATGTATAGAGCAATTAGCAGAGAGCCTAGAAAACAATCGATACTGAAGAAATGCTCTTCAGTTGTTCTCCTTCCTTAGCCTATGTGGAAGCAGAGTCTGGTTAAGCAGCAGTAGATGTTGGAATCACAGGCTACGTCTGTGATTATCACAGCCTTAGAAGAGAGAGCTGCACGGAGAGCTGATGGGTTAAGATTCAGAATTAATCCCACGTGTTGAAAGCAATAGGTCCGGCCGGGCGGTAGTGGCGCACGCCTTTAATCCCAGCACTTGGGAGGCAGAGGCAGGAGGATTTCTGAGTTCGAGGCCAGCCTGGTCTACAAAGTGAGTTCCAGGACAGCCAGGGCTACACAGAGAAACCCTGTCTCGAAAAACCAAAAAAAAAAAAAAAAAAAAAAAAAAAGAAAGCAATAGGTCAAAATTACCAGGAGGAAATGAAACAAACACCTTCAGGAATTCAGGAGGGGCTTGATTAGAGAGCTGCTTATAGACAACATATCTGGGGTTAATCATCACCTTCATATAAGCCAAAGGTGATACATGAATCTTAGAAAATGAATTCTCCTGTCTTTGGTCTTTACTCTAGACCAGATGCATTCTAGTAATGTGTCAGTCCAAGAGCAGAGACATCTAAGCACATCTAGGACATACAAAACAGATATGGATTCTTGCAATACAAGGAAATGGGGAAAACAGGGTTTTTTTCTACATTAATCAAGATGTGAGAAGTCTGAACTCGGCCATCCAAGTATGACTAAGTGACTAGAGATGACTAAAACAAACACGGATCCCACCCGTCCCCCTGCCTACTTTACCAGGAATGCCTACAGCACTATCTGCATTCCCAAGCTTCTTGCTTCCTAGTATACCTAGTGAGGCAGTAGAAGGGACTGCAGGGAGCTCAAAAGACCTATGTGCAACATCAGTGTCCACTAACGCCAGTGCCAGGATACACCTTCCTCGGAGACTCAATTCCCTAACCCACGCAATGACTGAACTTTCAGTAGAATCCTTGGACATAAGGCTGAAGTTTTCTGTGTTCAGAAATGATCCAGTCCCACAGAACAGATGACGGATAGCATCTATCTTGGCACCATCATTAAACCCATACGTTCTCATTAGCATACAGCACACAGCACACAGCTTCTATACCAAGTCAGTGTTACCCAGAAAGTTTCCATGGAAAAGCATTGCTGGATAACAATTAAGAATGAACCCAAAAGTCCCACCCCTATACAAGTAATTAATGATGGTGGGGATATGGAGAAATAGCCCCTCCCAGGCATGAGCCTCTAACTGATGATCCAGTACAAAGTGGTCAGACCTGAAATTATATATACAAGCCAATAAACAGACTCAAGTTTTATTTATTTATTTTATATATATATATATATCAATAATAAACAGGCAATCAGTTTGAGAGGGAATGAGGGGTGATGGGAAGGGCTGGATAGAGGGGACATAGGAAGGGTTAGAAGGAGAGCAAGGAAAAGGAGGAAGGGGTATAATTATATTTTATTTTAAATTTTTTTAATTAAATAAAAAGGATGTGCCCAAAGGTCTAAGACAATATGCCACAAATACCTGTAAATCTCAGCTTATTGTGACTAGCCAGAGGACCCAAGTTGTGGAATCAATCTAGACATCTATCAACAAAAGAATGGATAAAGAAAATGAGATAAATACACCTAATTTCCAATTTGTTTTGCAATAAAGAAGAGTGGATTTATGTAATTATCAGGAAACTCTGTCATTGGAAATCATCACATTAATAAAACAGTATGCTCCAGAAAGCCAAAAATGCTATATTTATAGTGCTACCCCCTGTTGGTTGTCCATACAACAGGGAAGACCTCACTCCCAAGACTACTTGAACAATACACTGGACTGGATGGTAAAAAAAAGAAAACCTTTAATTTGAGTGGGAAGGGGATGATGGCGTAGAAAGGATAGTTATAGGAGGGGGTGGGGAGAAGAGAAATATGTTCAAAATACACGGTGTACAACTCACAAGAAGTTACTAAAGAACATTGTTTTAAACATATGGTACATTTTCTCCCTACTCAGGATGCTAGATCTTGTGTGTGTGTGTGTGTGTGTGTGTGTGTGTGTGTGTGTGTGTGTGCGCTTAGGGGAAAGAAGGAAATAAAGAGGAGGAAGCAGGGGAGGAAAGAAAATATGGTGTAAATACCATCACAACATAGGACCCTCTAGAGTAGATACATGTATGACATATATCTGTTAAACTAATATAAAAGAACCAGTTCAGCAGTGATGACTGGGGAGCTCTGCCTTCACCACCCTTCTCTTAAAGAGTCACAATTCACCTCAGCTTATCAAGGACCCGAAATATTCCACAACCTGTAAGACACTGCAACATTGTCTAGATCAGTATTTTTTCCATTTTGCATGAAGCTTGTGCCACATTGGTCCACAGTCTGTGGGTCTGAAGCAGGGATCTGGATCAGTGATAATTAGTTACTTTGTATCCCGTGCTGAGCCAGCCCTCCCTTCATTGCCAGGCACAAACAGTCCCTGCGGAGAACACCAGGCAGCCAAATGTGTGTGTGTCATGTTGTTAAAGAAACCAGCCCTAGGACTGTCCTGTCACAAGCCTGTTTGGAGAAAAGGAGCTGTCCACACTTGTGAGCTCAGCCGCACGGACCTACTGTAGAGTCAGGTTACAGAATTCAGCGCTGCCTGACAACCACAGTTATTCTCAAGCTCAATATTGCTTGATTAAAGATAAGATTTTGAAGAAGAAGCATTTCCCAACGTCATTCCTTCTACTCGTGAATCTTACAAATCAGCCTAAACCCTCTGTTACCAATATGTGTGGTAATATTTAAAGCCTAAAGCAAGAGTAATAAATGGAAGGAAAATAAGTATAAAACGTGTTTTAACAGCAGTTCATATCAGTACTGTTCTGCTATCCATTTCAGCAGAAAATCAATTGTGAGGGCAAAGCTGCATCAGTAAACTATGCTGCCTTCATAGCCTTTAAAGTGACTTAAAGCCAGTAAAATTGAGTCTTGAAAGGTTTCATTACCATTAAAGGAATAGTCCACTCACCAGTCTCCTCCCTAATGTTAATGCGATTTCCCTCGCACATAAAATGTAATTGACCGGCCCCAGAATGAACGCCAGGGGCACCCACCCATCTTGCTTGGGAAAGTCATAGATCTTCAGTTTCTATTCTTGCTGCCCAGCCTTCCACGCAAATCCTGACTCTCTCTGAGAGATCTAGTCTACTAGTCTACGCCTACATCTTGCTTGAAATAATTCTCTCTTGTGGATTGCCCTGGTGATGTTTGTATTTTGATGCTAATTCTGCTTCCCCTAGAGGGGCTGCCTGGGATGAGGAGTGATTTCAGGTGAACCTTCCCCTAATGAATAAAGATTTCAAAGAACCAATCACTAGGTGAGTGGGCAGGACTTCCGGGTTGGGGGGAGGGATGTCGGAAGAGGAGAGGAGCTAAGAATTTACATGGTTTTCCTATGATCACACAGTTACTGTGACATATATAGTAAAACTAGAAAGAAAGTAGTAGAAATAACTACTAAAGTCAAATTAGTGATTATCTCTAAAAAGAAGGATTTGAGACTGGAGGGAAGGCATCATGCTCTTCCAGACTACCAAGGATCAGTACCCAGACCCCGTGGTGGCTTACGGCTGCCTGTAACAGCTCCTGATAACCCAACACCCTCTTCTGGTTTCTGCAGGCACCTATACTCACAGACGGCATACGTTCACACAGACACACACATACATATAATTCTTTTCAAAACAAATTTTTGTAGTATGTAGCTAAAGGAGCTTCAAGCATCCTAGAAACATTCTTCACACACAGAGAGAATACATACATCTTAATGTATTACTGTTACTTAAAAGTGGTGTTATATGCTTTCTTTCCTATATATGATATGTTTTATAACATATTATTAGAAAGGAAAGAGTAACATAAGCAAATATCAAGAGGTAAAATGAGGAGCTGTGGGCTCAGCAGATGAAGGGATCTGCCACAAAAGCCTGACAACCTGAGCTGGGTCCCCAGAACCCACATTGAGGCGGAACGGGAAAACCCACTCCACACATATCCTCCGTCCTCAGCAAGCGTACCATGGCACGTTCACACACAATCACAAGCACACACACAATAATTATTATTTTTCAAACAGGTGAAAAGGAACATAATGAAATAATTTATCAGAATAAAAAAATACAAAAAAGAATTTCAATTCATAGGCATATAGCCGTATTAGATACATTAAATAATCCCACTTGACAGGGCCAATTCAATCTTGTATAAAAGCCTTACAACTAGGAAAGGACTGCAAAGAAACCTATAATTGGCAGAGAAACACAGAAGCACCCACTACCTGGCATTAGACATAGAAATGTTTGCTTCATGTTTAAATTGAAGAGTGGTGAGTGATCTCCGCTTTGCTTTTCAAAACAACAGACTCGGGAGTAAGACATGGTCTTGACTTGAGTAATTCCCTATTTGTGAGACCTGGGATCACTTGTTTCATCTCCATTTATCCTGGGTACAATGAAGACCAGAAATGTGTTGTGAGGTTTAAAGCAGACAATGTGCCCAGCTTATATTAATAGTACATCCACAAATGTTGGCATTAGTGGAGCAAACATTGGCCTCTTTTATTTGCCTTTCTTCCTTTGGGGGGGCTACTATTCTTGTTTTAAGTGGACCCACACCTCTCTAAATAGGAGTCTACAGCCCAATCCAAGACAATGGATTCACCCCTGTGACTTTGGGCAGAGTTACTGGGAAGGAGGCACCATCTTCATTAACATAGTAGCTACAAGTGTGTAGCCTAGAGCCTAGGCAGTGGCCAGCCTTGGAGCCATAAAGTAGAGGCTACCTGAAAGTGAAATCAACTCAGGAAAAAGCAGACGGAAGGGGAGACAGACAGACAGACAGACAGACAGACAGACAGACAGACAGACAGACGAGAAAAGCACAGAGAGGCAGAGACACAGAGAGAGACCTGTGACATCCATAAATCCAGCCACATCTAGAGAGGTTCATACTTCAAATAAATTTCTGTCCTTTCCAAAACTCCTATCTAATGAATGAGTTAACACAGAAAAAAGAAAATCCCCGAGTGAGCCAGTTAGCTTCTTTTACACTATAAACACACCTTCCATTTCTGTCATATGCCTTCTTGTTAATTCTGTTGCCATTGGTTTGCTGTTTTAACTAAGAACTACACCTACCTTCCCCCTTATCCATGAGGGATTCATTCCATGATCCCCTGGTGGATGGTAGAAACTGCAGATGGTATCAGATTCTGTGTATACTGTTTCCTCCTATACATACCTACTTGTGATGAAATTAAAATACACGTCAGGCACAGTAAGAGTCATACAATACAACAAAAAAATAAAATGGAGTAATTATAATTATATAATACAATAAAATTACCAACATCACAACTTGGGGCCAATGCTATATAAATAAATAAGGGTTATTTCAACACAAGCATATGTTACCATGACAGTAAGTCAACCTGATAACCAAGAGGGCTGTACATGACTAATAGGATGATTTTATATGGTATGGGGACACTGGGCTACAGGATGGGTCAAGTCTCTGGCTAGCAGATCAGAACAGCCCAGGATTTCATCATTTTCATTAGTAAATTGTGTTCTTTGACAACTTCATACATGTACACTATGCATACTGATCAGTTTCTACACACACACACACACACACACACACACACACACACACACACACCGGGTGAACTCACCAATGACTGTTCAATTGGTTACCGTGCCTTCTTCTCTCTCAGAATTTGTTGGTTGCCCATAAACGGTAAGAGCCTATGTATGAGTCCTTTCCTTCCATAGCTGACTGTTAGGTCTGCCTTTGGTGGACCCAGTGCCAGTCTGCACAGCTGCCGTGACTCTGTGATTACTGCAGCCTTCCTTGTGTTGCTTAGAAGATGGTATCTCACACCCTTTTCCCCATCTTCCAGCTCTTACAGTCTTCTTGCCCCCTCTCAGCAATGTCCCCTGAGCCTTAGGAGGGTGGGAGGAATCCTTGTCTAGAGCCCAGCCCTCAATCTCCCTTTGTCCTCTTGGGACCCTCTAGTACACCCATGGGTCCTTGCACTTAACTCCATTCACTGAAAGGACAGGCTTTTCTGTTTAAGGCTGAGGGTAGCCTTTGTCTGTGGCTATAAACAGGTATTTAGGGGTTAGTTTGATGCTATGTCAATCCATTTTTAGGCTAAAAGCAAGCTTAGGAAAAAAGAGATTTTTCTCTCCCTTATTTCTTTGATTATGCTTCTGCATTTCTTGTTGGATTATTTTTTTTCCCTGCAGAATAATTATTATTCAAAGAATTGGGATCTCTGAAACATTTCCCACATCAGCGAGCACACCACTTCTGACAGCATATTCCTGGAAGCCGCGCTGGGTAGCCGTTTTCACAACTGTCGTTTCTACACAAATTGTCTTCCTCCATGACTTCGAGCGCATCATCTGCTGCCTTCGTCCTAGTATCTTTTAGCTGTTATATTTAGCTTTATGGAGTCTTTTCTTGGGCTTTTCACATATTTTCCCATAACAGCTTCCTCTTTGTCTACAGAGGAACTATCCCCTTATAATTTTTTTTTCACATTTGGAGCAGATATGTTCTAAAATCGTTCTCTGATTCATATAGTAGATCTATTTCAGATGCAGGCAGTCTTCCTGAGTCATCAGGACAGAATAGCATAAATGTGCAGATCTTGGATCCTTCGCTCAAAGGTTCAAATCCCAGCCTTGTCACTTATGAGTCCTGTGTGCCTGGATAATGTTCTTAAAGGCTGGAAAAGGGTACTCTATGTCTGGGCTGATAAGTTTTTGTCATCTTGACCCAAAGGAGAACCACCTGGGAATTGCTGCCATCAGACTTGATTGTGATCCTGTCTCTGAGGTATTTTCTTGGTTGATGCCGAAAGGCCCAGTCCAGCCCATCATGGACAGCGCCATTCGAAAGCAGGTAAACTTGGGATGTACAGGAAAAGCAGCTGAGTATGCTAGTAAACAGTGCTCCTCCATGGTCTCTGCTTCAGCTCCTGCTTCCGCGTTCTTGCCTTAGCATCCCCCAAGGGTGGGCTAAATCCTGTAAACCAAGTGTGATGGTTTATATATGCTCGGCCCAGAGAGTGGCACTATTAGAAGGTGTGACCCTGTTGGAGTAGGTGTGTCACTGTGGGCGTGGGCTATAAGACCCTCATCTCAGCTGCCTGGAAGCCAGTACTCTGCTGGCAGTCTTCAGATGAAGATGTAGAACCCTCAGCTCCTCCTGCACCATGCCTGCCTGGATGCTGCCATGTTCCCACCTTGATGATACTGAACTGAACCTCTGAACCTGTAAGTCAGTTCCAATTAAATGTTGTCCTTTATAAGATTTGCCTTGACCATTGTGTCTGTTCACAGCAGTAAAACCCTAGCTAAGATACCAAGTGAACCCTTGCCTACCCTCAGTTGCTTTTGGCCATGGTGTTTATCACGGTGACAGGAAGAGTAAATGAGGCCCATGCCCCCCAGAGTCACAAGACTAACACATCTAAACTGACCAGAGCCATTGCAATATACAGGGTGCTCTCAAAATTTTAATTATTACCAAAACAATGGCCAACCCAACTAGTGCCGCTGCATGTAATCCTAACACTGTCCACTTCCCCCTAGATTTAATTGGAGATGTACAGTTCCCCCTGCTTCTGCACAAACTGGTATGAGGCCTTCATTCTTGGTAACAAAAGCCAAGACTGTCTCCTCCTGATTAAAACAGGCTTAAAACTGAAAAAATAAAATTCAGATATTACCTATGTAACCATGAGACAAGTACAGATGTCACCAAGTACATGGATTATTTGATTCAATTTTACAATTCCTATTGCTGACAATTCTTCCAATACAGATAACTGAAGGGTAGACCCTGTAAGACATCACCACTTGAAGGTCTCCATAATAGAAATGTTTCCTACAACACTAAATACTGCTGTTAAACTCGAGATTCCTTTCATTTATCCCAATAGCCTCAAGTTTCATGTCCCCAAACCCCGCCCTGGCAGGCTGGCAGAATTGGGGTAAAGAGGCCCACATTCTGCATGTAGGTAGAATGGGTCTCACTGTACCAAAAAGACAAGCTGCAATTCTGTACAGCGTCCTCATGGCGTCTGTGAAGTGCCCAGAGCAGCTAGTACAGGCATGAAGGGAGTGGCTGCTTGACTGAGAGCCCTTCACGCCGCACAGTCAAGGTACCAGGGCAGGGTCTAACAGGTGTCAATTTAGGGAGTCAAATTCCCCAAATCTTAATTTATTTAAACAAACAAAAAAAAATATCCATTAAAAAGAGGCACTTACTCCAGAGCTTAAAGTTCTACTAAACTTCTACACAGGGACGAGGGCCAACTCAAACTGTGCTGAGACTCAATGAAAATCCAGGGAACTGGGAAATCTTAGGTAAGACAGTCTAGAAATTACCCCAGGGCTGGGGCAGTCCACTTGGTACAAACCCGAAGACAGAATCTTTTTGTCGGCTCAGATGGGGTCTGAAATGGAGGATGAACTCTCTGTATTTCTTTCCGTCTGTTATTCAGCACAGCCCCTAAGTGGATTAGAGTTCACTCCTCTAGGTAATTACTGTAACTGATCAGGCTGCAGCTGGACAGGTCAGGAGATGTTGTGCAGCCCAGTCACGGTCCTGCTGCCATCTCCTTTCAAGGAAATCCATCCTTCTCACTCATTCACTTAATAAACATCTGCACTGGATTTATTTAAGCCATTCTGCCCCCAGCTGCTCTTCTGGGAAGACCTTCCGGGCTCATTAAAACAGTAGCTAATGGAATGGAAGGGGTGAGTCCCTCCTCCCAGGGAGAAGAATGCTTGTGAGTAGGTATGAGTCAGTTACTGTGCTTTCTGCTGCTGCTGCTGCTGTTATCATTGTGTAAGAGATGGCGGGGGTGGGGGTGAGGGAGGACTGGGGCATACATACACATGCCTGAGGAGGTCAGAAGACACATTCAGGAGTCAACTCTCTCCTACTGTGGCTTCCAGGGATCAAACTCAGGTCCTCAAGATTTTGTACCAAGAGCCTTTTTTGCCAGCTGAACATCTCAATGACTCTTCACCAAGTCTTGCACACACACCAGTCTCTCTTGAAAGTCCTCCCTGCCCCTCCTGTCAATATTTTGTTTATCTGTCACTGGGGGCAGACTATCTCACCATGACTTATAGGAAGATGATTCCCACATAGCCCTGACGAGTCAATGATGTAAGTGTGCAGGAAAGAATACTGTGCCCTTTGTCTCCTCCTAACACTGGTCTAATGGTGTCAGATTCCTGTTAATAGCAGCTTGGAAGAGGGTTCAGGCAATGCAATGCTAAAAGAAAAGGGATGCTAGTGTTAGTATCATTGGGGCGCTGGTAGGTGATATGTTTTAAAAAGAGAAAGATGTAAATGATATGTTCTATGGGGTGTGTGGTGAGAATGGGGGAAGGGGTGCCTCAGCTGGTCCGTGCTGAGGCATCCTTTCCCCCTGAGGGATCAGCCACACAACAGTTAGCATAGAATAGAGTTTATTCAGGGCATGAGGAGGGGAGTTAAGAGAGTAGTAGAGGTTGAGAAAGGCAGAGAGAGGGAGAGAGTAGAGAAGTAGAGGCCAGCCATGACCATGTGGAGAGAGGGGGAAAAGGAAAGGGGAGAGAGAAGATCCCAAGAGGGCAAGAGAGAAGCAAGCAGGAAGCAAGAGAAAGAGAATAAGAGAGAGAAGACGGGCAAGAAGCCCCCTTTATACTGGCCCGGGCCTACCTGGTTGTTGCCAGGTAACTGTGGGGTGGAGCTTAGACAGAATGCTAACAGTAGGAGTGGACAGAATAAATGTTAAATAGTCCTAATACCAGATCTCTTAAAGAGCACACATCCAATAGACATCTACATCTGTACTCATATATCAATAGGCATTTATATATGTGTTCATGTGTATAATAAACATTGTTTAATGTAACTTTGTTACACATATGTATGAAGACATATGTAATTATTCTGAGACAAAATCTAGCTGTCTCACCAAGTGTGGCCTTGAAATTACAATGTAACAAAACCTAGGTTGGCCTCAGTGCTCCTGCCTCAGCCCCCTAAATGCTGGGACTACAGTTAGGTGACACCATATCTACTCTATTTAAAATTTTTGAATTAAAAAGTGTATTTTTTCAACACAAGTGACATTTTCTCCTATTTGCTACAAATAGTGCCAGAAGTATTCAAAATGTCAGCATTGCAACACTCGAGTATTTTTTGAAGGAGTTTTTATTTTTAAATATTCTAAATCTTCCTTCAGTTGCATGTCTCTTCCAGCAAATATAAAACTATCCACTGAAATTTGCAAAGGCTTGTTGTACCTACATGTGCTTGGTATTAAGGACATCTACTATGTCCTCGGATTGAATTTGGCCAATTCTCCTCCCATCCCCCGCCTCCCTCTCCCTCCCGCCGAGATCTTGGATCCTAAATAGATACTAAGAAGAATAATAGTGAGACCTATTAACAGGTCCACCTGCCCCCGGGAAGTCAGACAGGAGATTGTTAGGACACTGTTTTAGAGTTTCCTTTGCTGAGGCAAAACACCATGACTAAAAGAGCAAGTTGAGAAGAAAGGGGTTTATTTGGCTTACCCTTCCATATTGCTGTTCATTATTGAAGTAACCAGAATCCTGGAGGCAGGAGCTGATTGATGCAGAGGCCATGGAGGGTGCTGCTTACTGACTTGCTCAGTCTCCCTTCTTATAGAACCCAGGACCACCACACAACCCATGGTGGATGGCACCACCCACCATGGACTGGGCCCTCCCCCACTGATCACTAATCACCTTACAGTTGGATCTCATGGAGGCATTTTCTCAATCAACTGAGACTCCTTCCTCTCTGATGACTCTAACTTGTGTCAAGTTGATTCACAAAACCAGCCAGTATAGACATTTTTAGATGCTGTTAAATCATTATTGGTGATGAAACTTTATTGTAAATGTCTCTTTTTAATGCACATTTTTTTTCCTTTAAATAAAGATTTGGGGAATTTGACTCCCTAAATTGACACCTGTTAGACCCTGCCCTGGTACCTTGACTGTGTGGCGTGAAGGGCTGTCAGTCGAGCAGCTGTCTGGGCTCCCTTCATGCCTATACTCGCTGCTCTGGGCACTTCACAGTCACCGTGAGGAAGCTGAACAGAAACTACAGCAATTTTCTGCCAAAGCACACCTCTGACTCCTGAAGTCAGTGTCTGTGGTGGTTTCAATAGATTTGGTCTCCACAGACTCATGTGTCTGAATATTTGACCCACAGAGAGTGACACTATTAGGAGGTGTGGCCTTTTTGAAATAGGTGTGGCCTTGTTGGAGGAAGTGTGTCACTCTGAGGGTGGGCTTTGAGGTCCTATGCTCAGGCTCCACCCAGTACAAAGGAGACAGTCTCCTGGCTGCTCTCTGGTCAAGATATAAAACTCTCATTTCCTTCTCCAGCACCAAGTCTGCCTGCAGGCTGCTACACTTCCTGCTGTGATGACAATAGACCGAACCTCTGAAACTGCAAGCCAGCCCCAACTAAATGTTTGCCTTTGTAAGAGCAATAAAACCCAAACTTAGTTTCCATAGTTTGAACAGGACATTTACCATCACCTACCCAGTGAACTGAAGATTATTACCCTGTAGTCATTTCTACCTAGCCCATGGAAGAAGTCCTTCTCTTGTGGTCCCCAGCAGAAGTCTTGTGAAGGGTACAAACAGTCCATTCTTGCTGAAGAACTTCTATGATTGGTGCAGACACTCTTATCAACCCCCTTTCTTGTTATCAGCTTGGGCTATTTGGCTCACAAGGAGACACCTTTTGTTCTGTCTCATATTGCCACATTACACTCTATAGAAGGCTTCTCTCAAATGGTCTTTTCTTGCCTGGTTTTGATCTTACTCATTGCTGGGTGTCTTAGCCATTGTTCTATTGCCATGAAGAGACACCATGACCAAGGCAACTCTTATGAAAGAAGGCATTTAGTTGGGAACTTGCTTATAGTTTCAGAGATTTAGTCTAGCACCTTCATGGGAGGGAACATGGCAGGTACTGGAGCAGTGGCTTAGAGCTACATCCTAGTGTGTAGGCAGAGACAGACAGACAGACTGACTGACTGACTGACTTGGTCTGATGTGGCTTTTGAAACTTCAAAGCCCACCTCCAATGACCTACTTCCTCCAGCAAGGCCACGCCTCCCAATCCTGTCAAATATTTGCCACTCCCTGATGACTAAGCATGCAAACATTTGAGCCTGTGGTGGCCATTCTCATCACCCCAACACACTAGGGCAGGCTGAAATGGTGACAGCAAAGCCCTATGCAGGAGCAAAGGCAGTGTTCCCAGCAGTAGGAAAGGGTTTCAGACAGCTGTCAGGACAAACATGGGTGTCCAGAGACAATGAAAGCGAGAAAAAGCTGAAAACAATAGACAATGGGTCTGAGTAGCCCGAAGGATTCCAGACCCTAAGGCCATTCTCAAGAGCTCCGGGTCCCAGGATAGAGAGTGTCATATTTGTCACCGTGGGGCTGACAGTCACAGCACCTGAGGCTCTGTGACAGCTCTAACACTAGCACACAGTGCCTGGTACTCTTTGCCACCATCACTCAAAACTGGCAGGAGCTGAGGAGTATAACAGCTGCCAAGTACCAGAGCCACGGACAAGCTCCCAACCGAGTACCATATGTTTCTGGCTTCTAAAGCCTGAAGCAATAGGCAATCAAGGTTGGGAGCTAACAGCCCCTAGATCTGCCTGTGAAGCCCCTAGGCCTTGGACACTGACAGATCCAAGATTGCCAGCGTCACAGTGGCTCCTCCTTGCTGTCCAAGGTTTCATATCCAGGCACAGTAACAGAATCCCAGGCAGGGGTGTGCTAAGAACAAGGTTGTGCGGGGTGGGGGAGTGCACACCTTTAACCCCAGCACTTGGGAGGCAAAGGCAGGCTGATCTCTATAAATTCGAGGCCAGCCTGGTCTACAGAGTGAGTATCAGAACAACCAAGCCTACACAGAGAAACCCTGTCTCCAAAAAAAGAAAGAAAGAAAGAAAGAGAGAGAGAGAGAGAGAGAGAGAGAGAGAGAGAGAGAGAGAGAGAGAGAAAGAAAGAAAGAAAGAAAGAAAGAAAGAAAGAAAGAAAGAAAGAAAGAAGAAAACCAAGGCTGTGCTCCTGACTCTCGGACGGAGAAGATGCAGTCTTCGAGAAGACGGCCAGAAGGTGGTCAGGAGAAGTGCTGGGCGTGGTTCTCTAGAGGAACAGAACCTATAGAATGATTAGACATGTAAGAGCGGACCTGCTAGGCTACATCAGAAGGCCGAGGGCAAAGAAGGTCTCACTGCACACGCCACATCGCAGACAGCCAAACCCACCGGGACACAGCACATCCCGCTGCACCCGCCATGGAACAGGGAGAATCAGACATGACCAGGGAGCCAGACCTCAGAGGTCACATTTTTCTTTCTTCCTTCTTTCCTTCCTTCCTTCCTTCCTTCCTTTCCTTTCTTTCTTCTCTTTCTTTCTTTGTTGTGGGGGGGAAGGGGTGTTGTTGTTGTTTGTTTGTTGAGGCAGGGTTTCTCTGTGTAACCTTGGCTGTCTTGGAACTCACACTGTAGACCAGACTGGTCTCGAACTCAGAGAACTGCCTGCCTCTGTTTCCCACGTGCTGGAATTAAAGGTGTGTGCCATTGCTGTTAACTGCTGTTCTGTCTAAGCTCCGCCCCACAGTTACTTTCCAACAGCCAGGTCGGCCTGACTCACTATAAAAGAGGCTGCTTGCCCCCTCCTCTCTCTCATGCTCTTCTCTTGCTCTCTTGCTCTGTCCTCTCGTCCCTCCCCCCTCCCCCCACCCCCACCCCCGTCCCTCCCCCTCCCCCCACCCCCACCCCCGTCCCTCCCCCTCCCACCCACCCCCATACCCACCCCCGTCCCTCCCACCTCCCACCCACCCCCACCCCCGTCCCTCCCACCTCCCACCCACCCCTACCCCGTCTCTCTCCATGTGCTCATGGCCGGCCTCTATCTCTATTCCTCTAACTCTTCTCTCTCTCCTTCTCTCTCTCTCTCTCTCTCTCCTATCTCTCTTAACTCCCTTCCCCATGCCCTTAAAAAACTTTATTCTATACTATACCGTCCTGTGGCTGGTCCCTCAGGGGGAAGGGATGCCTCAGCATGGGCCCACTGAGACATCCCCTTCCTCTATCCTCACTACCTCACCACACCTCCACCAAACATATCCCCTCCTCTCTTTAACTTTTTATAAACACATCAACTACCACTGCCTGCCCAACCTCAGAGTCTTTAAAGCCACATGGTCCACCGGCTGGGCAATTAAGGAGATATGAGTGTAGGTGCCAGAGGCGGGTGACACTGAGAAGACCACACTTCACCGGCCTCATACCTGGCTGTCCATCACCATCATCCCATCCACCCAGTTCTCAAAGCTTCACCATAACACCAGAGAAAAAGCCAGGGTAAATTCAGAAACATCTATGCTCAAGGTTACACACCCTGCAGCTTAAAAATAGAATTAATTTCTCTTATAGGGAAAAAAATTAACTACATTTCCTGTCACCCAAATATATGGCCTGAATCCTGCCACTGCTTATATACCTAAATCCAGATACTCATATTAATGTTTTCTGAAATACTAGCAGTGACTACCCACCAATGTAGACAGAACCTCTACACTGTGTGGAAGCATCACCTGTCAATAAAAATATTGGCCTATTAGCTTAGGCAGAAAATAGGAGGTGGGAGTTCTGGTAGGGAGAGAGGATTCTGGGATAGAGTCAGGCACAGGAGCCCCCAACACTGAAGGAGACAGAGGCATGAAACTGGGGAGAGGTAACCAGCCTATGGCACTCACAGAATAGAATAAATGAGTTAATTAAGTTACAAGCTAGTCAGAGAGTGAGCCCGGCTTATGGTATAGGCATTTATTCATAAATAAGTCTCAGTGTTATTATTTTGGGAACTTGGGCATGGGTAGAAAAGCCCGTGGTTACACGTAGAGGCTAGAAGTAGAGAAAGGATGAAGATTTGTAATTTTCAACATCTTCTCCATACAGCTAATGTGTCATCCATACACAGCAATGTAAACACATTTTTACTCAGTGAGGTATTAGAAGTAAATGATCACTTCTTGAGAACTGGAACAAACTTGGAGGGTTCTTTAGGCTTCTCCCAGGTAACTGTGTGTCCCTGGAACTGTATACAGAGCTGAATCTGACCTTCACTCTTCCAGTTCCCTGCCAGTCATTCCCAGGCTGCCTGTCGGTCATAACGTCAAAGGACATCCACAAATCCCCAACCTCTTACTGAACTATGCCGACTGCTTCTTCAACAATGTCCTTGAATAAAACTCCAAGTGCCCTGGGCTTGAATGCCCGCCATGGCAGTCTCATTTGGCCTTTGTGGTCTTAGTGTGGTCTCACTCACACACCTTTAAAACTTATCACTGGCCAGGTCACTTTATCAGATTACAAAATAATCAGCAGAAAGGGAGACCGCGGTGGAATAGCACTATGCATTGCAAAACTAAGTCAACTTGTGATACAATAAAAAAACAGTCACTGTCTGGGAATAATTACAATGTGGTATGTTTCTGAATATAGGCATAAAAGCATTTAACCCACAGCCTCTAAGGAAGGGACTGTGATCTGTGTGAAAGGTTAGCTCTCCTTTACTTGGGGGACTTTGTAGAAGAGTAAAACTTTGCAATACATTCCAGCCAAAGTCTATAAAATCTACTCAGTCAAACAGGCCTACAGAGAGGAAACTAGATTAGAATAGCTACTTTCTAACTAACAAGAGAATACACACACACACACACATGATATATCGCATGCAGAGTCAATTAGTATAAAGCTGGAAGGTTCATGTAGATGAGAGCAGTAGGTTAATTAACATTAGGCTGGAAGTTTGTATATAGCTTAGGTAAGCAAATTCAATTTCCCCTACAATTTATGGCTTAAGGAAAGGACTACGGCATCCTACAACAAAGACATTTTTTCAGTGTTATTGGTTAGTTGCAGTTAAAATATTACCTTCCCAGGAACTATAATTTTTTAAATGTGTAGTTAGGAAATGGGATGAGTTAGCCTTTTCTACTGCTTCTTGTATATCAGCAAGCTGACAGGGAACTGCAGTGGTCATGAGATGAACCAAAGCAGGTACGTTCGTGAGTTTACATATACTATACTTAAGGGTGCTTCTTGATGTTATAGGTGACTCAAACTCAATCCCAGGACCCATGGGAACTGTAATCCAGGAGGTCTGCCACTGAGCACCCACACACAGGAGGTACACTCACACAAACACATATCCATACATGAATTAAAATAAATCTTTTAAAGGACCTTGACCTTGCCAGGCTAGTGTAGAAGGCTAGTCTGCTGTCCATTGCACTGCGAGGAAGTGATCTCTTCTCTGTTGAAATCACTGAGGTATAAAGTAGATGGATCTGTACTTAGATGTTCAAAGGACCTTACTGTAACAAGACAGATCCTCACAAGACCTCCCATCTCTCAAGATATATATGTTATTGTCATTGTATCTAAAATTGATTCAAAGTTTAGGATTAGGTTTATTTGAACACCTATAATAAGCACCAATAGCACCAGCTGGCTTGGCCACATGGAAGCAGGAGAAACTGTACAATGTCCTACCCCTAGATGAAGAGCTATTGGCAACTAGTGACTGCTATGAGTGACTCATTATTCCTTGGGATGAACCCCCAAATTAGCTATCCATTACCAAATGGTCAGCCTTAAACATACACACACACACACACACACACACACATATACACATATACAGATATACAACACTAAACATAATCATCAGGTTGTGCCTATATATGTATTTTGCCTATGTGTATGTGTATGTGTGTGCCATATGTATATGATACTAATAATTAAAGGAAAAGAGGCCATTAATTTGAGAAGGGACTGGGGATACATAGTACCAGGTGAAGGAAGAAGAAGGAGAGGAGACATTATGTAAGTACAGTACACATATCTGAAACTTTAAAATAATACTTAGAGAAGAAATTTTTATTTAAAAATATGATCTATGTTGTTTTCAGTAATTATTTTACATGCACACACATTTTTTTAGAGAAATGCCCCAGAAACAAATAATACTATAAAAAAATTAGTATAGCATACAACAGTATTAAACTGTTAACCATTTATTACTTTATAATAAAAAATGATGCTTAGTAAATTGAAAACTGACCTTTTCTAACACCTAAGGTCAGGGCCAATGAGCTGGCTGAGCAGGGAAAGGCTCCTTCTGTCAAGCCAGAAGACATGAGTTTGGTTCCCCAGGACCCATATGGTAGAAAGAGAGACCACTACCTATACAACATAGTATGTGTTTTCATAAACATACACACAGAGAATAAAATAACGTAAGTGGTTTTAATTAAATGTAAAGTTTAACATAAACAGCTGGTTCTTGGCAATGAGATGAAAACACAGTGTCCTACCCACTGACCACAGGTCCCCATGGAAGAACAACCTATGTTAATTCACAGGAAAAAGATCCTTGAGAGCCAGGCGGTGGTGGCGCACGCCTTTAATCCCAGCACTTGGGAGGCAGAGGCAGGAGGATTTCTGAGTTCGAGGCCAGCCTGGTCTACAAAGTGACAGAGAAACCCTGTCTCGAAAAAACAAAAAAAAAAAAAAGATCCTTGAGAAGTTGGCCCCACAGACTCTCAGTGGACCCCATCCTGCTTGGAACAATGGTGAGTTCATAGCTGTCTGTCTTTGCTTCCTCGGTATTAAATATAACCCAAGCGTCACTGACCTGGTGGCCAACAAGTGCTACGTGTGCTGACCTAAAGGGGCCGGAGTCAGGGCTGCTGGCTTTAGGTATGTGAAGTACAAATACTAGCTATAGGGCTCATCAAGTAGAACAAATGCGTACACACCAGCCAGGTAGGATGGTACACACCAGCCAAGTGAGATGGTACACACCAGCCAGGTAGGATGGTACACACCAGCCAAGTGAGATGGTACACACCAGCCAGGTAGGATGGTACACACCAGCCAGGTGAGATGGTACACACCAGCCAGGTAGGATGGTACACACCAGCCAGGTGAGATGGTACACACCAGCCAGGTAGGATGGTACACACCAGCCAGGTGAGATGGTACACACCAGCCAGGTAGGATGGTACACACCAGCCAGGTAGGATGGTACACACCAGCCAGGTAGGATGGTACACACCAGCCAGGTGAGATGGTACACAGCATCCAGGTGAGATGGTACACGCAAGCCAGGTGAGATGGTACACACCAGCCAAGTGAGATGGTACACACCAGCCAGGTAGGATGGTACACACCAGCCAGGTGAGATGGTACACGCAAGCCAGGTGAGATGGCACACGCAAGCCAGGTGAGATGGTACACACCAGCCAAGTGAGATGGTACACAGCAGCCAGGTGAGATGGTACACAGCAGCCAGGTGAGATGGTACACACCAGCCAAGTGAGATGGTACACGCCAGCCAGGTGAGATGGTACACACCAGCAGGAAGACCCTGTCCCACATTTATTTTAAAACAGCACAGTAGCCAATGCCTTTAATCTCAACAGTGAGGAAGCAGAAGCAGGTGGATCTCTGGGAGTTCAAGGTCAACTTAGTCTACATAGTGAGTTTTAGGACAGCCAGAGCTATATAATAGAGAGACCCGTCTTGGGGCCAGGGGAGAGTCAAAGCCAGTAACATGACTGAGTGGTTAAAGACTCTTGCCACCAAGCCTGATACCCTGAGTTTAATCCCATGAATCCAAATTGTTCTCTGACCTGCTGAAAACTCTTGAACACTCTCACACACAGATACACGTGTGTGTGCACACACACACACACAGGCTAGGGAACATGTACCACTACCATGCCTCAATAAAATAAATAAAATGTAATACAAATATTTTAGAAAAACAAGTGCTTTGTTCTACAAACAAATAAAAATCCTACATATAGAATTAAAGAGGTTCCTTCTTATATGTAAGGTAAGGGAAGACTGAGGCTCAGAAAATGGTTATATGAGCTACTCATTAGAACATTTAGGAAGGGGAAAAGCATATAACATGGCCAACTGATACTTTTCAAGACACCATCTAAAAAGCCATGCGTTTTTAACTGGGCAGGAGAGTCCTTGCTTAGCTGTTACTTTACCCTTTCTGTATTGGTAGCTGGATTAGTTACTGTTTCATTGTCGTGACCAAATACCTGCTATGAAGCAACTTAAGGAAGAAGGGTTTTCTTGGGCCTCCAGTTGGAGGAGATGCAGTCCATTCTGGTAACAGGATCTTAGGGCGCCTGGTTATATTGTATCCACAGTCAGGAAGCAGAGAGCCATGAAGTCTGATGGTTGATTTCCTCTCTCCTTTTCATTCAGTCCAGGACCTCAGCCCACAGAATGGTGATGCCCACATGTAGGCCTAGTCTCACCAGTTCAACTAAGCCAACCGAGGAATTCTCTCATAGACTTTCTCAGAAGTTTGTTTCCTAGGTGACTCTAGATCTTGTCAAGTTGATGCTCAATGTCAATCATAACTAGCCCCAATCCAATATGATAAATGTCCTTAGAAGAGGAGGTTAGGATACAGGTGTGAATGCATCCAGAGCTAAGCCCACAGAGGACACAGTAAAGGATACTGCTGTGTCACATCTCAAGAACACTTGTCATCAGATTTAGGGTCAACTTCGATAATCCAAGACAATCTGTTCACTTCAAGATCCTTCATTTACCTCTTCTCAAGTAGGGTAACCTTCACAGAGTCTGGAGATTACCGGTTCATGAATGTTTTTACAATTCAACTCAATGTCCCTTCCTCCCATCTTAAATCAATCCCTTTTGTTACACTGAATCTAGTGTGTCCTCTTTATGCCCAGTCGTCTCTGGGTATACTTCTATCATAGTATGAACCCTGAAAACATGCTGACACGAATTCCGCTTCCTCTTCATTTGATCGTAAGAGCCTCGAGAGTGAACCCTTCTGATTATCTCCAAACGCCCAAGCAATCAGAGTAACGGCAATAGCTCAGACTTTGGGGTCAAACAGGATGACAACCTCAGTCTTTCTCCCGTCAGCTGTGTAGCCTCAGAAAGCTTTCTAGACTTAACCTTTCTAAGCTGATGGGTTGATGGGGGTAATTATTGAGAATTATTATCATAATAATTCTCTATACATATTGATGAGAATTTATTATGATAAATTCAGCAAGAGCTTTTAATTCAGTGCCTGGCATTATCAACCACAGTTAACTGAATGGCACAGAGTTCATAAAGAGAGATTTTTCACTTCCTTGCACTTAGATGATTGTCATTTACAGAAAACTTATCTGAGATAATATACGTGTGCATGCATGGCTACATATTCTAGTGTTCTCTTTTCCTGCTTCGAGGTTTCCAGTCCAAACTTTGCAACATCTAGTGCTCCACATGGGATCTGGGATAGGACTGTATCACTGCCACAGCCAGCAACATGATGACACTGATGACTTTGTCTCTTAAATGTGTTATTTATGTGTATGCCTATGTCCACCTCTGATCAAAAAAAGAAAGGAAGGGAGGAAGGGAGGGAGGAAGAAAATCATAGTCCATTCTGAAAGTCGGTTCAAAGTGTCAAAATCACTAGTATGGACTCATACGCTTGTAATTTCAGCCCTTAGGGAGCTGAGACATGGAGATTGTAAGGTTAAGCTTATCCTGAAATACATAGAAAATGGCATCTCAGGTATGAACAGAGAGAGAGAGAGGGATGAGGAAGACAAAAAGAGAGAGAGGGGAGACAAGACAGGGAGAGGTAGAGCAGAAAGAAGAGAGAGAGAGAGAGAGAGAGAGAGAGAGAAAGAGAGAGAGAGAGAGAATGAGAATGTCACATTAGGACATTTTAAAATAAAACTTCAGTTCTCCCTAGAAAAAATATCTATAGCACAAAGTGTTAAAGAGTCACTCTAAAGGAAAAAAATTAGGGTCGAGGGTGTAGATCATGCTAGTATATAGTTAACATATGCAAAGCTCTGAATCAAAGTCCCCTACAAGGAAGGAAGGAAGGGGGATAAGAGGAGAGAAGATCCACAGCAAAACTATAAATCAAAGATACATAAAAATCAATGTGATTCTCTGTTCTACCAGTGAGCATGGTTCAGGGTGAAACACACATTCACACACAGAGAGTAAGTTCAGATTTTTAGAAAACAAAACAAAATTTCCTATCAAGAAATAAAGGCAAGGGGGGATGGAGAGCTGATTCAGCAGTTAAGATGTTCTCACAAAGGTTGGAGTTCAAGTCTCAGCATCTACATCAGGTGACTCACCACCTGCAACTCCAATTCCAGGAAACCTGACACCCTCTTCTAGCCTCTGTGGCCTTGCACACATGTGCACACACATGCAGACACACAAAAAAAAATATTAAAATTAAAAATTAAAAAATGGGGCTGGAGAGATGATTCAGCGATTAAGAGCACTGACTGCTCTTCCGGAGGTCCTGAGTTCAATTCCCAGCAACCACATAGAGGCTCACAACCATCTGTAATGAGATTGGATGCCCTCTTCTGGTGTGTCTGAAGACACCTAAGTGCACTTACGTATAATAAATATATCTTTAAAATTTTTTTAAACGTTTGAAAAAGAAATAAAAATCTAGCAAATGAGGAAAAGAGTAAGTGGATGGTAAAATTCGCAAATATAATTTTTAATCAAAAGAAGTTACTTTTTTAATGCTATGCCACAATTTTGGGGGAAAAAAGATGTTTCATTTGCATATGAAAGACCTTAGATTTCATCTCTAGGAGTAAGAGAGAAAAAAAAACTATAAATCAATGTTTAGTAGTTCAGCCAGAAAAACAGTATTCCGTCAGTTCTAAATTGTGTGGAAACTTAAGGGTCTAGTTCATCACAGTAGTCAAGGAAGCCAAATAGGTTTTCTTCATGAATCTAATTTGCATCTCAAGTAACTCAACAGAGCTAGCCTGTACTAGCATGCCTCACGGCCTGGTCCTGACAATACTGCAGGGCAGTGCTGTTTGCTCATAGGTTCTGAGTAATCAGACAGATGAGCCCCGCAACTCTGCAACCTGGCAGCATCAGCTGTCATCTTGTCACCCCCTTGGTCCTAACTCCCAGACTCCACAGGCCACAGGGGTGGGGTGGGGCAGGAGAGCGAATATGAACAAAGGTTGTGGCTAACAAGAGAGCTGTTGCTGCACAGACCGACATCCTTCAGGTTTGAATGGCCCCAGTTTTGACAAGTGCTGGATCCGGTTCTGCTTTAAGAGGGTGAATGTTTGCAGTAAGTG
Organism: Tokudaia tokunoshimensis; assembly: GCA_036184795.1. Lineage (NCBI taxonomy): Eukaryota > Metazoa > Chordata > Mammalia > Rodentia > Muridae > Tokudaia > Tokudaia tokunoshimensis. Next base: position 36,951,703 of record BTHU01000019.1, read on the forward strand.
GCAAATGTCAACCCGCCGCAGATGGTGAATGCCAAGTGTCACCCTCTGACTCATTTAACATTTGGATTAGTGACCCAGGAAAGTGTAAACAGCATGTTAATGTTATCTATGGATGACACCGTATGGGGCAATGAGCACACGAGAAGGTATTACAGCCGGTCCCAGGGGCTCCAACAAAGGAAGAAGACCGATGTCAACTGGGCAAAAAGAGATGAGCTAACGCAATAGGCTTAGGAGGATGAGATGAGCTACGGATAATGGATTGGCTGATGGCCGACTCAGATGGTGGTAAAGCAAGGAGTGAGTCACACACAGCACATCATGATTCCACACTGAGCCCACGCATGCTATCGGGCCATCCTGTCAGTGAGAGGTTCCAGCCACTGTCTGATGGACACTGTGTGTGTGCTTTCACAGTAAAAAAACAAAAAACAAAAAAAAAGCTAGGGTGGTGCGTCAGAGAGGACAGGCATGAGAAAGAGGATTCTGGGGAATTAGAAAATGAACTGGGTGAGCCTCCTGCAAAAGTCAAGGGTACAAAGGTTCACTTCTGCTTGCTTCTCTTGTCTAGACTCTCTTTACTGTGGCTTCATCTCAGGGCCAAGTTGAACAGAACCTCTCTCTCTCTCTCTCTCTCTCTCTCTCTCTCTCTCTCTCTCTTTCTCTCTTTCTCTCTCTGGTACCATCTTGAGCATCATGTTGGGTCTACAGATATTAAACTAATACACAGCTTTGGCTTAGGCTCTCCTCTGCCTGACTTTGGGTTCTCAGCACTGTACTCAGAGTAGAAGGCCCTCTGCTTATGTAGTTCAGTCTCTGAGCGCTTACTCCCCGGTCTCTTTCCCATAACACAACCAGCCAGTTAGTGGCCATGGAACTTTCTCCTATGGAGGTCTTCAATAAAACCCCCAAAAGCTGTGACAAAACTAATGTAATGGAAGGAGATGGGAGTGGAGACGCTGGGTAGGTGCCAGTGGTACAGAACTACATTAACCCGCCTCGCCCGAGGCTCTGCGGAAGCTTGCCTTTACAGTTCTCTCTTCACAGTTTTTAAAACCGTTATCACTGCTTTCCTGTCCTTATTCTTCTTTGTCAGCAAGCCCACCCTTAAGCAATTAGTCGTTCATTAACACCTTCACAGAGAATAAAAGGAAGCAAAAGGAACTGGCGGGAGGAAGCTATGAGCTCCCACTCTCTGAGACAGAGAAATTGTTCTGTTGATAACCATGGGCGGCATCCAATGTACAAAATCTTATTGCTACCTACAGAATCCTTCTCAGCTTCAAGAGCGAGAGATAATGGGGCTGGGGAGTTAGATTTGCTTCTTCCTTAGAGGTGTATTGTGTTAGGGCCCTTGGCATTCAGAATCTTAGGAAGTTGTCTTAGCATCAGCCCACCTCTTAACTTACAGAAAAAAAACATAGTTTCTTATAATCACTGGGTTGACTCTTCCCTTTCTGAACCCTCACTCAATAGAAGTCAACCTAAAACTTGCTTAGACTTCTATAGCCAATGGGAAAAGGTGGGGGGAAGGGATCTTCCGAGTCACCACAGGGAACCTGGGGAGGTAGCTACCCTGGGGTTCTTACCCATCTCCACTCTGTAAATAAAGTAACAGCAGTAGACACCCAAGTGGACCAAGCAGCCAGCAACGACTCTGCTTCCCAATGAGGAAAAGTCCAGGGCAGCTGTGGCATCTCCCTGTGGTAGAAGAATGCTATGGTAAAGAGCCTCCCACTAAAATCACAGTTGAAGGAGGTTCGCCTTCTAGTAGGGAAAACCAGCCTAAATATGGAGTATTTAGCTTATTACCAGTGGTAAATATGGAGACTTTATGCAAAAAGTCAGATGAAGGAACAAATTTCAAGACCCAGAAATTCAGAAATGCATGTGTTCGATTTTGAAAGACCTCCATGGGATACCAAGTCTCCTCACACAGCTATCGCAGCCTCCTTTTGTTAATCAAACTCTGACTCATTCCAGTACTGAAAACCCATCTCAGACTTCACATTTCCAAAGTGTAGTTCTGTCCACTCTCAAGTGGTAACAAGTCACTCAGTACTCAGATGAGAAATCAGTCGTGACATCAACTTCTGTCTCTCTGTCCTTGTTTCTGTCTGTCTCTGTCTCTATCTCTGTCTCTGACTCTGTGTGTGTGTGTGTGTGTGTGTGTGTGTGTGTGTGTGTGTCAGTCTGTCTGTCTGTCTGTCTGTCTCCCCATCTCTGTCTGTCTCTGCATTCCCCCACCCCCACCCCATTCATCCATTCATCCTACCCACCTCCGCTGACCATCCCAGCAGTTACATCCCAATCGGGACACTTTCACGCTTCACCACCCCACCCAGATCTAATGACCTTAGGTCAGGGCTTCTGACACCTGCTTCAGTGAACTGCTCTCGCTGCATTGCAGCCTGAATTGATCCCTTAAATATTTAAATATGATCACAATACCTCTCTGGTCAGAGAAATCTCCTATGGCTTCTCCCTTATCGCAGAGTGAGGTCTAAAGTCTTCATCAGGACTACAAAGGACTCTCGGCCGCCTCTTCTGCCTCATCTTTCCCTAATTGGATCTTCCTTTTCATGTCTCTGCTGTTCCCAGACCCCAAAGAGTTCTCCCCACTCAACGCATCTGCTCTCTGCCATAGCTCATCCCCACTTAGCTCATGTTGCTCAGAGCTCTGTTTGTGTCAGCTTCTTTAAGAAGACCCACCTTTAATGTCCTACCTAAAACAGCCAATCCCTATTTACTCCCAAACACTTTCACCAGCAGTGTATCAGGTTGTATATGCCTCAGCTGCCCTCTCCCATCCCTCACCCCATCAACTGATCAGGAGTCCATCCGAGTAGATGCTCTCTTTCACTACTCAATCTCCACAATCCAGCACAGTGATCGCCACATATCAGAAACTCATCGAAGTCTTGTTGAATGGGTAGGATCCTTTCTATTTCCGGGAGCGGGAGGGTTCCCTCTAGTTTCTATCAAGAAAAGTACTCTTGACATTTTTCTTCCTTTCCCGGGGTTGGTGTGAAGGAGCAGATGATCTGTGCACAGTGGGCTTGAGCACAGGGAAACTATGGAAGAAGGGATCTGACTGGGGTAGAGCCATCAAGAAAACCACAAAGGTCAGCCCAAGGCATGAGCTGTCCCAACCGCTACAGAGTGAAATCCAGAAAGACTATGTGTGTCACCTGAGGTCACAGAAATACTAATTGGCAGAGATGAAAGTACCAATTAAATCTCCTAACTGTGTCCTAGTGGCATTTCCCTCTAAACTGCATTTGTGGGGGGGGGGGGGCAATACTTCTTTAAATGTTTTTCTAGCTGACTCCGTTTCATGGTGTTAATTGCTGAATCCATTTCGATCCTAACCCTTTGATGTCTCCCCACATTTTTTCCAAGAGAAGGTGTGCTTATCTAATTAGCATGAGATACAAAACTGAGAGGAAATAGCTGTATAATGAGTGACAGATCGTGATCAAAAAGATGCTGATAAGCTACAGCAAGGAGCCAGAGCTGATAAGAGGAAACTTAGCGGGAATCCAAGGGCCTTAACTGGAGTCAACTAGGAAGGAAACAAGGTCCAGCTATGGCTCTGATGGAAGCCATGCAGGTGCTTGGGAATGCCATGGAGCCTCCTCCGCCCTGAAATTCTGATTCAGTAGAGTCAGATGGCCAACTGTCACCATGTAACACCCAGTGTGGTGGCAGACTATACTAATAGAACATAGATTCTAAAATAAAGGTTACCATGCATTGTCATGTTTGTTACAAACTAGATACTCATGCATACATCCATGATTATGCCCACTAAAACTCAAGAAGTGGGTTTTATGGTTAAAAGATAAACATATCTCTACACTCAACAGAGCTCATAGTCTTGGGAGAAAGCCATTCTGTGTAAGTGGGATCAGAGTCCATCCCCCAGGAGAACCTCTTCAAACCCCAGGGGAAGCAGCTGCCTCTGGAGAGTCTGTCTTGGTATCCAGCATCTCCTGCCCATTCCCAGTCCCCTTCCCAGACTGTTGAGCTCAAAATGCTGAAACTCATCCTGGGTGTCACATTCTTACGAGGTCATGAACAAGCTCGAGTTTGCTCAAAACACGTGGATGTGTAAACAGTGATAGAAAGAATTAGATGTGTCCAGTCTGGTCCCTTCAGGAGCTTGATTCCCTGAAAGATTCAAGAAAGTAAACACTGATGCATGGCCAAAATGCAGCCTGCCTAGTCTGTCTGAACCTGGACTTATATCGGGGGATAGTAGGAAACAAAATTAGAAGGATAATTAAACCTACTCAAGCCTAAGAATACCTGGGTAGGTTTTGGTAGATGTAACTTCGAAATTTTTCAAAACCTATTTTTAATGATTAAACGCTTTAACCTCCCTTTTAACCCACCAGAGGTAGTGGAAAAGAAAGGATGGGGGTGGGGGTAGGAGTGGACCTGTTTAGAAAGGTTCTTTGGAGCAGCTCCCGTCTGTGTGGTCTGGAAATGGGCAGTTCAGTTCACAGGTCAGCAGGCAACGGCAGACACTTTCCAGATACATCGGCAGTCCAGTTCAGTAGTCAGAATAGCAAATATGAATCAGCAGCGGTGACATGACCTAGCAGGGACAGCCAGACCTCAGCCTCGGCTCTAGTCAGCAGGACGGACCAGCAGGAACACCAGGAGAAGTTCTGGGCTGTGCCTCTCTCAGGGAAGTGAAGAGCAGCGAAGACTCGAGACCCACCAGCATTGCACAGCGAGCTCTATAAGCAAGTCAAGCTTGCATTCTATTTATACCCTCCAAACATCACGCGTCCTCCACAGGTCCTGCCTCAGCACTTGTCTTGCCTTAGCGCATGCCGTCTGCCTCAGCTGACATCATTCTGCCAATCAGCCCAAGTCGGTGGAAGCAGCAAGAAACTGCAACACACCACCAGAAGTTTTTTGGTGCATTTCTCTCTATGGCATCCCAACAAATGCAGCTCAACTACACAACATAAGTCAGACCAACACATGTGTGCCGTCAGCAAAGAGTCCTTCATCACATGTCCTTTCACGTGCTTGCTTTAGCAGAACATCCTCTCTCCTGTGTCTGCTTCAGCTAAACGTTCCTTCACGAGTCTGCCTTAGCCTTTCACACCTGTGTCCACTTCAGGAAAACACCTTCCAACACAACTGACTTTCCAAAGATACCTTAAGTTTCCACTTCAAGTAGATCACCAGGAGCCCAGAGCAGAAGCCTGCTCAGAGTAGAAACCTGCTCAGAGCTGAAGCCTGCTCAGAGCTGAAGCCTGCTCAGAGCTGAAGCCTGCTCAGAGTAGAAACCTGCTCAGAGCAGAAGCCTGCTCAGAGCTGAAGCCTGCTCAGAGTAGAAACCTGCTCAGAGTAGAAACCTGCTCAGAGTAGAAACCTGCTCAGAGCTGAAGCCTGATCAGAGTAGAAACCTGCTCAGAGCAGAAGCCTGCTCAGAGTAGAAACCTGCTCAGAGCAGAAGCCTGCTCAGAGTAGAAACCTGCTCAGAGCTGAAGCCTGCTCAGAGCTGAAGCCTGCTCAGAGCTGAAGCCTGCTCAGAGCTGAAGCCTGCTCAGAGCTGAAGCCTGCTCAGAGCTGGTTGTGGACCTCTTGCCTATTGATTGCATGTAAGGTGGGGGCAGGGAGGATTAGAGGGCAGGAAAGCTATTCTGATGCCATTGGTGTCACCACACATCAGACAGGAAACTCCCAACCTACAAGAGTGGTGTGGGGAAAAGGGAGGGAAGGGGAGATGAAAAAGAAAGGACGAAGTTCAAGTTCAGAAGACTCAGCAATGAAGTGGAAGGGGAACAAAGCCGGAAAGAGAGAGATGTCTGACTGGACTTTCTATTCCAAGGCAAAGACTGTGGAAGGAAGGGGTACAGTCTGCCTCTGAAATGTGCCTCAGAGGCTTGTGCTTTAAGTATGCATCCTGGAGCTGACGGTGCTACTTTATGAGACTGTGGAGGGCCAGGGAGCTCAGTTGAGAGCCTTACACTGAAGAAGGGACTGTGAGGCCAACTTGGAAGAAGTTAAGTCATTAATGCAAGACCTTCGAAGGTGACATCTGGCCTCTGGCTCCTGTCACATGCCCTGCTTCCTGATCCACCATGAGGTGAGCACCCATTTCCAGGCACTCCTGCTGGCATGGCTCTACCAAGTCTTCCCCGACATGATGGGCTGAAACCCTCAGAAACCATGAACCTCCCTCCCTTAAGTTGCTTCTGTCGAATGCTCTGCTCACCATGATGCAGAAGGAGCTGAGGCACCTAGGGAATATCATTATTGTAAGTTCTTAAAATGAGAATGATATTTGTATGTGGTGGGGGAAGACAAGGAAATGAGGCAGGTACATAAAGAATATTTGTTCCACTTTGGACATTATGGAATAAAACTGAGGTCCTGATGGACACCCACCTGGAAATGTCTCGGGAATAATGAGGAAGGCAGAGAGAGTTGCATTGATGCCATGACCTGAACATGGCTAGAGGCAGAAAGGGAATGGAGAAAAGACAGAAACAGACAGACAGACAGACAGACCACACATACACACACACACACACACACACATAATGAAGTAGAGACCAGATTGGGTTTTCTAACTGCTGCTACCCAGAATCTCATGTTTATTATATACAGCAGGAGGAGGGGCTAGCCTGACCCAGTAGGAGATCTCTATAGGCAGCAATAACAAGCAGTAAACATGCAGGAGGAGGAAGCCACCTGCTGCTAGTCTCTGCACACTCATACTTGGAGTCCCCAGGAGAGCGATGCCATTCCTCTCGAGTCTGGGCCATCAGCTTTGCCAGTTTTCCACAGGCCAATCAATCAGGGTTGGAGTCCCCAACAAGCTGTGCCCATGTCAAAATAAACATTCACTCCGGGCTTTACTTATTCAAGATTTCCTCTAATACCTACACTTGGGGGGGGTGCTAAAACATAGAAGCAGTTGATCACTTGTAACTCAAAATGAGTCACATATTGGTAAAGATGTGGAGACAGAAGATGAGATGGACTTGCTAAGGAGCTAGTCAATATACGGACACAGGAAAGGTAAGAGATTAATAAGGTCCTTTTTCTCTGTTATCAAAACTCCTATTTTACTTATTGTAAAAAAAAAAAGTATTAAAGAAAAATGGAGAGAGGGAAAAAAACAGATTTCCTCTATCCTCCAGACAAACACCATGAACTTCCTGAGGTTATTGTTATCTTATTAAGGATTTCTGTTGCTGAGAAGAGACACCATGACCATGGCAACTCTTATAAAGGAAAGAATTTCATTGGCAACTGGCTTATAATTCAGAGGTTTAGTCCGTTGTCATCATGGTGGGAAGCATTGGCATTCAGGCAGACATGGTGGTGCTGGAGAGGAGCTGAGACTTCTACATCCAGATCCTCAGGCAGAAGAAAAAGAACAACACTGGGTCTGGGCTTGAGCTTCAGAAACCTCAAGCCCTTCCCTAGTGACACACTTCCTCCCTCAAGCCCACCCCTAATGACACACTTCCTCCAGCCAAGGCCACGCCTCCTCCTACTGTTGTGCCCAGATTGTAAAACCCCCAAAGAGACCACCAGGAATCACAACCTGCTGTAATCGCACGAGGGTCTTTATTAGGCTCGAGCTTGGGCCACCAACCTTCCTGATGGAACAGGAAGGAGAGTGAACCCCCAGGTCTAAGTGAAGGGGTTTATAAAGGAGAAATCCTCAAGCGGGGTTTTCAAGCCTTGGCATTCCATGAGAGGGTAATGGAATGTTCAGACAGCGGGGCGGAACCGTGCAGTGGAAAGGGACCTTCTGACCTGGGACAAATAGCTTGTGCTATCAGAAGCTGGTGTATGTTTACAGCTGGCCACAGCTGTCTGGGAACATTTAATTGTCTCTTTTTCATAGTCCCAGAGTGGGTTATTATCTTTTTAAGGGTATTGGCTTCTGTTTCTTTCAAGGGCAAGAGCCATCTGCACCAGAGAATGTTTGTTAAATCAAAAGGGGGTGTGAGTTTCAGTATAGGGGAGGCTAGGGCATGCTGCTTTTCCTCTGTTCCCAAGGCTGGGGGGGGGGATCACCACGGGGAGGGAGGATGACCACAGGGTGGGGGGGGAGTGCTAACTGCTCTGACTCGGCAGGTCTGGAGAGTATAGGATTTTATGTGTAGGTTTCTCTTGTCTCTTTACCACAAGGCCACGCCTCCCCATAGTGCTCTACCCTACGACTCTAAGAGGGTCAGTTTCATTAAGATCATCGTACATCTAGACCTTTCTCTGTGCACATATTAGAAATACTTGCTTTGGGTAATTGTAAGTTTACATCTAATGGTCTCTAATAACTTCTGTGTGGAAAGTTTTTCAGTGTAATAGTTCTATTTTTGCCCAAACCAAAGTGCACATCAACTGCTAGACTTCTAGCATTCTTTGAACTCTTTTACTGTTAAAAAGAACCATCTTTCCTGCTGTAGAAAAGACATAGGCAGGAAGTTTACTTCCTACCTTGGCTTGTCGAGGAAAGGCTGATTTACCAGCTTCGGTGAGATTTTTATAAAGGAGATGCCCTGGCTGTGTTTGAGAATAGAACCAAGAGAAATTGGCAGACAGCACTAAAAAGGTTTCAGACTTCGGAGGCCATGTCGGGTTAAAGCATGTGGCGCTCTGAGCCTCTCTGAAGCCACAGACAGCCCAGTGAGGACGCCACATAGTCAGCTGGTTACATAAGACCACGCGTGGCTCTGCCTCCCGCTTCGCTTTTGGGGGATTTGATTTCCTGTCAGGAAACAAGGAGTCACCAAGAGAGCTGTCTTCACAGAGCTGCCTTCAGGGCTAATGAGATCACGACTTCTGAGCCCCTCTGAGAGGCAAGCTCTACCTAGATTCGGGACAAGCATTGCTCTAATCAGGGTTCCGCCCCACCCCCCCACCCCCGGAGAGAGCCCCGTGGCTTCCTCTCTTCCTGTAGGATGATCAGTCCTGGCTCCGGGGGCACCAGGGATGTTTCCGGCTCTTTTGCTTTCCATCCCTCCTGAGGGAGAGCCTCTGTGTCTATTCCTGCTTCCCATGCCAGGCTTCAGTTGATCCCCTCAGGACCCAATCCCCATTACAGTCCAAACTAACGCAAAAATCACCAAATATCAAGGGCTGGAGCTGATCAATCCTAGAGGGCGTGCCGCCCAGATTCTTCGCAGAGGGCTGCCTGGTGGGGGGTTGTTTGTTTTTATCTGCTTAAACGTCATCATCTCCTCCTCAGTGAACAGATAACCCTGGGTCAATGGACTGTGTGTTTTCAGGGAAATAGGTTTTTCTAGCAGCCTCCAGAAAGACTGTAAGAGACTGGCTTGAAGCCACACGTCTCTAAAGCACCTAGACGCAGCAGGGATATGATTTCATAGCATGTTTATAGCTCAAATGATTTCCAAACACTTGCTGGTTTCTTAAAGAAAGTGCTTGACTAGATGACTTCTTTAATTGGATTCAGGCATTATTATTTTTTTAAGCTGTTTAAAGGTGTGTGGGTAGTTCAGGGTCACTTCTCATCACCTGAGGCTTCTATCCCAAAGCAAACATTTCCTGTCACATCCTCAGAACAGGTGAAGCACAGGATGGGGGGTGAGGGAGGGGCACCCTGGTGTTTACATGTTTCCATCCATCTTTAGCTAGCTAGGAAGTGTACAGGATCCTGGGAGGTGACTGAGACATTTGTCAGACTCTCCAGATGCGCGTGAGTAGTCTCACCCCTGCCTTAGATGGAAAAGGCCCCTCTGGAACTGGGGCGTTTTCCAACTTCTGCAGACGAGGAGCCCCGAGGGGCCGGGTAGAGGGCTTGTATACTCGGCTTTCTCTCCGTCAGCAGCTGTAGGAGCAGTGTGGCTTTTTTTCTCCCCCTCCTTTTGGGATTTCAAGTAACTAGAGGGGAAAAGTCTACAGTTTTATGTTATTTGAAAAATTGTAAGACTCATTAAACAAAAAGATTTTTCACATGTCCAAGTTTCTGCTTTTGTTAGCAAGAGAATTAAGACTACATAAAATAAGGAAGTGCCCGCACTTATGTAGGAAATTTTGCATAGGTGCTGATGATTTTGTCTGTGTTGACTTTTCAATAAAACTCTTAATTTAGCGGACACAGGAAATCTGACTTTTTAATCCTGTTACTTTTGTTATAATGTTACGGTTTATGCTTTGCAAATGTTCTGTTTGTCAAATACAAATAGAATATTATTCTTGGAGCATTTTAAGAGGAGTCCAGAAGCCATTTGCTCAGTGCACCCATTTCTAATGCAGAGTTACTTTCTTTTATCCCTCTTCTGTATAAAATTCTCCTTCCTGCTGATAGCAAGTAGGGCTTGAATGAGAAACACAACATGTCCTGAAGTTCCTAGAATGTGTTTTGCTTATTTTTTTTCCAGTATGGCTCAAGAGCGACCACATAGGGTCTCCCAAGGCAGTCCAGCATGCCGATGGAAGGCTGAGGTGTAGCGTGACTCCATTCCACAGAAGTAGCACTTAAGTTTTCTCTTAGACCTCAAGGGATGACCTCATGCCTTATGGGCTGCAGTCCTGTGTGCTTGGCTTTGCTTTTTTTTCCTGCTATGTCTGCTTCCTCCGCTTGCTCCTTCCTATTTTTGTGTGAAGAAAGAAGGAATGTCAGGGTTTTTATCTGAGTCTCACTCATTAAGATGCTTTACCACAGTAGAGTCTTAAGTCTTTGAAATGTAATAATTGGACACTGCAATGAACATTATCTTGTTAATGTTATTAAAATTGCATTAATGACAGTGGTTAAAATAATCTTATTTCCTTAGTCCAAGAATATATATATATGTGTATACACATATGTTTTCTGCTGTTTCTGTTATATCCAAGTCCGGCGGAAAACCAAGGAGAACTCATGAAGTGCAGAGTTCGCTGCGATTTGCATGAAAGTCTTTTATTGAAAACAAGGGGGCTGGTGAGATGGCTCAGCGGTTATGAGCACTGACTGCTCTTCTGAAGGTCCTGAGTTCAAATCCCAGCAACCACATGGTGGCTCACAACTATCTGTAATGAAATCTGATGCCCTCTTCTGGTGTGTCTGAAGATAGCTACAGTGTACTTACATATAATAATAAATAAATCTTAAAAAAAAAAAAAGAAAAAAGAAAGAAAACAAGGCATTCTTTGGTTGCAAACCTTCCTACCTTCCCACAGAGCAAGTTGGAGTGCAACCCTGCGTCCAGGAGGCTTGGCACCTATATACAGCATAGTTAGAGATTCTTTGAATGCTTAGGTCGAGGGATCAAGGCGGCGAGGTGGTTGAGACAAGTCATAATTCTAACATGATACCATTTGGCAGGGCAGAATTGTGCAGCTGAGATGGGGATTCTCCTCACCTTAGGGGTTATCTCTACAACGCTATCAGGGGCCAGTTTTATGACTGTCTGTGACCTTTGGTCACCTCTGTTCTATGACTCATACGTGGGACCCTAATCTTTATTTCTTTCTCTGACGTCCCAAGGTCAGGCACCAGCTGCACCTGGGAAGAGTTCGGCTGTTTATCAGGAAAGTGTCAGCCTTGGCAATGCAGCTGCGATGGAGGCTGGCAATCCCTTCCTTGATCGAGCTTTTGTGGCTCCTCGGGGTGTCTTGTTGGTGGGGGCTTTTATGGGTAGTGCAATCCTGATGCCAGATCAGGTCCTCTCGGAGCTGCCCGGGCAGGGAGGCCTGTGCTTGCAGCCAGAAGCCAGAGTCTGCTTACTCCTTGCACTTCACGTGTCACAGGCAGGAGCAGCGTTGGGAGGGAGAAAGGGCATTTCTGTGGGAAGGCATAGAAGCCAACTATCTGTACCACACACTGAAGTCTCTTTGGTGAGGCTTCTAAGAAACAGAACATTTAACAGCAGAAAGCTAGCATCAGCAAATCAAGGGCTACAACATTTCAAATTCATAAACTAATCAATTTATTAACTGATGAAATTCTTGTTTTTCTTTTACTTAAATATATCCAACTATATACATTTTGCAAACATGTATACATATATAAACATATGTGATGTGTCTGCTAATAGGGGTGTGTAGATTTCTGTGTGCAGTCACACGTGTGTCAGCTTGATCAGAGGTTTGACTGATTAGCCAATAAATTTCAGATACCTGTCTACCATCGCCCACTCTGAACCTAGTGGTATAGTCTTGGGCATTGCTCCAGCTGTTTTTACAAGACTGCTGGAGATCTGGACTTAGGTGTTCATGTTTGCCAACTAGCACTTTATCGTCAGTACATCTATATCTAACTGTCACTATAATGAACAAGCTAGTAGTCGGGTATCTCAGTTACATGTACTGTCAGACACCGATATAGAAATTAAATTTCACCTTAAAACATGGTGCAGTGATTAGCTTTTGAAAACTACTGAAAACCAGAGAGAAAACTGCTTTTATCCTTTGGCTCTGTGAGTAAAGTTCTGAACATTTTATTAAAGCTAGCTCAGAATGAATATTATATAAATGATTGGAGGCAGAAGCTCTATTTTAGTTCACATCTTAAGGGAAAAAAAAATAAACCTTCTTTTTTTCACCTTCTCTTAATCAGTCACAAGCTCCTCCCTCAGGATTCTTAGCCCTTGGAAGAGAGAAAAAAAAAAACACAATACAACTTTAAAGCTACAATTTTAAACAACTTAAATGTTCACAAAAGAGATCTCAAAATTGAGAGTGGGCTATATTCTCCAAACTATGTCAATAAAATCTTAAACTCATGATTCTGTTTCCTTAAGAGGTTTCTTTTTGGACAGCGATTGATATGACTTTGGGAGCATGCTCTTGAAAAGGCTTTGCCACTGTAGTGAGAATCAGTGATTCCAGTCTTGGACTTAATCCATCCATTCACACACACGCATACGCGCACACACAGAGACTATGCACAAATGTTCCAGTCACAGGGTTCCAGGAAGGACTGAGTCATTGAGAAAAGTCTAGTACACGTAGTGCCACGTTGGGCAAATCTTGAGACATTAATTTAGTGGAATATTAAGAAACTTTAAAAAGCAGTAATATAGATATACATCTTTATATTTAATTTCTGCTCAGCATAAAAACGTCCCAACATGTTAAATAACAAAACAGACTGAAGGTTGTGTCTGCTTTTCACTTTGAACTTGGAGGCCATGCGTGCATCTGTGTGTAGACACAGCATGTGATCTCTGGGTGACTGTGAAGCAAAGTTGTCAGTGATGGTTTCTGCGTGATAAAATTAGAGATATTTTCAAGGAACTTAGTCGTGTTTTGCATTTGTTATCTTCACGTAATTGATATAATACAGTAATAGCCAGAAAAGACACTGGTGTTGCTTGTAGTACTTTACTGACAAGAGATTGTTCTATTGATAATTTTCACCACCAGTTACATGGAAAGAGTGTTAGTAAAAGCTCTCACCCGTCCCCAGAGTATATGCTCCATCGTCTGTGTTCTGAGGTTAACTTTTGGGTAGCCTGAGTTTTTAAGCTTGTGCCAGTAATAAAGCTGGAAGACATCATAAAGACTTATCATGAAGACTTATCATGAAGATTTATCATGAAGACTTATCATGAAGACAGGCACCTCAGCTCTGGCAGACATCCAGAGAAACCCCCAGAGAGGGTCACATTCTCATTCAGTCGCTGAGTATTTCTTCAGTCAAAGGCTGTGTATATTATACATTACCACAAAATATTATCAACCCTAAATTAAATTAAAAGCTAGTGTTTATTTTGTAACTCGAGATTTTTAATCATTTAAAACCCTGATATTTACAAAACAAGATGTCTTTTTATCAAGGGTTAAAAGCACTCTTTAAAAATTTAAGGTGGGTCTGGATTACCTCACTCACGATATTTTCTAGTTCCATCCATTTGTCTGCAAAATTTATGATGTCTTTGATTTTAACAGCTGAGTAGTATTCCATTGTGTAAATGAACCACATTTTCTGCATCCATTCTTTGGTTGAGGGACATCTAGGTTGCTTCCAGTTTCTGGCTATTATGAATAAGGCTACTATGCACATAGTGGAACATGTGTCGTTGTTATATGGTGGATCATCTTTTGGTTATATACCCAGGAGCAATATAGTTGGGTCTTGAGGGAGAATTATTTCCAGTTTTCTGAAAAACTGCCAGATTGATTTCCAAAGTGGTTGTACCAGTTTGCAATCCCACCATCAATGAAGAAGTGTTCACCTTGTTCCACATCCTCACCAGCATGTGCTATCTCTTGAGTTTTTTAACTTAGCCATTCTCATTGGTGGAAGGTGGAATCTCCTGGTTGTTTTGATTTGCATTTCCTTGATGACTAAGGATATTGAACATTTCTTTAAGTGCTTCTTGACCATTTGATATTCCTTTGTTGAGAATTCTCTTTAGCTCTGTACCTCATTTTTAAATTGGGTTATTTGTTTTGTTTTGGTTTTTGGAGTGCATGGCATGTGCTCACTGATAAGTAGATAGTCAAAAAGTACAGAATACCCATGATACATTCCACAAACCCCAGAAAGTTAAACAAGAAGGCCCAAGTGAAGATGTTTAAATCCCACTTAGAAGGGTGAATCATGGGAGGCTGAGGGAGGGACCTGGGTGGGAGAGGGCAGGAGAGGAGAAAAGGGGGTCAGGACCAGGTATGGGGGAAGACAGTAGAGAGACCCAGAAGGCAAGGAGAATTAATGGAAATATTCAGCTGAGGGGGGTGGGAACTTGGGGAACCTCTAGAAACTTCCAGCAACCTGGGATGGGGTTGGCTCCCAGGACTCAATTTGGGTAACCTTAGCCAAAATGCCCAACAGTAGGGATATAGAACCTGAAAAGACCACTCCCAGTAGAGGTTTGGGGACACCAACCCACCTACAAAACTTTTGACCTCAAATTGCTCCTGACTAAAAGAAATGCAGGGACAAAAATGGAACAGAGATTGACAGAATGGCCAACCAGTGACTGGCCCAACTTGGGATCCGTCCAATGGGCGGGCATCAATCCCTTACACTATTACTTATGCTGTGATGTGCTTGCAGACAGGAGCCTTGCATTGTTGTCCTCTGAGAGGCTCTACTAGGAGCTGATTGAGACAGAAGCAGATACTCAGAGTCAAGCATTGGACGGGAGGTCAGGGACCCCTATGGAAGAGTTAGGGGGAAGGATTAAAGCAGCCCATAGGAAGACCAACATTGTCAACTAACCTAGACCCCTATGAGCTCCCAGAGACTGAGCCACCAACCAAAGAGTATACACAGGCTGGTCTCTAGCCCCAGGCACATATGGAGCAGAGAGCTGCCTTCTCTGACCTCAGTAGGAAAGGATGTGCCTAATTCTGTAGAGACTTGATGCCCCAGGGTGGGAAGATGCCTGGGGTGGGGAGGGAAGCGCCCTTTCAGAGGTAAAGCAAAAAGAGGGTAAGGAAAGAACTTTGCAAGGGGAACGGGAAGGGGGCAACATTTGGGATATAAATATTTAAAATAATTAATAAAAAATTTCAAGTGGGATCAGGGATGACATGGAGCTATTTCTCTTAGAAGCATCGCATGAACACATAGACACAGAATTTATTACACACAGGTTAAACTATTTAGGACAGTGACAGAACCAACAGGATCCCCTGCAAACATCATGGGTCCAACACAGCAGACACTGAGGATGGTGGGAATATATGTTTGCTTTTGGTAAAATCAATGTATTTTCCAACTAAGTCCCTATGTGTTTTCCTATGAAGCCAGCAATAGGCTCTTCTAAAGCATACTTTCTAGTATAATTCTCACTGCCTGGAAAGATGAAACTCTCTGTCTGTAGCCACTCTGAAGCTTAGTAGAGTCCAGATGTAAGTTTATGTCTTCCAGAAAATGAGTCTTGGAATTATTTCCCCAAAGAAGTATTAGAAGACATTTTTCTACGTTGATTCTTCCTGGCTACACTTTAAGCCTCAATAGGAGGCAAAATGAGTAAGGGCCAGACCTGTCTGTATACATTTCTTTTGTAAACATTTTACCTTTGCTATCTATGTTCTTGAAAACACCCAAGCAGTGCATTACTAGAAGCATAGGAAAGGCAGGAGTCTCCCTCAAGGCTACACATCAGCATCCCTTTGCATTTCAGAGCCTCAGGAACTGAGGGAAGCGACATTCATTAAGCCACATCCTGGTGCGGCCTTCAGTTTCCCTGAGACAATGCTAGGGAAAAAGAGAAGAAAGGGCAGAATATTCTGCAGCCAGGAGTACCCTCTAGTGTTCAGTTGAGGCTACAGTCCACAAGCTCAATAGAAACAATGGGAGGGTCTATGTGATTATGCCCAGGTTACCTCTCCAGAGCAGCTGAGGTTTTGCTTCATTGACCTAAGCTTCACACACAATACTTTTCAATACTTTGAAAGTATTAGGAATAGCCCAGCGGCAGCAGTCCATGGTACATGCCTTTAATCGCAGCTCTTGGGAAGCAGAGACAGTTCGAGGCCAGCCTGATCAACAGAGCAAGTTTCAGGACAACCGAGGCTACATAGAGAAAGCGTGTCTTAGGTGGGGGAGGGGGGAGCAGTGGGAGGGAGGTGGGAACGCTGGGATGAATATGTTTTTTAAAAGAAGATTTAGTCACTTATGTGCTACCCCACAGCAGTTAATATCTGTGTTTAACCATGGAATAGAATTACAATTTACATCATTAAACTAGTTTGAGTGACACAGAAGTTATAGAAAACTTCTGGGCATGATGTTGTATTCCTGCAATTTGGAGGCTATGGTTGGAAATTAAAGAGTTCAAGGCCAGCCTGGTGTATACAGCAAGACCCCAATGGTGAAGGCATGGCGGGGGGGTGGGGCTTCCTTTGTCACTTTGCTGGCATCACTGTAACTGGAAAGTAACATAATGATATATTTGACTATCTTGAAGTAGTTTTCACCTCTGTAGAGAGTATACTCTGTGGGCATGTGCAAACACTAACCAGGTTGGAAGATGTTATGACAGCTGTGTTACAGGGTGATGATTGGGGTTTGGGGGGGGTCTTTTTTGTTACCGCTGTTATAGCTGCTCTGTTTTGTCTCAAATTGCTTGTTAATACATAGTTGGAACAAAGTTTTTGTGTCTGTAAGAACTTTCCAAAGCCAAGCTAAGTAATTAGGTGCCCGTGGGTTGCTGAGTTGAGTTCCATATGATCGTTTCAAAACTTTTATTTCTAATGCCAAGAATTCTATTAGTAAAGAATAAGACACAGTAAGTGTACAGTGCAGAAAACTTTTCAGAAGCACCATGGAATATATGAATGTTAGATGAACCATAGGGACATGGAGATGAGTAAAATGTTGCAAATAAATTAGAGAGCGAAGCTAAATAGCAATCATCAGAATGGCACATCCTCTTAGCCAAAAAGTTCCAAAATCAATTTGATATGTTCCATATTACTGAAGCTTATGTTTGTTCTTGTTTTTGTAAGTTCCTGGACTTCAGAACTTTTTATGGTGATGGACATTGGGGGTAAGAAAGCTGGAACTGGGCCTATGAAATGGCTCAGTGCATAAAAGCTCTTGCAGTCAAGCTTGGAGACCTGAGTTGGATCCTCATGGTAGACGGAGAATCCAATTTCCACAAATTGTCCTTTGACCTGTATACACACACCACTGGCATATATACACAGAATACATATACATGCAGTGTGTGTGTGTGTGTGTGTGTGTGTGTGATTTTTTTTTTTTTTTTTTTTTTTTTGGTTTTTCGAGACAGGGTTTCTCTGTGTAGCCCTGGCTGTCCTGGAACTCACTCTGTAGACCAGGCTGGCCTCGAACTCAGAAATCCACCTGCCTCTGCCTCCCAAGTGCTGGGATTAAAGGCGTGCGCCACCACCGCCCGGCGTGTGTGTGATTTTAAAAGACAGAATTTCATAGGCCTCGGCTTTGCTTATTCTTCGTGTTTATGATCAGGAGATGCTCTTACGGTTGCAGCAACTAACTCATCAGGTTTCCCAGAAATGTTCTCACAAGCAGAAGCAAGAGTAGCCAGAACAAAGTGGTTATCTACAAAGCAGCTTGCTAATGGGCAGATCACTCTTGCATCGTTCTGCCTATATCTAACAGGAACAGCTTACAGGAGGAAGGATCTATCTCGGCCCACGGCTGCAGAGGGTTCAGTCCATCATGGCATAGAACGTATCACGGAGCAGCTCAGTTCATGCCAACAAGAGCTAGCGGCAGAAGTTCCCATCACAGCGGACCTGGAAGCAGAGGGCAAGGCTACTAGAGGCCTTCATGGCCCTGCCCCTAGTGAGCCAGTTCTACCAGCTACACCCTCACTTCCCACCAGTTCTACAGTCTTTCAAAATAGCACTACCAGCTAAGGAATGAACGTTCAACTTGTGAGGGGGAAATTAATTCAACACAGCAAAGTCTCTGAGAGAATTTTAGCAACACCCAGGTGATGACTTGATTCAGATAAGAATTCTAGATAGCTTTTAGTCTCTTCCTGAAACTTTGGCTTAAGCCACTAAAGTAGCCAAAGGACAGATTTGAAATCACATTGTACACTAAAATTAATGGTTCAGTAATCTGAATATCTCCAAATACATGCTATGGGGGTGGGAGTGGGGGTTAAGGATCTAAGACACCATTAGGTGTCTTAGAAATACCCAGGCTGTTCAAAGGCAGAACAAAGAAATGGAAGTTGTCCTTGCAGCAGGCCACATTAAGGTTCAGGGACAAATAAATCAGTCTTACCAGGTAATATTAATGTTCTCAAGTGACTTCCTGGTTCAAATTAAGAATAGAACAATAAGAAAAAAATGAAAAGTCACAAGAGAACAAGAAGCTTTTCTAAGTATGAACATATTCTAAAATAAAGCCCTGGGGAAATATTAATGACTCAGCATTTAAGAATATATATATTCTGCCAAGCAACAAACACACCATAGCTGTGGCAGCCCTTATACAAAGAGGGTTAGGAATATGAGCCAGAGTTCCCTTTAACATCATGATATAAAATCAGTGTGCATTCTGCTAAACTGCATATCCGTTAAGAGTTCTACTAGAGTAAACAATGAATAAACCAAAATAAAATAAGAATGAAAAGAAGTGAACAGTTACTTCTACAAACCCAGGTAAGTTTCCATGAATTGTTCTCCAGAGACAATGTGAGAAAACTCTGCTAACTAAGGTTGAAGTCCACCATGATCAGATAGCCTCTGGGCTCAGGGCAATGTGGGAGACTCCCTTCATTGGCAGGACTTCTCCTTCTCTGACCTTGTCTGAGGAATTTACCCTCCCCACTTCTCACACACACACACACACACACACTCACACACACACACACACACACACACAGGCCTCTACCTGAGAAATGTCGTGTAGCCTCAATTAGAGTACAGCATTCCTTTCTTCTGATAAAACCTGTTCAGCCATCACCAGAGATTCCTGAAATGCTTCCCCATGCTAATGAGGTGTTTTGGTACCCTGATCCCTCATCCAATGACCTTTGTCCATCCTGGATGTCCCTACCTTCAGTCCCCCAAAACTTCATAAAGCTTGAATCACCCTAAGTAAAGTTGATCTGCCTCCTGATAAGTGGCCCCAGTGTGGTCATTCTCCATATGTACTCACAGGGCTTCTGAAACCCAACACCAACCCACACCCTCCCTCCCAACCCTCCCCCTTGTTGTCTTTACTCCCACTGCCTGATGATCCACAAGAGCTAGGAGACCCATAGGACAAGAGCCCAGATTTCTTCCATCTTGTTGCTCTACCAAGCAAAGCCTTGACCTCAGGGCCAAGGTGGCAATAACTGCCTTCCAGACAGCAAGATGAAGAAAGGTTGTTGATGTGCTCCCCAATGTTTTCACACATAATCCCTTTAGCCAGACGTTAGTGATAAGGGCATACTGAACTATGAGGGGAGCTATGAAATACAGGGTTCACTCTAGGCAACCATAGGTGAGCTTTAAAAAACAGTAATTGTATTGCCACAGAAGCAAACAAAACACTAGGAAAACACTAGTAGCTGGTTAGTCTCCCTGACCTTATCATGCCCCAGATGGAGTACAGAGAAGGTTGGGAATAAATATACAGAAACATTCTCTACATCAGTGCCAGCCTCCCTCATTATTTGGGGGATTCAAGGGAATATTTTCTTTGTCTCCGTGGCAGTGAGGTGTTTTCTTTTAGTTCTTCAGGCAGTTCTGTGATCAAACCTAGGACCTTACATGTGAAGTAAGCGCTCTAATCTCGACTAAATCGTCATCACCTTATTTTTGTGTTAATGAGTAAAGTAGAACAAAACTAACCTTTGCAAAGAAAGGCAGATCTTGGTTCATTCATCATAATTGCAGGAGAGAGGTAGGCTGGAACAAAGCGGCAGGGAGGAATTTAGACCTGAGGTGTTGAGTCCCAGAAGATGGAGAAGACCCAAGGAGGGATGGAGGCAAATGACTGTCACTTGCTGTCCTGTTGTTCTGACCTGGAACAACTCAAGGAGAACCTGTGCAGAGGCAAAGCGGCACAGCAGGAAAGCCCAGCACTGTGAAGGCTACCAAGCACATAAAGACAGAGGAGACAGACGCCTCCCAACCAGGACCCATCTTCCACAGCCCCCACCACCTCCTTCCAATGACATACAAAGGCTTCCGTGGCAGAGACTGAATGAATACTCCCATAAGCTTAAGCAACTTATGAGTCATACACAGGCCCCTTTCTGTTTCTACCACTGTTATATACCCTTGAAATGTTCTGGCTTCTCTAACCTAGATTTTCCTAGATAGGAGATATTCCTGGCTCTGGCCATCCCTCAGAGTAATGGGATGGGCAAAACAGATGGCAAGGAGAACCTAGAAGCTTCTTGAGCATGTTATTGTGTCTCAGAGTTTCATGACTTCATCTAATCTACAATATGAGCAAGATTTAGGGAAACTAGTGGAAGGCTCCTGTACCTTGTCTCTCCTTGAACCTTCACCAAACATCACAAGACTGTTTTGTTGAGCTTCATTAGTTGTTCGGATGCTCTGGTTACAATGTATGCTGTTCTTCAGATAACACTGGGGTCACACATGAGGTCTTCCCCCCAAAGAACAGTAAGACCCTAAATGAAGTTATCCTTTAACACGGCACATAAGAAATGGAGACTTGATTGCTCTGGCTGAAAGGATTCTGGTTTTTCTGTCCTAACAAGGTCAGCTTTCTGCAACATAGACTGTAGCTGCAGCCAAATCACTGTCCTGAGATGCCCCATGTGGGTTTTTCTCACTGGGTCTGCACCCACAGTCCTGGAAACCAGCCTCTGCCCCCAAACCAGCTCTCATCTTACCTGGCATTGTTACCTCTGGGTTCCTTGGAGACTCCAGTTCCTGTTTCATCACTCTCCACTACTGCTTCCTCCACCTTGGCCACCCCTGTTGCCCCTCACCCTCCTGTCATTGCCTGCACAAGTCATCCAACTAAGTATGACTTCTGGAACTCTCTGTGCCATAATCAGAGGGGACATCATCCTGCAATTTCACATTCTATCAACAAGAGACAGCATCAACAAGAGACAGAGCCCTTTTAAATTCCCCACAGCCTGAGGGTTGTCAGGGCCTCCCCATCTTCCTGTCTTCCTCTCCTTTGGGTTTGGTTGGGTCTCCAGGTAACCACTTAACCAAAGAGCCTTAAATGTGAAAGACAAGATGAGTTACTCTTGTTACCGTGTTACCTGCATCCATCACTCTCAGCCCACAGTCCTCCATATTACTTCTAGACTACAGTCCCTATAGACCTTTATTTCAACTGAATTATTTTTGGTTAGCTCATTGTCTTTCTGTTTTCAAAGATAAGACACTGAGAAAATTTCCCATTATCTAAAATATTTTGAATAAATAAAAACCTTATTTAGCTTAGTATTCTTTTACAGTAAACACATTGAAGATCTTCCTCAGATAACAATTGTCTTGGCAGTGGCTTGGCTGTTTCCCCGTTTTTCTGGAATGTGGGATCATCGTAAAGCCAGGTCCCTCTGTTTGACACTGTTCCCAAGGGAGCTGGGATCCAGGCCATGAGCACAGAGGAGTTTGAGGGTAAATATATCATTTGGACAACATAACCCTATAGACCTTTGACTGGTACCAAAACACCTATGATGCAAACTTCTAGGGAGAAGAGTCCTGTATGCCTGGTGCTTCCCAGAAACAAAAGGATGTGTTCAAATGCATCTAGAATAATCCAGCCTGACCTTATTACTCCTTACCATGTTTTTCCAGAAACAACAGTCACTCGGCTATCCCCAAATCTCTGAGTTATGTCAAACCTTGGACTTACCAATGCAAGAATTTGGTTTTGCTTGCTTGGCTTGGCTTTTTTATTCTGAGCTTTTTTTAGGCTTGTTTTCATTGTTTTTCAGACAAGGTCTTGCTGTGTAATGTAGTCCCAGACTGACTCTGAATTCCTGATCCTTGTGTCTCAGCCACCTGAGTTCTAGGATTATAGGTGTGCATCACCTCACCAATAACCTCAGAGGTAGGTGACATGAATACACACTAAATGTCACATAAATGTTGTATGTTGTCCGTTGCCTTCCAGAAACTTACAATCATATTACAAAGGCAAGAGGATGGCACATGGACCAGTGAGGAGAGCAGAGTGGCCTGTAACAGGGGGGAATCCAGCACAGGCTGCAGGTCAGAGTTCTTAAGCAAAGCCCCCAAAGAACATTAACAACACAGGTCCCTGAGCCTCATTCCCAAATAGTTTTATGACTAGGCGTGAACTAGGCTTTGATCTTTTAGTGAAAATTCCTAGGTGATTTTGATAATAGGAGTCTGTCTTAGTCAGGGTTTCTATCCCTGTGAAGAGACACCATAACCACAGCAACTCTTATAAAGGAAAATGTAATTAGGGTTGGCTTTCAGTTTCAGAGGTTAGTCTATTATTGTCATGGTGGGGGACATGGCAGCATCCAGGCAGACATGATGCTGGAAAAGGAACTGAGATTTCTACATCAGGACCAGCAGGCAACAGGAAGTGAATGTCACACTAGACCTGGCTTGAACATTTGAGACCGCAAAGCTCACTCCCTAGTGACACATTTCCTCCAACAAGGTCACACCTCCTAATAGTGCCACTTCCTACGGGCCTATGGGGGCCATTTTTATTCAAAGCATCACAGAGGCCAAAGACACAACCCAACAAAATAGCATAATAGGTTCTTGTGATTATTTAAAGCTTTCATTGCAACAAACCACAACCAAAAGTATAAGAGACTGTTTTTCACACCAATAGGCTCCATCACTAAAACAGAGGCTATTGGAACAGTTCGAACCAGTACTCTAAGTACCCCACATTGATCTTCCATTATTGAAAAGCAACTGAACTTGGAAGGACAACAAGCGATTTCAGGGGCACAAATGGATGGTTTTGGTTGATCCAAGTGATCACTGGAAGGCATTTAATTTCTTGTCCTCTTCGTCGGTCTGGGTTAGCCTCCATAGCTTGATCCAGAAACTTACTTCCCAAATCCAACCTGCTGCCCTGGCTTTGGCAGAACCACCAGTGAAACTTGATGATTATTCTTTGACCATGGACACCAACCTACATCTTCTTGCCAGTCCCACTTGCTAGGACAGAGCAGGGTCAGATCTAGTAACAGAAGAAAACGACCTTTAACTAACTTCTTCATTATACAAGGAGAGAGGGAGAGACTCAAAACCACAGGCACTGAGCTCCGGCCTGCTCTAGAAGGCAGATAGAAGAAGCCCCCACATACCTCCATACCACCCAAGATAAAACCACTGACAGATCTAAAATGCCAGCAAGGCAGAATTTGCCTGGCATACAGAAACAGCAGCCCCGTGATGCTTAGATGGGTCTGGGCAGTCAACCTTAGGCAGGGACAGGACAGGGAGGTGGGATGGCCTTCCAAGCACAGTGCCAGAGGCGTGGGCCGCCAGGAGGAAGGAGGCTCTTTCTGCCGCTGACTCATTCCCCGCACGGCAGGGAACGCTGCAGCTGTTCTTGCCGCCTTACCCCGCTCCACACCTACCATTTTCCTGGTTTGGGTTCCAACCTTAGCAACTTGCTCCAGCAGATACCACCACCAGCCCACTCAGCAAACCTGCACCCAAAGGACAACATACGTGTAGCATTTGCTACACCACCTTTTGCTGAAGCCCGGATGTCTGCAAAAGTAGAAAGGACCCATTGCTAATGAGCGGGCTTCAGGCAACACGGTCACCTACTAAGCCTGAGTTTGCACTGGTTTTCTCAAGTCCCAGCTCCAGCCCAGTGACAAGAGTCCTCTGAAACAGATGGCAGATGCTCCACACTCAACAACGGAGGAGACAAGCTCTCCTCATAGGTTTCTTGGCACCTCCAGCAAGGCCACACCTCCCAATACTTGCAAATAGCACCACTCCCTGGTGACCAAGCATTCAAATCTATAATGTGTGGGGACCTCTCTTATTCAAATCACCATACCCTGCAAGTTCACAGAGCCCACAAAGGGAATGCAGAGGCCCAGACAGGAAAATCTTGCCAAGGAAGTCATCCTGGTTGGGCAATGGGTTCCTCTGAAACGCTAGTCTCCAGCTCTGAGCCCTGGCTTGTCCCTTCCGGGAGGCGAGGGTAGCATCTCTTCACATAGTTCTCCAAACACTAAAGTCTGCTGTTTATTATATTGACTTGTTGGTTTGGTTTATTTGAGTGTGTATGTGCTAAAAGGACTACCCACTTCAACGTCAATCACTAGAGCTTTCTGTGTGTAAAGAGTCATGAGGTGGACCTCAAGCCACCTAGATTCTAACGTGGGGTCACACTGTGGAAAGAGAAAACTAACTCCCCATGGCAAGCGTTTGCCCGGGTGCAATATGCAAGTCACTAAATAAATGAGAGTAATTTTAATTTTTTAAGGAAAGCAGGCAACTATAGGTAATACATGTACATTGCTTTATGTGGCTCCATGACACTAGAGATATTTTTTTACTCTTCTATTATTTATGTATTTACTTATTTATTTATTTATTTATTTTAGTCAAATTAAATTCTATGAGACCTTCCTTTCCAAATGTGATTTAAAAGGTGACTTGGGGAGATAGATGGAGGTTGGGAGAGGGGTGGGAACTGTCTTTATCTTTCCCAAACACATAAGAACCGTGGTGCTCATGTGACCCAGAAAAAAAAGGGAGACAGCCTGCTCAGCACGTCTGTGCTCCCTCCACAGATATATGCCGCACATATATCTGACAATGAAAGACAGCTGTGTCCCACCCATACACATACCCCGCCCCCATACCAGCTCAACCATGAGGCAGAACCCCTGGGTAACCAACACTCAGCCAGGCAGTCACTGATTTTACATGACTTCCTGTTCCCGAGATGATGGATTCAGATGGACGGAGCTCCCTACTGTTGAGAAAGCTCCAGTCCTCTCAATGGTTCCAGGAGCCCTTCAGCTCCCCTTCACCCTTTTCAGCCTTCAGGATCTCCTGGCACGCTAGACCTCTCAGCCCCACCCTGTTTCCTTCTTCAAGGTGCTGATCCCTGAGACACCTAGATTTAGGGCCCACGTGTTGATTATCTATGTTTAAAACAAAAAACAAAACACAAAAAAACAAAAAACGAAACAAAACAAAACAAAAGCGTGGCAGTGATGGCGCATGCCTTTAATCTCAGCACTCAGGAGGCAGAGGCAGGCGGATTTCTGAGTTCGAGGCCAGCCGGGTCTACAGAGTGAGTCCCAGGACAGCTAGGGCTACACAGAGAAACCCTGTCTCGAAACAAAATTAAAAAAAAACAAAAACAAAAACAAAACAACCAAAAAAAAAAAAGGTGGCAAGTCTATAAGAACAGAATGCTTCCTGGTCCTATTTACCAATAAATATACCCAGTGACTGGGAAACTTCTTGGCACCCCATGGTGCTGGGGAATCTGCTGAATGAGTAAATTCATGTGCCATCTCCAGCCACTCATGTGACCATGTCAGTGAGATTTTTCTTTACTGTGAATAAATACCACAGAGAAACATCTCAAACAAGGGTTTGTTTGAGCTCCTGGTTCAGAAGTTCTAATCCATGGTCACCTGGCTACATCACTCAGGGCCTGAGAAGAGATGAGCATCATGGTGTGTAGAGTGTGTGGAGGAACAACTTCTCACATCATGGTTGACGGGAAGCCAAGGGATAGGGTCTGGAAACCTGGCACATCCTTCAGAGGCAAACCCCCGACTGACCTACTTCTTCCACAGTACACCTAGAAGACTCCATGACTTCCCCCACATTGTGCCCCTAATTGGGGATCAAGTGTTCAACAGGGAGTCTATAGGGGACATTTCATAGTCAAATTGTAACATTATCAAACATTCGTTTTTTATTTAAGATTTATTTATTTTATGTATGTGAATACATGTAGCTGTCTTCAGACACACCAGAAGAGGGCATCAGATCCCATTTATAGATGGTTGTGAGCCACCATGTGGGCTGGGACTTGAACTCAGGACCTCTGGAAGAGCAACCGGTGCTCTTAACCAATGAGTCATCTCTTCAGCCCATCAAACAGTCTTTTGACAGTAAACACCACCACCAGTGATCTCAGTCTTCAAGAACAGACCATCTCCTGGATGGAAAATGGGAACACACCTTTGAGTATTTCAAGTTGAGCCCATAGCTGAAGACAATGCAAGTCAATATCTAATCGCTAGGGATATACATATATGCAAATATGTTTATACTATTAAGATGGTTTCAATGACATAGCGTAGACTATGGATTGAATTGAACCAAATCATAAAGCCAGTTTGTATTCAATAACTTTCAAACTAAAGATTCAAACTTGGCCTGATATTCTTCACTTGCTTGCCACTCAGTGAGGAAATGGGCCATGAAAAGAATTCACATAAAATAAAAGACGTGGGTAAATGGTAATTTCTTGTTACCTGCCTAATTCCTTCCAAAAGAAGCTCTCCAAACCCAATGGTTTCAGCAGAATATGCAGAATTCTCCAAGACAAGAGTGCAACACCATGGGTCACTGGCTTTAACAGCAGTTCCTGTGAGGATACAAGGGATGTCTTTATCTGAGAAACAGCTGTCATTATGTCTGCATCCTGCTTCTCACTACAGAGGTGGCCATCTTTAGGGACATGAGGCCTGGCTACAGCCCATCCCAGGGAATAGAGCTTAGTACCACCATAAAATAATTGAATAAATGGCTATTTGAGTACGGGTGTATAGTTAAATGAAAGTAGCATGCCAAAGAACACAGGAGAAAGATGATGTTTCCAAACATGTAAAGTGGCTTTGTTTAAAGCAGTGCAGAAAGGAATCCGTTTGCACAGAGAGAAGGAACCAACCATCGCAGGCAGGCCTGGCTCCAAAGGAAGGAAGCTGTGGACGTGGGTTTTCACAGGCAGACTAGAGCCATCTGGTGGAAGCATTGAAAGCAGCCAAGAATAAGAATCTCTGAAAATCTGCTAGGGGAGGAGGGAACCACATTGTGAAAGTGGTGGCTGGTAAGAACTGCTTATCTTTACTTATGCATAAATTGAAATTCAACAAAATTAAACAACTTCCTTGGATGTAAGAGCGAAGTTCACTCAATATTAAGTTGGTCACTTCTTGGTAAGATTTAAATCAAATACAAACCAAAAAGTAAAAAGTTGATTCTGAAGAGCTTCAACAAAAGATACAATTATTCTGTTCTGAAACTTTCACCTTTTGCTTTTTCTTGAACCCAGGAATATACAGAGCCAGTCACATAATTTTGGCTTTTTTGGTTTTTTGTGGGGGTAGGGGGGTGGGGGGGAGATATGATCTCATATAACCCAGGTTAGCCTCAAAATCACTATGTAGCTCTCTTAGTTTGGATTTTATTGCTGTGAAGAGACACCATGACCAAGGCAAGACTTATAAAGGAAAACATTTAATTGGGACTGGCTTTCAGTTTCAGAGGTTTGGTCCATTATCATCAAGGTGGGATCATGGCAGCATCCAGGCAGACATGGGGCTGGAGAAGCTGAGAGTTCTACAACTTAATCTGCAGGCAGCAGAAGGAGACTGCCACATTGAATGTAGCTTGAGCATAGGAGACCTCTAAGGCCACTCCCATAGTGACACACTTCCTCCAACAAAGTCACACCTACTCCAATAAGGCCACACCCCCTAATAAAGCCCCTCCCTATGGGCCAAGCAGTCACACACATGAGTCAAGGGACACCATACCTATTCAAACCACCACAGTAACTAAGGAGAACTTTGACCTCCTAATCCTCCTGCCTCAGCCTCCAACACCCTAGGACTACAGATACATACTGCTATGCATAGTCTATGCAATGCTGGGGATTAAACCTGGAGCCTCGTGCACCCTAGGTAACCCTCTACTATCTGAGCTACAGCCACAGCCATGATGATTCCAGTGGCTTGGTTTATGCCCCAGAAGCAAAGATGGGAATCCTGCTGCCTGTCTGTGCCCCTTACATGGAAGTGCAGTGGCCACGTTTTTTCTTAAGTTTGTGCTGCACTGTCAATACCACCCATTATCATTGGTGGCAGCAAAAAACATTTCAAATAGACTACTATTTAGTCCAAGAGTCAACAAGAGTGTCCTACCTCAACTGCATAAGAACTACAAATATTTGCCTCATTCTGATCTAGTTTAGGAAGAGATGTTGTTGGGCTTGAAACTCATAGAATGGATTTGCTGAAGGCATGCTTTTATGCCAGTGTGAGTCTGGGCTTGCTCTTAACAAGTAGAGCACGCAGGATACTATGCAAACAGAAGTGTCTATGCCAGCAAAGATATTCTTCTTCAGGCCCAGTCTCAAAGGTTAGACATGTATGACCAAAGGACAAACCAATAGAAGAAAAAACACCCAGGATTATCAGAATTGATGAACGCCTAGGTGAAAAGGACCCTGCTTGAAGATGTGAAACAGCTTATACAGCATCCCATACCTGTAGCCTATGGGCAGGAATGGCACTCAACTGCACTGTAGGTTTCTAGTGAATCACCTTTGTCACTGATCAGTCTTTAGATTCCTGAGACTAACCATTAATTATTCTCCCATCCAAGTGGCTCAGGGGTTAAGAGCACTGACTGCTCTCTTCCAGCGGTCCAGGGTTCAATTCCCAGCAACCACATGGTGGCTCACAACCATCTGTAGTGGGATCCAATGACCTCTTCTGGTGTGTCTGAAGACAGCTACAGTGTACTCACATACATAAAATAAATGGTCTTCTCAAGGATCGAGCCTTCTATTGTCAAGCTAGAAGAAAATCAGTTCCATCATGTAGTAGAAACTGGTGTGTGGTCACCAGAACCCATGAGCTGACATGGCTCCAGACTCCCTTGCAGCTAGTGAAACATGTCTGATCCAGTCAGCACAAAAATGCTAGAAGAAAAGTACTTTCCTTCCTGAGAAGGGCTCATTACAAGTGTCCCTTTCTTGATTTTCTCAATTATCTATGCAGATCTAGAATGTAACAGAACCACAGATTTCAGTTTCAAAGAAGAATGCCTAAGCCACTGAGTGGGCATATGGAACAGAGACCCACCAGGTCCTCTCACCTCAGACTCTGACATGAATTATGGGCAAATGTACATTGCTTGCACCCGTGTGTTAAGAGGGTAAGAATGCTACAGCTGCCGTCTCTCACTCTAAGGATGCCACCCATGTTGCTCACTTACAAATTAAATGTTATATGGACACAGGCTTACTGAAAGAAGCCAGATTTATTTGGTACATCCTAGCTGCAAGGGAGTCAGGGAATGTAGTTTTTCTGGCATTGTTTTCTGAATACGAACAATTACTAAACTATAGAAAAATCAACAAAGTGTTATCCTGAAAAAAGCAAACTATGTCTAGAAATTAGAGCCCCGAAAGCCAGTAACAACAATTGACTTGCAAATTTCACAACTAGTCACAGAAATGCAAAATTATGCTCACTCCCAAAACAGATGAGCAGTATTTTACAACTACTGTATTGTACTGTATTGGTGATAGCACATGTCTTTGATCCCAGCACTTGAGAGGCAGAGGTGGGTGTATATCTGTATATTTGAGGCCAGCCTGGTCTACAGAGTGAGCTCTAAGACAGCCAGGGCTACATAGTAAGACCCTATCTCAAAAAAAAAAAAAAGCCTTAAGTTATAATTTGGCCATGGTGTGAACAAATAGTACCATTATGTCACATTAGTGAAGGAAAAGAATTACTCCACCCATTTTGGAGAATAAAGTTGAACACCAAGTAGTTAAAGATATGGAATGAGACTCAACACAGCAAGTCTGTGTCTTAGCAACAGAGTATTCCACCCTGGCAGCTAAATATCCAGAAGTGACTCAAATTTGTTTCATACACAGCCCATTGATAACAACTAGTCAAACTAGAGGCCTGAATGCAGGACAATATTCTTCCCTTATTCCACCTCAGAAGGGAGTAAAACATAACATTTTGGTAAATGTTATTTATTATTTATAAATAATATTTATTTATTTATTTATTTATAGTAAATGTTGAAAACTTTCTCACATGACAGCCTCTGTAGGGATAATGTTTATATACACTGTGTGGAAGATGTGTCTCTGTCCTCCCTTGCCTGCCTAAGGCACCCTCTTATTGGTTAAAATAAAATGCCTATGGCCAGGTTGGAGAGATGGCTCAGTTGTTAAGAGCACTAACAAGCTCTTCCCAAGGTCCTGAGTTCAAATTCCAGCACCACATGGTAGCTCACAGCCATCCATAATGAGACTGATGCCCTCTTCTGGTGTGTCTGAAGACAGCTACAGTGTACTTACTTACATATAATAATAAATAAATCTAGCTGGGCAGTGGTGATGCATGCCTTTAATCCCAGCACTTGGGAGGCAAAGGCAGGCAGATTTCTGAGTTCAAGGTCAGCCTGGTCTACAGAGACCAGGTCTACAGGACAGTCAGGGCTATACAGAGAAACCCTGTCTCAAAAAAATCAAAAACAAACAAACAAACAAAACCTGCCTATGACCTATAACAAAAGGCAGGATAGCAAGGTGAGATAACCAGCAGAGAGAAAAACTCTGGGAAAGAGTAAGAGGTGGGATATTTGCCACAGGGATGTGCAGGATGTGGAGGATGCCGAGGATGCCAGACTTGTGAAACTGCCATGTGGCAGAACTTAGATTAGTACAAACGGAATAATTAAATTATGAGCTAGTTGATAACAAGCCTAGCTTAAGGCCTAGGCATTAATTAATAAAAAAAAATCAAGCCTTGGGCTGGAGAGATGGCTCAGCGGTTAAGAGCACTGATTGCTTTTCCAGAGGTCCTGAGTTCAAATCCCAGCAACCACATGGTGGCTCACAACCATCCATAATGAGATCTGACGCCCTCTTCTGGTGTGTCTGAAGACAGCTACAGTGTACTTACTTAGATATAATAATAAATAAATCTTTAAAAAAAAAAATCAAGCCTCCATGGGGTCAAGGAAACCACAAGAAGACCTACAGAATCAACTAACTCGGGTCCATGGGGGCTCACAGACACTGAACCACACAAACCAAAGAGTATGCAGGAGCTAGACCTAGACACACACACACACACACACACACACACACACACGTTTGTAAGAGATGTGCAGCTTGATCTTCATGTGGGTCCCCTAACAATTGGAGCAGATGCTGTCTCTGACTCTGTCGCCTGCCTGGTTGGGCCTCAGTTGGAGAGGAAGTGCTTAGTCTTGCTGGGACTAGTGGTCCCAAGGGGGCCTTCCCCCTCTCTGAGGAGAAGGGGTGGGGTTAATGGGGGGAGAGGTTTATAAGGAGGAAGATGGGGGACTGTGACTACTAGAATGTAATATAAATTTTAAAATTATAGGAAAAAATAAAATTCACATATTACCACATGGAGAGAAAAGCCTCCATGTCATTATTTGGGAACTGGGGTGATATTAAAAAAGCCCTACAGTGACCAGCCTCACTGGAAGGCCTTCTCATAATGCAAAGATTTGTTGTCTTCAAAGGCTACAAGAATGAGCCTTTTAGTAGGACAGAAGCCAGCACTGATGAAAAGGACAGTTTGCAGAGCTAAACTTGGAGAGATAACAAGTAAATCATAGTAAAGTCAAGTGATTCATCCTTCCATGACACCCAGACTCCAATGTGCATGGTGACATCCTTCTACCTCTTATACCTAGCATAAAAACATTTCTCAACAACTCATGGTCAACAGTAATGTGCCTTGCCATTCAGTTTCAGTTTCTATCCAAGACAGACGTCTTGAGACCCTCATGTTGAAAAGCAGCCTAAAGGTCAATGGTGATACAGCTGTAGTCATCCAGAATGCCCAAATTCAGGCCTGCACGGTGGAACCCACACTGACTGCTTGACAAGCAAAGAAGCTACTGCTGGGGCTGCAAGATCACTCACTTGTTAAGAACACTTGTTCTCCCGGAGGACCTGGGTTCAGTTCCCCACACCGGTGTCAAATTGCTCACGAGGATCTAAACACTAGTTCTAGGGAATCTGACACCCTCTTCTGGCCTCTGCAGGAAACTGCACAAATTGGTACCTGTAAACTCATGCAAGCACATACACATAAAATATTTTAGAAGGAGGGAGCTACAGTGCCAATTAAGATCATCTTTCAGATTGTATCCTCACAGAGCATATATCTTAATACCTAGCACTCATACAAGTGTTAAATGTTTGCTAAAGGGATGTCTCAGTGACAGAGTCTGGATCACTTTCTGCATACTGTTGCTATCTGGCCTGCAAATGAAATTCCAGGATAAACACGGAGCCAGTAAGTCACTAACAGAGCTGAATGGTGGTATATGTACAAGAAATTCTTGTTAGGATGCCAAGAGGAGGTAGAGGAAGAAGATGGGATGTATTCCAGCTGGCATGACTCTGTGCATCCTTCTGCCAAAAGAAGTGAGGAGTCAAAGACACATCTCCAAGCCAACTCGGTGAATTCAGAAGCTGGGAAGTTTCACACTGTCTCTCTGCATAAATAACAGGCACAGCGTTCATTCTCTCCAGGGTCCTGTTTCAACACCTTTAACAAGCCGGACAGAGAAGACTAGAGTTCTGATCAGTTCATCTGGCATACAGAAAGGAAGAAATTTATTCTACTAAATAGTTATTAGGATCCAACCTACTTCCTTGCCTGCTTTGGAGATTGAAGAATAGATCGATGCCAAGATAAGAATCATAAACCTTCTCTCGTGAAGCAATTACACATCCCTGGGTTTACCCAAAACACATCTTGATCTTTGAAGGAAGCCAGCCTTGAAAACCAGTTTCTCCCCAACCCTATAGAAGGAAGACAGCACAGCAAATGGTGTGTTAAATGGTGTTTAACCTGGGATCATGAAATCTAGAAAACAGAGTATTGACAGAAAAAAAACAAAAACCAACAAACAAAAAAACAGAAAGAATCTCAGGGTTAAGTGAGCCCATCTCAGATCATCCTTACTCAAAGTTTGAGGCACCTTTTCCTCTGCATTCTTCTTGCTCCCCACCCCACCCCTAGACCTAGTAATTTGCTACTTTCAGGTCCCCTTCCTTCTAGATTCTAGACTGTATACCTGTTCTTTTTTCTTCAAAGAAAAATCAACTGAAAGTAATTCGTTATAACTATCATAGTTAGCTCCTGTTCTGGTTTGAATCTGAACTGTCCCCTAGTGGCAGCAATTTGGGGTTTTGGGGAAATGGTGGCATCATACAGACTCTAAGCTCATCCATGGAGTAATCTATTGATGGGTTCATCAATAGATGGCTATATTGGGACATGATGGGAATTTCAGAAAGCCTTGTAGGAGGCAATATGTTCTTAGAGGCTTTATCTTGTCCCCACCCCTTTCCTTTCTGTTTCCTGCCACCATGAAGTAAATAGCTACCTCATCCACAATCTGACCACCATGACATTCTGACTCACCTCATAACCCCAAACACCAGAGCTTCTGAACCCTCTGAAACCATCAGTCAAAATAAACCTTTCCTCCTTCAAGGAAGCCAAGCCAGTAAAACCCAAACACAGGAGAACACGACCACCTATTGCCAAAACACCAGGCTAGAGCCGCCCAGGAGCCGTTCCTTTCTTTGCTCACCTAGCTACCTGTGGAACATCCCCAGCCCTTTCTACCCCATCAACTAGGACACCAAGCAGTTAAATGAGGTATGAGAATTCACAAAGCCAAGAAAGCAAAAAGCTAGATAAATGTATTCAATGGTGTGACAACTAAGATGTTTTAGGTATACAACTAAAAAAAAGCAAAAAGATTTAAGCTAGATTTCTGTTTCCACTCTGCCCAGGTGCCCCATTCATCCTAGTTAAGGAGAGGAGGAAATGCCTATTGCTGAACTCAAGAATGTGTGCAGTGAAGGAAGTCCACTGCTGCCCTTAGGGGTTTGGTGTCCTAAAACGAGTCTGTGTCTTTTGTTGCATCCGCTGAAACGGTGGCATGGTAGTGTCCGGATTGTTTTTTCTTAATGATCTCAAGGGCAGTAGCAGACGAAATAACACTGGTCAAAGTACATGATTGAATGAGCTACCTAGAGGCTAGAGTATCCTACCGCTCTTCCAGAGGACCCAGGTTCAGTGCCCAGTACCCACATTAAGCAACTCACATCTGCCTATAACTTCTATTCCAGGAGACTTGGTGCCTCGTGACCTCCATGGGCACCTGCATGCTCATTGTGTGCATAAACTCAATACAGACACATACACACACATATACAATAAACATTTTGTTTTCTTTTAAGACAGAGTAGCCCTGACTTTATATATATATATATATGTATATATGTATATATATACATATATACACATACATACATACATACATACATATATATATTTTGTTTGTTTTTGGTTTTTGGTTTTTCAAGATGTGGTTTCTCTGTGTAACCCTGGTTGTCCTGGAACTCTGTAGACCAGGCTGACCTCGATGGAACTCAGAAATCTGCCTGCCTCTGCCTCCCAAGTGCTAGGATTAAAAGTGTGTGCCACCACTGCCCAGCAAATATTTTTTAAGGAAAATAAATTAGAAAATTATGCAGTAGGCCTCCTTACCTATAGTTTTTCTGCCCCTGTTTCAATTACTGTGATTAACCATGACCTAAAAATGTTAAATAGAATTTTCTAGAAATGAAGTTTATAAATTTTAAGTAGCTTTCACTCTTGCCCCACATGGTTTTGTAGTATTGTTTTTGCTAATAGATGCTTAATTTCTAAAAGTCTGACAGGTGTAGTGCAGGTAAGGCAAGCGTCTTTCTAATCATTAACTAAATGAAGCATTAGAGTACATCCCCCATGTTTGAGGGAAGACTCCTGTATCCTCTCTGCTTTTAGAAATATTACAATTTCTCTAAAGTAAATTGCCTTGGACTTTATTTTTGGTTTGTGTGTAGTTTAGTTGTTTGTTATTTGGGTAGCCTGGAACTCACTCCATGGTTTGTGGCAACCCTCCTTTCTCAGACTGGTTTTAAGATGTACATGCCACACCAATTCAAGTCAAAACGTTTTAAGAGGAAAGAGAGACATTGAGTTGAATCAAAAGGTTTTAAGCTCCTAAGTTTCAGTAAAAGGAACCCCATTAACAACAACGGCACCTCTCTACTAAAGTGCTCTCAACTGCCTTGGATACATCTAGAATTCAGATACTGAATGACAACACTTTAAACACACATGCACGCACACACACACACACACATACACACACATCAGATGGTTCACAACCATCTCTAACTCCAGCATACTCAAACCCTTAAAAAAAGTATAAACTCTCATAAATAGAATCAGAGAGCATCATATTTTGAAGACCAAAGTAGCCAACAGCACAAAATGAGTGACATCAGTTATCAATTAGATCATCCTAAACTTAACATCAAATCTATCTCTTCCAGGCTCCTTGGAAGGACACCATTTGAAGGTAACTAAAGTTTTACTTACTAATAAAGTACATCCATTGTTCAAAGTTAAGTTGTAACCTGCAAAACACTGAGAAAACAGATAAACACAAAGAATACATATAGCTTCTATTTAAGGAATAGATTCCTTCCTGGAGAATCATACAAGTAAATAAGTGACTATCACTGCCCTGGTATTGAACCACAATAAATTATCCAAAACTGTACTCTTTACAGACCAAGTAAACATTGGATATTTAGTTTCATGATAGAGACAACCTGCTCTAGAATCCGGAGACTGAATGACATCAGTTTAAACACATACACACACACACACACACACCACACACCAGATGGTTCACAACCATCTCTCCAGCTCCAGAGAATCCAACACCCTCTTCTGGCCCTACAGGCATGTATATACATTTCACAGGCACACAAAATAAACACAGAAACAAACATTTAAAAATAGCAGAAAGGAGAAGTCTAAGTCTTTCTGTCCATAAGGGTAATGAGTAGACCGGCAAGTTTATTGGAATTGGCTTCGTCAGAATTATGAAATGTGTAATCTTATAGCAGGAGGGGACCATTAACTCCAGAAGAAAACAATGGAATCTCAGAAAGAAAACTGTTTAACATTCTAACATCTCTGGTTCCATCTCCCACTTCCCAACTTGGTGGGACACTGAAGATAACAGGCCACAATATCAGTCTAGTAGTTTAGGAACAGAATGGACTCCACTCTCATTAAAGATTATAGTGAGGTTACAAGGACATGGGTCATTAAGCAAAGTGCCTGATATGAAAGCGTGAGGACCTGAGTTTAGGCCCCTAGCACCTATGTCAAGTTTGGATGTGACAGTGCTTGTCACCCCAGAACTGAGGATGCAGATACAATTAGATACTGAGAGCTTCCTGGCAAGCAAGCCTTGTTAGGGTGGTGAGATTCAGGCTGAGCAAGAAAGATCTTGTTTCAAAAACTAGGAGAAGCCGGGCAATGGTGGCGCATACCTTTGATCCCAGCACTTGGAGGCCAGAGGCAGGTGGATTTCTGAGTTCGAGGCCAACCTGGTCTACAGAGTGAGTTCCAGGACAGCCAGGGCTACACAGAGAAACCCTGTCTCAAAAAAACCAAAAACAAAAACAAAGAAGGAGAACAAAGGAGGAAGACACATGACATTGACATGTTGCCTCCACATGAATGTAGACACATGTGCATACATGCCAGCACACACACGTGTATATATGTATAATATGTATATTATATATTATATATGTATACAATATAATGTATATAATATGTATATTATACATATATATAATGTATATATGTATATAACACACATATATGTATATAATATATATACAATACACACATGCAAACACACAATATCATTAATGTCATTGAGATCTCACTCTGGACAACTCTGTATTCCCCTAATCTTGTAATATCCACTGAAAAATTCAGAGGCTCATAGAATTGAATATTTGGTCACCAGGGAGTGGTGCCAAGAAGGGATTAGGAAGTATGGCCTTGTTGTGGTTGGTGTGGCCTTATTAGAGGAAATGTGTCTCTGGGGATGAGCTTTTGAGTTTTCAAATGCTCAAGCTAGGTCTAGTGTCTCTTTCTTCCTGCTGTCTACAGGTATAGATAAAGAACTCTCAGCTACTTCTCTAGTACCATGTCTGCCTGCATGCTGCCAGGCTCCCTGCCATGGTGACCATGTACTAAACCTCTGAAACTGTTATCACGTAGAATATTAAATGCTTTTCTTTATAAGACTTGCTGTGGTCAGCCAGGCGGTGGTGGCACAGGGCTTTAATGTTAATACTTGGGAGACAGAGGCAAGAGGATCTCTATGAGTTTGAGACCTACCTGGTCTACAGAGTGAGTTCCAGGACAGCCAGGGCTGTTACACAGAAGAACTCTGTCTCAAAACAAACAACAACAACAACAAAAAGAGTTGCAGTGGTCATACTATCTCTTCACAGTAATAATAGACCACTGACTAAGACACCATCTAAATTTCAGTCAGGTTTTACACCATTCCTAAAATCTCTGAAACAAGCAACTTGTCCTACAGGCCTTTGTTCTGCCCAAGTGATTGACAGGCCTGTTGTTTATACCCTTACAGGAAGAGGCAATGGTATGTGTTCCTTATCAGAAAGTCTCCTGATAAGCAGTAAGCTTGCTGCTGAAGGTGAGTAAAGATAGTGTGTAGGTCCGTGAAAGGCAGCCTGGTTCCTGATTAAGCTAAGGCTAGAAACCCCGGTGATCCTAAAGGGACAGCAGGCATTTTGCCTGGTTCCTGGACACTAGACTCCTGACACAAGGCTGCAACCCTCTACAGATTTGTGGCCATCAGTCATGTAGGCCCCTTCATAGGTAGAGGGCATAACCACAGAACATGTAACCTCAAGACAGATCTCCATTTTAATGAGGTACCTAAAGTTCTGAAGGGCTTAGTCAATTAACCTTTCTTTTCTAGACACTCCTCCCTGCAAAAGGTATTTAACCTCAGGCCCGCCCTGAGAAGTGAGGTTTGGTTTTACTCATCCACTTTCCACCATGACAATAAATGTCTTAAAACCATGGACTGCCTCTTTTCATCAAGATCAGCCATGGGGCACAATGGAGAAGGCTTTTGCCTAAAGAGCCACTGTCTAACCTCTCATAGAAGGTTTCTCTGTACTTCTAGCCACAGCCAAGCTCAAGCCAAACACCACTGTCAAGCCAAGGACTATCCCCACAGGTCCCAGATGGAGCTCACCCCCTTTTTCCCCTCAGCCCCGGGCTAGATCCAGCCTGCGGGCCTCCACTCCATTCTCAGCACTTCTGCAGCTCCCAGTGGTGCCTGGGTGACCAAGAGCCTGATAACCAGATGACCCCGGCCTTCCTGCAGGCCTGAGAACCCCTAAGCCAGCTCCAGTTGTACCTGCACCTCAGATTGTGCTTTCCCACCCCCGGAGCAGTGTCCCGAAGCTTCCTCATAGCCCGACACCCACCTGGTGACAACAGCATGGGGTAAGTGCAGTCAAACTTCCTGTGTCCTGCCTCCCCAAGCAGCGGAACCCTGGGGCAGAGCAGGCCTGGGACCTCACTAACCCTAAAATACTTAGGGTTAATGATGTTCCAGGAAGCTTTTGGATGTCATAGCACCTCCCAGGACCAGCTCTTGTTCAGTCATCACAGTCCTGCTGCTCCGGTCCCTATCTTATAAATTGTCAGTTATAAG
This sequence comes from Tokudaia tokunoshimensis, assembly GCA_036184795.1. Lineage (NCBI taxonomy): Eukaryota > Metazoa > Chordata > Mammalia > Rodentia > Muridae > Tokudaia > Tokudaia tokunoshimensis. Next base: position 36,990,721 of record BTHU01000019.1, read on the forward strand.
TGAGGAGCCCCAATGTCATCCAATCATATTGATACCCAACTAGCTACCTCACAGTGATAGTTCAAACTCTCCCAGACATCACTCCATTAGTTGTACCTCATTGTTGTACATGTTTACATTTGTTTAAAACCTTCAAAGACAGATAGATTAGCTGTGGTACCTGGGGCAAAGTAGGAAACTCAAATCAATAATAGATAAACTGCTGGACTTAAGAGGAAGGGAAAGATTCTGTGGAACTAAGAGTTTGAAGAATATGGACTCTGGGAAGCTCCCTTGTGCTCCTGAGATACCAAACAGCCTCCAGAATACGCAGAACAGAATAACTGTTCAGAAAAGCCCTCTGACTGATCACCAGGCTCTGCACAGGAGGAAAGAAGAGGTAAAATTGAGCTGTAAGCTCTATGACGAGGTGATAAGAGATACACACAAGTCACTAACATCTGATGACAACAGTGTCAGTCAACTGAAGTGATAACAGCACTTAGAAACATAGACTTTTGTCTAAAACCAGAGAAGAGAAGCTAGAGACAAAACTCCCAGAACTTAAAGGAGACTCTCAACTGCAAGGGTCAATGTTCCACTTCTGATGGTGGATGGAACACCTAGAAAGAAGATAGATATGGAAGGAGAACCCTTGAGCCTCACTATACAGCAGCCAGGCTTGTGGTAGCTAAGCTCAGTAGTCAACTCGACAATGTCTGTATTCAACTAAAACCTAAGCAGCTATACATGCCTGTGTGGGATTTTCTTCATTTGATGATTTGAGATAGGAAGACCCAACCTAAATCTGGGACACACCTTTCAGTGGCAGCACATATAAAAGGACACAGAAGAGGGAAGATTTTGCTTTTCGCTTGCTTGTCCTCACTCTCACTGGCAAGTTCATCTTTCCTGTTGCTGAGGCATTCTTTTGCTAGTATTAGAACCTACTTCTTCAGGATTCCAGCACAGACTGAAGACCAACAGCTCTTGGGAATCCTCTGGGACTCTGGCACCTGATTGACATCCAGCCTTATGGACTGAGCCACAATCTCTGAACTAGATTCTTGGTCCAGGAACAGTCATTGTTGCATTAGCCAGACTACAGACTGTAGTCACACTAACAAATCATCTTTTTATAGATGATTGATAGATAGATAGATAGATAGATAGATGAAAAGATGGATGGATAGATGGGTGGATGGATAGATAGATAGAGATAGAGAGATAGAGAGATGGATAGATGATAGATGGATAGAAATACTAATATATATAAAGATAAATTGTATATTTATTCTATCAGTTCTGTTCCTTTAGAGAGTTCTAACAGAAGACTCCATAGAATTCTCTATAGAACTTTCTTCTCATGATAGCCATTCTTCTCATATCCAGAATTCAAAAACCATGAAATATCTGCATGGTAGGACATATTTATACCACAAAACAACTCTCAATGCACTTTTAACAGATAAAGGACACTAAGTATCTTCGCTGGCCCCATCAATAAAAGGAAAAAAATCTCGGAAATTGGTGAATATGTGAAAATTATATAAAACACTGATAAACCATAACATGTCAAGAAAAACAGAAAATTAGAAATTATTTTGAGATGAATATCCATGGAACCAAAAAAGTCCAAGAGTAAGGGCAAAAAGCTTTATTCCCAGCACTCACAAGGCAGAGGCAGGGGGATCCCTGTGAGTCTGAGGCCTGCCTGGTCAAAACAGCAAGTTCCAAGCCATACAGGACTACATAGTGAGACCTTGTCTCAAAAAACAAAACAAAACAAAGAAAAACTGCAAAAAGAGGAGCAGCAATAGACAATAAGAGAGATTTGTATTAGTCGGGTTCTCTAGACTCACAGACGTATGGGTAGTCTCTATATAGTTAGGGAATGTGTTGATGACTTACAGTCTGTAGTCCAACTCCCCAACAATGGTCAGCAGCAGCTGTGGATGGAAGTCTAAGGATCTAGCAGTTGCTCCCAGGAGGCAAGCAGTCAAGGAAGAGAGAGAGTGAGTGAGAGAGTGAATCTTCTTCCTATGTCCTTATGTAGGTCTCCAACAGAGGGTGTGGCCCAGATTAAAGGCGTGTGCTGCCACACCTTTAATCCCAGATGATCTTGAACTCAGAGATTTCCCTGTCTTAATCTTCGGGAATTCTTAGCCACTATGCTTCAAGATCTCCATGCCAAGATCCAGGTCAGAAACTTGTATCTCTGAGCTTCCAGATTAGGATCACAGGTGAGCCTTCCAATTCTGGATTGTAGCTCATTCTAGATATAGTCAAGTTGACAACCAGGAATGGCCACTACAGGATTAGGGCAAAGAAGATACATAAAATATCAAAACACAATAGAAAGAACTAAACCAAAATGTACACTTTTGAAAAGGCAAATAAATTGAGAAATATTTAACTAGACAGACAAAGAAAAGAAGAAAAGAGATAATGGTCAGGTTACTAAAATCAAGTATGAAGATGAGATACTACTACTGAATTTACAAAAATAAAATGACTGTAAATAAAGGCTGGAAATGATGTCATCAAATTCAATAACCTAAGTGAAATTCTTCACAGTACACAAACTATGAAAAATGACTCATAAAGAAACAAAAACTGTAAATAAACCTATAACCTATAGAGAGGTTGAATGAGTAATTTTTACAATTTCTACAAAGAAAATCTAGGACAGGTGACTTCACTGTAGAATATTATCAAACACTAATATTGAAACTCTATTAACAGTAATCCTCAGACTTTCAAATTCTAGAAAAGGGGAGGACATGCAACTTTTTAAAGATTCTACTAACATCTTTGTGTTAAAGCCAAACTATGACACTTGTGCTGGTTTAAGTAAGAGTGACCCTCGTAGGCTCGTATATTTGAATGCTTAGTCATCAAGAAATGGCAGTACTTAAGAAGAGTGGAGGTAGCAGGGCAGTGGTGGCGCACGCCTTTAATCCCAGCACTAGGGAGGCAGAGGCAGGTGGATTTCTGAGTTTGAGGCCAGCCTGGTCTGCAGAGTGAGTTCTAGGACAGCCATGGCTACACAGAGAAACCCTGTCTCAAAAAAAAAAAAAGAAAAGAAAAGAAAAAGGATTGGAGATGTGGCCTTATTGGGGTAGGTGTGGCCTTGTTGGAGGAAGTATGTCACTGTGGGTGGACTTTAAGGTTTCAAAAGCACCAGCCAGGCCCAGTATCCCTCTCTCTTCCTGCTAAGAGGATATAGCTCTCAGCTACTTCTCCAGCACCATGTCTGCCTGAATACTGCCATGCTACCTACCATGGTGACAATGGGTTAGACCTCTGAAACTGTAAGCAAGACCCAATTAAATGCTTTTTTTATATATAAGAGTTGCCATGGTCATGTTGTCTCTTCACAGTGACAAAACAAGGTCTAAGATACTACAGTCTAAGAAACCAATATATATGTTGAATTTCTACACACGAGTAATGAACAATCTGAAAGGAAATTAAAACAATTACTTTTCACAAGTGTCAAAAACAGTAAAGTACCGAAGAATAAATTTATCCAAAGAAGGCAAAGATGTGTACATCAAAGCATGCTGAAAATTCTTAAGAAAGTCAAATAAATAAATAAATGCCCTGTTATCATAAACTGGTACCTAAGTGGTATTTCCAAAAATATGTGAAGATTTAATCCAAGCGCTATCAAAACCCAAGTGCCTTTTGTAAGGGACAAGCTGAAAGAACATTTTTGAAGGATCCAGAGCATCCAAAAGCAGCGGAAAAGAAGACAGAAGTGAGGAAACCCACACACACAATTTTGCTACTCAGCACAAAGCCGCAGTAGTCAAAGCAGTATAGCACTGCATAAAGACAGATCTTATCAGGATGGCTCAGTGGTTAGGAGTGCTGGCTGTACATCCACACGGACCTGAATTCAAATCCCAGCACCCATATACCAAGGCAGGCCTATACTCACTGTGCCTATAGCCTCACTGGTAAAGGAAAGGGGACAGAGATAGAGGGTCCCTAGGACTTGCTGGCTGCCAGCCTAGCCAAAAATCTGACCGTTCAGAGAAAAACAGCCTCAAAGAAATGAAGCATAAAGTGTTGAGAGCAGTGGTTCTCAACCTTCCTAATGCCGCAGCCCTTTAATACAGTTCCTCATGTTGTGGTGACACCCAGCCATAAAATTATTTTTGTCACGACTTCATAATTCTAATTTTGCTATGGCTATGAATTGTAATGTAAAAATCTGATATGCAACCCTTGTCAAAGGGTCATTTGACATCCACACTCCCAGTAAGTCACCACCCACAGGTTGAGAACCACTGTGTTAGAGGAATACACTCAGCACCCTCCTCCAGCCCCTGTGCTTACTCATACATACTAATATGCACATGCAAAGCACACACACACACACACACACAGAAGTTAGATCCAGATCAGTGAAACATAATTGAATGTTCCAAAGTTATATCCTTAGACCCGTCATCGACTGACCTTGCTAAATGCCAGAGTGTCATGTGAGTGTGTTGATTGGGTCACCCCGTTCTCTTTCCTTTATAAATTTCCAAAGTTATTGTTTGTATTTGCTGTGCTTATTGAGAAAGAATTTGCAAGAAAGACATATCTGATTGTCATCCAAAAGTTCTGACAAGTTTGGAGACTTCTCCCCCTCCTTGTCCTTTGAGTCAAGGATTAGCCACTCTATCAATGACAGCATTAACAGGAATGCAATTCTGCCCAGCCAAGAAGCTGGAGGAGGCAAGGTTCAAGGCTCATATGAAGTGCTGCAGAACAGCGTTATGCCTTGACAGGCCCAAGCTCAGGCACCTATCATAACCAGTTTAAGTGCCACTAATTTTCTAATTCATCTTAATCATAAACCTGAGTAGGAGAGAGATTACCTAATTCACAATCTCCAAGGGAGGGTGAATTCCAGATGAGTCCATTGGGATCTGAGGCTCACACGTAGGAGGGTTCACCTCCAGAGAACCACTGATCCCACCGGTGAATCATACCCAACACACTCCAGGAGAAAGGGGCAAGAGTTGGGCTCAATTCCAAGCTCGATGTCACAAGGTTATGCATCAACCCCGAGGCAGCAGCTGTGTTTGGCAGGGGAAGCTTCCTCTAATTAGGTATTGCTCCCTGTGGGCCATCCAGCAGGACCTCTCTTTTCTACACAGTTATTAATCAGCTATCCAGTATTAACAGGATCGGATCTGGAAGTATGCAAATCCTCTCTCCATCCTTCCTCCTAATCACTCAGCAGGCCACCTTACTAGCTAGCTCTCTAATGAGGAGCTTGGTGACTGACTAACAAATTCACCCTGTTCCTGTCCTTAATGATCACTTGTGAAATGGGATACTTCCGTTACAGAGGCACAGGCCATTTGAAATGCTGAAATCATAGCTTTTCCATGGCTTTCTGGTAAAACCTTATCTAAATTAGGAATGAGTAATTGAATGTGTATCACACTGAGGAAATGCCTAGCTAGTGGACTTCAAAAAAGAACCGATTCAACACTTGGAAGTTGTCTTTCTCCAGAGACTGAGTTTCTGCGTTTCTTTTATCAAAGTTTCATCCTTCCGGAGCCTTGAGGAAAGAAGGAAACTAATGGGAAGAAGGAAGGGTCTGGTAGGAGAAAGACAACAGCTGGAGAAGGAGAATATGGTCAAAATATGTGATATGCTTTTTGTGGTGATCATAAAAAGAGAAAAAGGTTAGAGAATATGGTATACGGCGCCTTCCCCCTGTGGGACCAGACACATACACCAGCATAGTATAGAGTAGAGTTTATTCAGGGCATGGGATAGGAGTTAAGGGGGTAGTAGAGGCAGAGAAAGGCAGAGAGAAGGAGAGAGTAGAGAAGCAGAGGCCGACCATGACAATGTGGAGAGAGGGGGGAGGGGAGGAGAGCCCAAGAGGGGCAAGAGAGAAGCTGAGAGTGAGAGAGGTAAGAGAGAGATGAGAGAGAGAGGAGGGGCTGAGCAGCCCTTTTTATAGTAGGTCAGGCCTACCTGGCTGTTGCCAGGTAACTGTAGAGAGGGGCATACATGACTGTTGCCAAGTAACTGTGGGGTGGAGCTTAGACAGAACCCTAACACTTTTTTCCTTCTTTTTTATTTAATTGAAAATATGGTTTTTATACAGTATATTCTGATCATGGTTTTCTTCATCTTCTCCCAGATCTTCCCCACCTCCCCATCCATCCAAATATATATATTCAGAATAAAGCAAAACAAACAAGAGAGAGAGTACCCAAAAACCACATACACAGAGAGAAGCTCACACAAATTTATACACATAAAACCCATAAAAACACAAAAATCAGAAACCAAAATTAAGCAAAAGATTAGCAAGGTAACAAAGGCCCAAACTAAACATTATGTGATCTCTCCCAAATATATCTAGAGACCACTGAGTTCATTTTGTGTTAGCCATCTACAGTTGGGCATGGGACCTACACTTTAGTGTGGTTTGTATACTCAGTTTATATACTCCATCAGAGAACACTAGTTTTTCTTTGTAAGAGGTTGCCAATTGGAGATAGCTTCTGGGTTAGGGATTGGGGCTCTTATCCGGTTTCCCTCTCTGTGCTAAGTCTCCATCTGGCTTAGACTTGTACAGGCCCTGTGCATGCTAGCCCAGTCTCAGTGAGTTCATATGTGTGTCCTAGTGTATCTGGAAGGTACTGTTTCCTTGGTGTCTGTCTTTGATTCCCACTAGCTCTTACCTCCTCTTCTCCTGCTGAGTTCCCTGAGCCCTTAGGGGAGGAGTTTGATGAAGACATCCTATTTAGGACTGAATATTCAAAGGCTCTCACTCTCTGCACATTGTCTAGCTGTGGGTCTCTGTATTAGCTCCTATCTACTGCAGGAAGAAGTTTTTCTGGTGATGGTTGAGTAAGACCTCATCTACAGGTGTTAGGATTCCTTCTAGGCTCCGCCCAACAGTTACCTAGCAACAGCCAGGTAGACCGGCTTGCTATAAAAGGGGCTGCTGCCGGGCAGTGATTGCACACGCGTTTGGGAGGCAGAGGCAGGTGGATTTCTGAGTTCAAAGCCATCCTGGTCTACAGAGTGAGTTCCAGGACAGCCCGGGCTACACAGAGAAACCCTGGGGGTGGGGGGGAAGGGGGGTGCGCTTAGCCTCCCTTCTCTCTCTGACTCTCTTTTTCCTCAGACCCTTTTCTCCCTTTCCCCCTCCCCCCTCCACGTGTTTCTGTCCGACCTATTCCCCCCTCCTCCCTCTCCCTCTCCCTCTCTCTCCTCTCTCTGTCCCCTCTCTTTCTCTGTCTCTACTCCCTTCTCAACTCCCCTTCCCATGCCCCCAAATAAACTCTATTCTATACTATACCTGTATGACTGGTACCTCAGGGGAGGAATGCCGCCACACGGGCCCACTGAGGTACCCCCCTCCCCCCACCGCACCATACCGCACTCTATAAAACTTATCCTTGGTTTTATAAAACACATCATTTGGTGCTGTGACTCAGATATACAAACTCACAGGTTCGCATTTCCCGATGCCACATGGACTTTCCAGCCATCAAATCACTAGACCTCTCCACTCTCCATCCAAACACCAGCAATTGGTAAGCTTCCCCCAACTGGTCAGTGTAAATGGCCCCTGGTCCCAAGGAAGGGCTGTTGAGCTCACAGCCACCCTCTGGTGTCCTTGGGAATGGAGGCACCCACAGTCTACATGACTGACCCTTCTCGATGACTCTTCTTAGAACCTTTACCCTTGGGAGAGCTCTCTCTCTCTCTCTGTCTCTCTCTCTCTATCTCTCTGTCTGTCTCTGTCTCCTCTCTCTCTCTCTCTCTCTCTCTCTCTCTCTCTCTGTGTGTGTGTGTCTGTCTCTGTCTCTCTCTCTCCTCTCTCTCTCTCTCTCTCTCTCTCTCTGTCTCTCTCTCTCTCTGTCTCTCTCTCTCTCTCTCTACTGGAAAATCCTAGGCCTAGGTAACCCATTCTCCCTCGGGCACTGGCCCCACAGCCCAGCCCCTAGGTCACCTCATGACCTGATGATCTAACCTGGCTGCTCACTTTGTGCTGAGTTATTAATTTACCTTCAGTAAGCGGCAAGAGGTAGGGCTGGAGAGACGGCTCAGCGGTTAAGAGCACCCACCGCTCTTCCAGAGGTCCTGAGTTCAATTCCCAGCAATCACATGGTGGCTCACAACCATCTGTAATGGAGTCTGATGCCCTCTTCTCGTCTTCTCGTGTGTCTGAAGAGAGCAATGGTATACTCATATACATAAAATAAATAAATAAATCTTTAAAAAAAAGTGGCAAGAGGTAATATTAGTAACTTCTACTCTCACTCAAAGGGAATGTCTTAGCAGCTACTTCCATTCCTACTGGGATGCCTTCTGGTCTTAAAGGTCTCCAAATTCACACACTAAATTTGGCCCCAATACCCACTAGATAATAACTCTAAATGGTCACTTAATGGCACTTAAAAAAAAATTTAATTCTTGCCAGCGATCCAGAAAAATGGAAGGTTTTCGGTGTACTGTCTTTTCCCACCTTCACTCCCAACTGCTTTATTCCTTGATCCAACTAGCTCACCCTCTGCTCTCCGCTCCCCTTGCCTCTTAACAGTACTCTGCAGATATTGTTTCAGATCTAACTCTGCCGCCACCATCGCTGCCAGCTGTTTACTCCAGCAGGCAGTCTTGAATTTCTACTTCCTGGAAATTTTTATCTCGGGTTTCTTTCCCATCTGGTCTGCACCAGCTCCAAACCAGCTGTAGCAGAAGAAATCCCCGCGCTGCACTCAAGACCTGCTGCACTATGCCAACGCACAGTGGCGCCAGAGGCTGTCTGCTGGGACGGGGAGAGCTCTCCTCCCTAACACAAAAAACGTGTCTATTTGTCTCTTCGTCTGTCTCTGCTGATGCATAGCCACGCTTTGATAGATAAATGTCTTTCCATTCTAAGATATAACAAACATGTGGCTTTCCACCACAGGCGGAGATACAGTTTCAGCGCCATCTTAGCTAAGGCAGTCACATGGCTGGTTGTAGCTTCAGCACCATCTTGGTTAAAGGCAGTCTCAGCACTATCCACCATCTTTGTTATGGGCAGTCCCCACACCGTCTTAAGGAGAACAGCCTAACTTAAGGTCTCCAAAGACAATTTTCAATTAAGATAAAATTTTCATATGGTTTCTATCCTACCTTGATAAACAATAATTTAATTTAATACTACTTTAAAGATTCACAACAGTAGAAAGGTTAAAGACCACGGCCTTAAAGAAATGTTCAGCCTAGGTTTTGTTACTGTCATTAAGTTATAATATAACCTTTGTTTGCTAGATATAATCAAAAGCAAATAATTATAAACAGACACAGACTGTCTAACTCAGATATGCTTAATAAATACTAGCTCTCAATCTTATCAGAAATCTGGTAAATATAACATTAAATGTTTAAACTTATTATAACAGTCAGAAACTCCCAAATCCTAACAGTGACCCCCATTCCCCAAGGTCTCCAAGAAGACATGATGCACAGTGGCAAAGGACTCTACCTGGATTGTGATATGGTAACCACTGAGAAAAACTGTTTCATTGCCCACTGACAGGGCCCAGCCTAAACTGTGGACAAACAGAGGACACCAGGAGAATTAAATGTCTCATATTGCCTAAGACAAGGTAAGTCATTTCTCCCTTTTTCTTCTTCCAAAGGAAAAAGCTTCTCATCATCTGGCCTGATGACCAGACTGACTCTGCCCAAGTTACAATGGAGACCACAGGGACCTGGGAGAACTGTTTAGGTAGTGGATTATATAGACCAACCTCTGTCGTTTTAATAAATATATAACATCTAGATTATAATTTATCCTTCCCCAGATTTCTGATTACATTGACAGCTAAGCTAACTGTAGCTTGTCAGTTAGAAAATAGACAACTAGCTCCTTACTCCAAGGTAATCCCCCACCATATTAGCTCATTAGTCAATTCATTAACTAGCTAAGACGACCAGATCTCTTATCAAAAAGACAGACAGATTTGCCTTTCTCACAGGTTTCACAATAAAGGATACACAAGTTCAGATATAAGCTTTCACAGATGTAGCCTTCTACTACTTCCTTATCTAAACTTAATTTCCAGTGACTAAATGCTTCATATTTCTTCCCTTTACTATGCCACTATTATACTGAGACTTCAAAAGTTCAAAATCCAAACATTTATCAACAGAGTTGTTATAAATTAGCCTAACCCTAATAAAACATTTCACCATACAATCCACTTTTACAATCACAAGATCAGATTTTAAGTTTCCTTTGATTGTCTTCTAATTATAGACTTAAAGTGTTTCTCATGCTAAATCTACACCACCAGCTATCATAGTTATAAAGTTAAGTTTCCTTTGTCTTTTAACCATAGACCTAAGGTGTCTCTCATAGTAAACTGATCAACCACCATATTCACAAGGTCATCAAAATTTTTGAGTTTCCTTTGATTATTTTATTAATGTAAACTTAACAATGCTTCTCATTTTACTAAACTAATATACATCCAGTCCTCTAGACAGAAGAAAAAGCCCCTCTTGCTCCTTCTGCTCCATGAAAGGTTTTTTTGTCTTCCCTGAGCTCAACTCAAAGACCATTCATACTGTTAACAAATTTATCCCTTTTGGAAACTTATAAGCTCCAGGAAACACACTCAGATTTACCTCTCATGAACCAAATAGACTCCCTCCAGATAAGTATACCTGCCAATCAATAACCTAAGTCCCTACCTATCTTAGTCAGGGTTTCTATTCCTGCAAAAATATCATGACCAAGAAGCAAGTTGGGGAGGAAAGGGTTTATTCAGCTTACACTTCCACATTGCTGTTCATCACCAAAGGAAGTCAGGACTGGAACTCAAGCAGGTCAGGAAGCAGGAGCTGATGCAGAGGCCATGGAGGGATGTTTCTTACTGGCTTGCTTCCCCTGGCTTGCTCAGCCTGCTCTCTTATAGAACCCAAGACTACCAGCCCAGGGATGGCAGCACCCACACCCACATGGACTGGGCCCTCCCACCTTGATCTCTAATTGAGAAAATACCTCACGGCTGGATCTCATGAAGGCATCTCCTCAAGGGAGGCTCCTTTCTCTGTGATAACTCCAGCTTGTGTCAAGTTGACACACAAAACCAGCCATCACACTACCTGTTACCTATTCCAGAGAGTGGAATTCCTCACCTGTTCCCTGGTTTTGGGACTCCCCTCACCCCAACCACCAAGCCATAATGGTTTCAAATGTACACCTAAGAAAAAGTTTTCTTCCCAAACCTACTAATATATATGTGTGTGTGTGTGTGTGTGTGTGTGTGTGTGTTTCAGCATCTTGCCAAGTCCAGGTGTTTACATCCAGGACAGCTCCAGAGAAGAAACCCATAGATGTTCTAACCTACTCTCACAGACACAGATGCCTCTACTGGACCTGCACCTTCCTATGCACAGATGGACAGAAAGACCCTGGACAGAAAGGAAACAGTCAACTCTCCTAAGACTGAACCAAGACCCCATTCCCATTTCTTAGGTTTCCTAGAGACATGTTGTCCCAAAGTCAGCAGGAAGTAACTAAAGATCATGAAGACCCTTTCCCTTCTTCACAATCACCTCTTTATAGTTTCTCAATTTTTTTTCATGTTTTAATTAAACCAAAATGGAGGAATGTTAGCATTCCTTCTAGGCTCCACCCAACAGTTACCTAGCAACAGCCAAGTAGGCCTGGCTGGTATAAAAGGGGCTGCTTGGCCTCCCTTCTCTGACTCTGACCCTTTCTACCTCTCTCCCCTTCCCCATCCCCTTTTCTCTACACATGTTCCAGCTGCGCTCTCTCTCTCTCTCTCTCTCTCTCTCTCTCCTTCTCTGTCACTTCTCTGTCTCTACTCCCTTCTCAACTCTCCTTCCTATGCCCCCAGATAAATTCTATTCTATACTATACCTGCCGCATGGAGGAGATACCTCAACATGGACCTGCCGAAGTACCCCTCCCACCACACCATACCACGCTCTATAAAACATACCCTTGGTTTTATAAAACACATCAACAGGTATAGTATATTGCCGTTAGGAGTCACTATATTACTATGTTTCATTAATAGAACAAAAGGATTTGGTTTTCCCCTAGGTCTGAGTCTATCTAGTCTCAGGTCTCACCAGAGATCCCAATGTGTTCATAAAACAGGTTTTCGTATTTCTTGTTGGTGTATGACATTAGTCTCAGCATCCAAAACCAATTCTGTCTGCCCAGAATTTAGGGGTCTGCTGACTCTGCAGGGAGCATAACATCACACATTTAAAACAAGCAGTCTACTAGTGTGTGTATAACTCCAACTCTAAAGACAACACACTAAGTAGTATTAGCAATCTGTTTATGGTTTTGAAGAACTACAGATGTTATATCTGCAATCCACATCATCCTCCTGTCTACCTAAACAGAATATGTAGTCAGCTATTGTGTAAAAGGAAAATGATATGTGGTTAGTTGGTCACTCATTCATTTGGGGTGTATTTACTGAATGCCTACCGTGAGACAAGAATCATTTGAGTGATGTGAATACAGAACAATACAGACAAAAACAAAATAAAACACCCTGGCCTTACACATCTTACATGCCAGTGCGATACAGTGAGAATATCAATAACAGTGAATTATATAATATAAAGATGTAGTGGTATGAGAAAAATGCAATAGGGTGAAAAGGACCTAAGGCATAAGTGGAGAGCTTTAATTTCTTTTTTTTTAATAAAATTTTTTTATTGAATATATTCTTCATTTACATTTCAAATGCTAAAGTCTTTCCCGGTTCCCCCCTCCCCAAAAACTCCCAACCCCTCTTCCCACCCGCTGCCTCCAAGTATATGCCCTTCCACCCGACTCACTCACCTACCCCCCCCCCATTTCCTGTTGTTGGGGCATCTATCGAGCCTTCACAGGACCGAGGATCTCTCCTCCCACAGATGCCCAACAAGGCATTCCTCTGCCACACTTTTGACAGAAACCATGTATACCCCTTGGTTGATGGTTTAGTCCCTGGAGTCCTGTGGCGTCTGGGTGGCCGACATCGTTCTTCACATAGGGCTGCAAACCCCTTCAGAGAGCTTTAATTTCCAACAGAACATGATTTTTTTCATTCTTTCACAACCTTCTACATGTAAACAATGCATCTTTATCATATGCTCCATAATATCCCCCCATCCACTCCTCTACGAATCTGCACACCTCCTTTCTACTCCCCGCAGATACTCCCATATCACCCTCCACTTCCTCCAGGAACCTGCAAGCTCTCTCCCCGACACACCCCACGCCCTCATAACCTGTGCCTGTCCCCCTTCACCGCCATTGAATGCTATAAGTGCGGCCTGGCAGGACGCTGACTGGTCTTGTTGACTTGATCCTGTCCCGGTAACCATAGTTACCGTGAGTTCAAAAGAACAATAGCCCGTTTCACGTCGCTCCCCCCCACTCCTCCGGGGTTTCTGCCCCTCCTCCCTGAGGTTCCATGAGCCTTGGAGAAGTGATCGATGGAGACGCCCCAGTTAGCACTAAGCCCTTAGTGTGAGCACCTGGTGGCTAAGCTGGGGAGACATGGGAAGGCTTGTGCTACAGCGTAGCGTGACCTGACCTAACTCATGGAAATCGTCTGTCAGAGGACACAGCACTGAAGTGACCCATGACGGCTTAAACAGGAACAGAAGAGTCGAGAAAGCCTCCAAATCCAGATGATGTTGATATTTGGAAAAGAATCAGGTCCCATACGACTGAAAATTTAAAACCAGGGATTAGAGAGATGGCTCAGTCAATGAAGTGTTTATTTCACAGCATGAGAACCTGAGTCTAGATCCCCAAACCCTCAAACACAAGCGCACCCACCTTCAATCCCAGCGCTGCGGAGGCAGAGACAGGTAAGCCCTGGACCTTACTGGCCAGCTTACCTAGCCAAAGCGTTAAGTCCCAGATTCAGAGAGAAACCCTGTCTCAAAAATTAAAATGGAAATCAACTGACAATAGCACTCAGTGTCAACATCTGGCCTAAAGAAAGCAGGCACACACCACAAACACACATGAACATGCACACACACACACACACACACACACACACACACAATCCGTTTACAGCATATAGACCTATTAACATGTCAAAGAACTTTTCATGTAAAAAGTAACTAGAAGAAATAGGTTATTTCTCATAGCAATCTTCAAAAAATAATCCACCTAGTAGATCTACAACAGCATAGCCTGATATATAATAAAAGTTTAAGAGATAAATAAATGTAGTTTAAGGGATTGCACTGACCTGAAGCAGAAAGCATTCTGGCTTTGCATAATGGACCATTGTTGCCCTCTAGTGGCACAAGAAAGCATGAGCTTAGAAACCAGCGTGCCCGCCAATGCCTCAAAGACATACAAATGTGGGTTTTCTTTCCACCACCAGCTGCTTTATCAAACTTTTTCTTAAGATGTATTATTTTTGTTTTATGTGTATGAGTGTCTTACCTGCATGCATGTCTGATGCCTACAGGAGTCAGAAGACGTCATTTGGATCTCCCAAAACTGGAGTTGCAGATTGTTGTAAGACACCATATAGGTGTTGGGAACTGAACCCAGGTCTTCTTCGAGAACAGAAAGTGCTCTTAACAGCTGAGTCATCTCTCTAGCACGCCACCACAACCTTTGATGGGTGACATTATGAACAATTCTATAACACGGAAATCAGGCATTGTCCTACAGTTACCATAAATCCCATTGATTAAAGTATTACAATTACAATAGCGATAAAAGTGAGTAGTGATGTCTGAAGGCATGGGTAAGTATTACTCTGTACTGAAGCAAATGCTTCCCACATGCAAGACCCCCAGGTTCAGGTCCCAGCAAAATCAATCAATAGAAGGAAGACAGACAGACAGACAGAAAGGGAATTAGTATTAGCAGTGATGTCAACATAAATCTTTCCTGTGTTCACACACAAGCATACACACAGACTGAGTCACACAAACTGCACACATGTGCAAACTCACATTCTCTCTCATTCTCTCTTCTCTCTCATTCTCTCTCTCTCTCTCTCTCTCCCTCCCTCCCTCCCTCTCTCTCTTTCTCTGCAGATCAGGAAATAGCCTTCAGCTACTGCTCCAACACCATGTATGCCATCATGCTCCCTGCCGTAATAAAAGTGCATTGACCTCTGAAACTGTAAGCAAGTCCTCAATTAAATGTCTTCTTTGATATAGTTGCCTTGTCCGTGGCATCTTCCCACAGCAATCAAACAATGACTAAGATGGAAGTGGGGGTAGACTTGTGATGTTTATTCTGGTTGTGAACTTGATTACATACGGAATTAGCTAAAACTCAAATGGATGGTCACACCTGTGAGAAATGTTTTCTTAAAGTGGGAAGATCCACTTCTAGTCTGGATCTATGAGGTATGAAGACACCCCTTAAATCCACTTCTTTACACGTGGGAAGATTCACCTTTAATCTGGGCCACAGGTTCTACTGACAGCCTATATAAAAGATAAGGAAGGAAGCTCTCTTTTTTTACCTGCTTACTCTCTTCTTGCTACTACAAGTCCATTCTTTGATTAGCATTACAGGCTACTTCTTCAGGATTCCAGCTGAGACATCCAGCCTCATGGACTGAACAACTACTGGATTCTTGGACCTTCTGTTCATAGGCAGCCATTGTTGGGTTAGCTGAGCCACATCCTGTAAGTCATTCTAATAAATCATATAATATATATGTATATATATATATGAATATATATATGAATGAGAGATTCATTCTATAAGTTCTACTACGCTAAAGATCCCTGGCTAATAGAGAGTTACTGAACTTTGTACACAAACTATAACTTATTAAACCAACTCAAAGTACAAATATGGTTACTTCCCTTTCCCAAATCTAAGACTAAATATCAATATTTTAGATGAGATGATGGTCTATCCCTTCAGTGTATCTCTTAATGTCTCCTGGAGAGCCAGAGGATATGACATATTCAACAGCAGACAGCTTTCATTGTTACACCAGTAAAGACCATCTTACCTACATGTAGTTCATGGTATAATATTCCGATCATCTTTTGCAGTGTGTGCCCTGAGGCAGGCCACATCCTCTCAGACTTTGGATCCATGTGCACAGCCATTTCTTAGAGCATTCTTGTGTGTTCTGCTCTGAGAGTCAGAAACCTCAGCTCCAGATTTAGCCACAAACCAATACAAGATCAGCTTTTCCACACCACCTAGAGTTCGGCAATTTTTTTTCTTTTTATATTCTTCTAAATTATTTAAATATTCTACAAAACAAACAGAGTCCTTTTTTTAAAAAGATTTATTTATTTTTATTTATACAAGTACACTGTAGCTGTCTTCAGACACACCAGAAGAGGGCATCGGATCCCATTACAGATGGTCGTGAGCCACCACGGGGTTGTTGGGAATTGAACTCAGGCCCTCTGGAAGAGTAGTCAGTGCTCTTAACTGCTATCCTTAGTCTAAACCATTGTGTGCTGTGTGGTTTTATGACAAGTTGACACAAACTAGAGTTATCCGAGAGGAGGGAGCCTCAATTGAGAACATGACTCCATGAAATCCAGCTGTAAGGGTTTGGGAGGCAGCCCATTGTGAGTGGGGCCATCCGTGGGCTGGTGGTCCTGGATTCTACAAGAGAGCAGGCTGAGCAAGCGTGAGGAGCAGGCCAGTCAGCAGCGCCCCTCCATCGCTCTGCATCAGCTCCTGCTCCAGGCTCCTGACCTGCTTCAGCTCCTGTTCTAGTGTCTTTCAATGATAAATGGTGCTGCAGAAGTATAAGCTAAATAAGCCCTTTCCTCCCCAAGTCGCTTTTGGTAATGTAACCCTAACCATGACACCATCCTTCCCTTTTTCCTGAAAAAGTTATCTCTATATCCCAAAGGCACCATTCATGAAACCAAGAGATTTCTGAGAAATATAGGTGCATTTTCTTCTGTTAGCCAGTTGGATAACTCCCTCTTCCTCCCTCTTAAGCAACCTTCGCTCTCTACAGACTATAAGCATAAGTGTAACTGAAACCACTGATCTAAAGCCCTGTTATGGGCTTCTCTGAGGGCAGTGGCTGTCCTGTAGTTATGTAAAGATGGAAAATTTTAAGTTGGACCCTCTTCCTCTGGGGCCTGAGAATCTGAACTTGTGAACTCTGAGGGAGTGCCCACAGGGTAAGAACTTGCAGAACAATCCTGAGAACTACAGCTGCGTGTGCCAGATAAGGGACATGAGCCCAGTTACTAAGGACCATATCCTGATCATCTGGGGACAGCCCGTGAGAAGTGCTTCTGACTATAAGTCCCTACTCCCCCTCCCCTCCGATATCAGCAGACCAGGTCCTGACCATCTGGAAACACCCCGTGAGAAGTGCTTCTGACTAGAAATTCCTACCCCCCTCCCGTCCTGAATTTTGTGGTTTTTACCTTTATAAGCTTGTGTGATTTTAGGCTCAGGGCTCTTCTCCTCCCCTCTTGCGTGGGGTACGTGTTGAGTCCCAGCTAGCTGGCCCTGAATAAAAATCTTCTTGCGGTTTGCATCAAGGATCGTTTCTCGTGAGAGCTTTTGGGATGGTACGCTTCCCGGGCAAGAGCAAGGGTCCTCTGGACTGAGGGTCTTTCAGTTATCCTCTGGAGAGCCATGAAGACAATCTTACCAGGACAAAGATGTACTTCATTGTGATTCACTTTACCTCCCATGCAGAAAGGGAAATCATGTCCAGATGGCAGCTTCATCCTGAGTCCACACTTAGGCATGGACCTCAATGTTCTACAAACAACAAGCACACACATGTACTCAAGATATAAACTGCACTCATCTGACACCATTGTCTGGCGTGGCCATGACATAAACAAGTGTCCAAAATCTGTCTGCATTGTTAAACATTGGGGGGTATTAAAAATATGGGCAGTATCTCTTAATAAATGTGTGAACAGATTAGAATTGTACTATGATGCTGTGAAAGGAATAGATATATTTGCTATGAAAAATGCTTGAAAGCCATGTGTACTAACTAAAGAAACTGCTTGCTTCTAAGTAGAGAGGCATCCACCAGAGCTGGAGGGGAGGATGCAATCGAAGGACTGGGGGAGGCCAAGGTTTTCTCTCCTTTTATATTCTTCTGAACTATTTGAATGCTCTACAGGGAAAAAACTTTTATTACCTTTACTTCTTATGGAATATGTATATAATACTTAAAATCATTAAACTATGTAAGGTCACAAATAATTCAGTTTTTAATATAGCTCAAAAGTGTGTGAACTAATGACAAGACCACTCTACTATGGGAAGAAGAAGAAGAAGAAGAAGAAGAAGAAGAAGAAGAAGAAGAAGAAGAAGAAGAAGAAGAGGAAGAGGAAGAGGAAGAGGAAGAGGAAGAGGAAGAGGAGGAAGAGGAGGAAGAGGAAGAGGAAGAGGAAGAGGAAGAGGAAGAGGAAGAGGAGGAAGAGGAGGAAGAGGAAGAGGAAGAGGAAGAGGAAGAAGAAGAAGAAGAAGAAGAAGAAGAAGAAGAAGAAGAAGAAGAAGAAGAAGAAGAAGAAGAAGATGAGGAGGAGGAGGAGGAGAAAGGAAGAAGAGGAGGAGGAGGAAGAAGAGTTTTTTGTGGACTTTTGGTTTGGTTTGCTTTGCTTTGGTTTAGTTTTTGGTTTGGTTTGGTTTTGCTTTTGCTTTTGTTTTCTGTAGCCATGAGGGAGAGAGTAGTCAGAGGCATCTGGAGCAGTGCAGAGCACAAAAAGGCAGCAGTTAACGGAATGCGGCCAGCAGTCTAGACCTGGCCAAGAGAGAGGCAGGAGCAGAACAGAAAGGGAGGCAGGGGGAAGAGCAATAGGAGAAGACAAAGAGAGTAGAGGCAACAGAGGGAGCATACCCCGAAATAGCGGGGCTATAAGGAAAATGAGGAGCTAGCTGGGAGAAGCTCACAGCTAGAGAAATTTAGAGTAGGAGAGGTGAAAAGAGCTAAGAAGGATCAGGATGTCAGGATGGGCTCTGAAATGAGCAGTAGGCACTTGTAATACTGAGGCCGGAGGTCAGCATGAGTTTTTGTATGCTAATAGGCACCACAGATAGTCAGGTATCCCTTCTGTCAGTGATAAGGGGAATGGATCCCTTTGGTAGAAGGGAAACAGCTTTACAATTTCCTGAGGGATGCTGGCTTTAGCCTAACTGTCAGAATTTAGGGAAACAAAGTTTCCTTTGGACCTGATGAAAAGAATGTGATTTAATATATTAATAATTTAAATTGTTAAATATTCATACTTTTCAATATTATATAGTATAAGGAAGAAACTGAAGATGGAGCTAATGACAATAGATAAGTAAATAAATTAGAGGTCTAAAAAAGTTGATAAATAAAGCGATCAAGCCAAGTGTAACAGCATATACCTACTGTCCCAGCACTCAGCAGACAGAGGCAAGAGGATTCTGAGTTCCAGGGCAGCCTGAGTTTGGTCAAGAGATGCTGCCTCCATTTTAAAAAACTAATTTTACATTTTAAATTTTTACTTTGGTAAAACATGGATTTATTCTCAAATGCCTAGTGATGGTAAATTCCAATTTCTAGTAAACGAGAAAAAAGAAGATTTGTGTTAGATTTTTTAAAACTTTCATAGCAATAGGCTGCAGCAGGCTCTCTGATGTCCAGACAGGAGGCAGGGGAGCAGAATGTTTTGGCTTATAGAGCCAATATTTTAATATCAATACCCTCTGGTGTCAACTCCCTTCCCAGGGTCGTCTGTTGCTAGGGACTAACAGACAATGCCCTGGGAGGTCCCTATCACTATCTGAGAATAGGGAGGAGAGTGCATGAGCAGCAGCTGGTTTTTAACCTGACATTCTTAGAAGCTGGACAGAGCCTATTGTTAGGGTTCTGTCTAAGCTCCACCCCACAGTTACCTGACAACAGCCAGGTAGGCCTGGCCTACTATTAAAAGGGTTGCTCAGCCCCTCCTCTCTCCACATGATCATGGCCAGCCTCTGCTTCTCTATTCTCTCCCTCTCTCTGCCTTTCTCTGCCTCTACTACCCCCCTTAACTCCCATCCTCTGCCCTGAATCAACTCTACTCTATACTATGCTGGTGAGTGTCTGATCCCTCGGGAGAAGGGATGCCTCGGCATGGGCCCACTGGGGCACCCCCTTCCCCCAAATCGCCGTATACCATATTCTCTAAACCTCTTTCTCTTTTTATGATCACAACACCTATCACACAAGGAAACTCAAAAATCAGGAGGTTGGGGTGAGCATGGGAGGAGACCCTCCTGAAGACATCACAGAACAGGCATAGTTACAAAGATTCACTGCTCCCAAATCTAAGAGAGAACAGGGGCTGCTATAAATGATGCGCCAAGATTCCACTGCTGTATTTTATGAATTATTATAAATACTGAGAAACAGCACTGTGAAATACCATAAGACTCAACAAGGCATTCCACACATCCATATTCTAGAAACTGATCACATGACTGCTCCGTGGTATGGTCAAGAGGAAGGTTTTTATTGTAGGGGTGTGTGTGTGTGTGTGTGTGTGTGTGTGAGAGAGAGAGAGAGAGAGAGAGAGAGAGAGAGAGAGAGAGAGAGAGAGAACAACCAGAGGCATCTGGAAGAGTCCAGAGAAGAAAGAGAAATAGACTAAATATGACCAATAGACTGGACCTGGCTTGGGCTGTCTGTGAGAGAGGAGAGAGCAGCAAGGGACAGAACAGTGGTTGTGACCCCTCTGGGGGTCAGCCAACCCTTTCACAGGGATCGCATATCAGATATTTATATTACATTCCATAACAGCAGCAAAATTACAGTTATGAAGTGGCAAAGAAAATAGTTTTATGGTTGGGGGTCACCACAACATGAGGAACTGTGTTAAAGGGTCCCAGCATTAAGAAGGATGAGAGCCTCTGGGATAGAGACTAGAGAAAACATAATAAAAGAAGCAAAAGAAGAGTTGGGAGTTAAAATACCATGGTTATAAGGAGGATGTATTAGTCAGGGTTCTCGAGTCACAGAACGTATGGGTAGTCTCTATATAGTTAGGGAATTTGTCGATGACTTACAGCTTGTAGTCCAACTCCCTAACAATGGTCAGCAGCAGCTGTGGATGGAAGTCCAAGGATCGAGCAGTTGCTCCCACGAGGCAAGTAGGCAAAGAAGGAAGAGTGAGTGAGTCTTCTTCCAATGTCCTTATGAAGGTCTCCAGCAGAGGGTGTGGCCCAGATTAAAGCAGTGCGCCACCGAGGCTTTAATCCCAGATGATCTTGAACTCACAGATCTCCTTATCTTAATCTTCTGGAATTCATAGCCTCTATGCTTCAATATCTCCATGCCAAGATCCAGGTCAGAAACTTGTATCTCTGAGCCTCCAGATGAGGATCATAGGTGAGCCTTCCAATTCTGGATTGTAGTTCATTCCAAATATAGTCAAGTTGACAACCAGGAATAGCCACTACAGAGGAGTGGAGGGGTGGGGCTGGAGAGATGGCTCAGTGTGGTTAAATGTACTGACTGCTTCATCCAGAGGTCCTGAGTTCAATTCCCAGAAACCACATGGTGGCTGACAACCATCTGTAGTAAGATCTGATGACCTCTTCTGGTGTGTCTGAAGACAGCAACAGTGTACTCACATAAATAAAATAAATTAATTAACCTTTAAGAAGAAGGAGTTGTTGTGAGGAGGGCAGTCCCTGAGCTGGAGGAAGTTTAGGGTAGGGGGGTGAGAAAGGCTAAATGGACATTGATGTGTATAAAAGGACCCTGGAGACCTGCAGATGCTTTGATATGCTAATAGGCACTTCAGGTGGCCATTTGTCCATGCTGCTAGAGATTAGAGAAATGACTTAACTCCCTTTGGTAGAAGGGATCATTTTCACAAGTTTCCCGAGGAATGATGGCTTCTATCAAACCACCAGAAATCCTCCTATAGGCCAGGTTGAGTTCATTTGTGGATCTTTGGAGTGCCTTTTAGAGTTTGGGGAACTGGATTTTCCTTTAGACCTAGCACACATAACCATGGATTTTGTTTTGTTTTTTGTTTTTTAAGCAAGGAGCCTTCTTAGTAGAAAAAAACAAATTCAAACCCAGAGTAAATATCTATTCCAATTACAAGAAAACTCTGCCCTTTCAAGGACAAAAAGGATCCGAATGCAACAGCAAGCCACTGGTTCCTCCAGGGAAGAGAGCCACAGGTAGGCCAGTGTTTTCTGCTGTTGGGAGCTAAGCCTCCAGCAGGCAGTGTGGCCTGCCCAGCTTCAGTACATTGAAAGTCTCTGCTACAGTATCTGTGTATGACATTCATTTCTACTGTTCTTCCCACAGAACTCAGCAAGGATGAGATCAGCTGAGGAGAAAAAAAAAAGATTAGCAATACCTGTTGAGATTCAAACCTGGGACAAACAGCAGAGCTGCATATTTAACATAGCAAAGTGGATCTGACTAATAGATTCTTCCAGTTTCCCTAGTCTGCCCTCCACCCTGAACTTTCCAGCCCAGGGGCTGGGCTTTCCCTCCCCTTCCCACCCCCAGGCCTTTTCCTTTACAATCCAGACATTTTGGTGTCCTCTTCCTTCTCTTTTCTTCTTCTCCTCCTCCTCCTCCTTCTCTCTGGACTTTCTCTCTTTCTCCTCCCCCTCCCTGCTGTCTCCCTCTTCATGGTGACTTCCCTGGCCTCCATTCTAAGGACCATCGAACCCACCTGAGAGTGGCTTCCCTGCCTTTATATACTTTAATCTGGCTTGAATTAGTTCATTTCACCAGCAGAGAAATATCTTATTAATATCCACACAATATGCCAATTTCAAAAGCTGCAACTACTTGATGTCACTATTTTGAGAGTGAGCGTTGATAGAAGAGAGAAAAGAATCCCAGCTTTGATGTGCTTAGAGACACTCATCCACCTTCCTTCCCTGTGCAGCTACATTTTAAGTTTTAATTACTGTGCCTAAGAGATCCATAAAACAAAATGCCTCTAACCTGTAAGACCCTCCCTAAAGGACTGAGATGCTAGAGGCTGCTGTTCATGTATGATCACAAGCCACATTTCCACTTCTCTAACAAGCTTGATTGACCTAACTGCACTGTACATATGTTGGCAGGAGTTACCTCGGCAGGAAGTAAATCAAGATGTGTCCTTGCCCCAGATTGGACAATTTGATGAAGATGGAAAGTATGCAGCCTTATAAGCTTGCTTTTATAAGCACCTGGTCAACATAGCTCATGGCCATTTTCTGGGAACCTCTGAACGGACCTCGCCAGAACCCACCATCCTCTCCAGTATATAATTAAAGCTTATAAATTTGGCTCAAAATTGTGGTAATGGTCTTATTCTCATCCAGTGGAATCAACACACATCCTCCCACTAATCTTAGCCTCTGCCAGGCAACCACCACTGGCTTTTAAAAATGCCAACCACATTCTTGTAAGCATAACTCATCGAGAAAGTCAGGTCTGGGTTATTCAATCTTGTAGATGAGTTCTAACATTCCTACTGTTAGGTCCAAAGGGAGTTCCTAACGCCCCGCCAAAGGCAGTGATGTCTCAAGATGACAGTCTAGAATCAGCTCAGGCTGGACTATAGAAGGATTGCTGGTAGACAGATAAAAGCTCACACACAGCTTTCCTCAGGAACCTGTGAAATGGGTGTTTCAGTCTACCAAGAAGTCACTTCCCTTATCACTTCTTCAGTCAGGCAAACAGAGCACCTAGTTACATATCAAAGCCCCATACTCCTCCAGGAGTCTCTGGTCCATATTAATTTGTACCTGTTATGTTTTCCAAAGCCCTCACCTAGCCTTCCCTCCCACCACCTGGCTCCCAGCTTGCTTCAATTTACAGCTCATTGTCCTCATCTATCCCCCCTCCTCCCCTCCCCTCCCCCAACTCTTTCATAAGGTTATTATCTTACACACGCGCGCGCGCGCACACACACACACACAGCCATCGCAGCTCTTCTCTCTGCTCCCAAGAGAAACAAACCCCTGGCCGTCTCCAGTCTGCTCCTCTGTCCCTGGGGGGAAGCCATGGCAGCTTTGGACTCCCCTCTTCCCCGCCGTTGTGATCATAAAAAGAGAAAGAGGTGTGAGAATATGTTCTACGGCGGTGTGGGGGAAGGGGATGTCTCAGCGGGCCCAAGCCGAGGCATCCCTTCCCCTGAGGGACCAGACAAACGCCGTATAGTATAGAATAGAGTTTATTCAGGGCATGGGATGGGAGTTAAGGGGGTAGTAGAGGTAGAGAAAGGCAGAGAGAAGGAGAGAGTAGAGAAGCAGAGGCCGGCCACGACCACGTGGAGAGATGGGGGAGGGGAGGAGAGAAAAGAGCCCAAGAGGGCAAGAGAGAGGCTAGGAGAGTGAGAGTAAGAGATGCAAGAGAGAGAGGAGGGGCCGAGCAGCCCCTTTTATAATAGGCCAGGCCTACCTGGCTGTTGCCAGGTAACGGTGGGGTGGGGCATACCTAGCTGTTGCCAGGTAACTGTGGGATGGAGCTTAGACAGAATCCTAACACCCGCCCCCGCCCCCGCCGCCGCCCCCCCCCCCCGCGCCTTTTCCTTATTTACAATGAACATCTTCCTCCGGGGCCTTCGAATCATTTAGTCCATGCTCCACCACTGAAAAGTTGGCATCTGCCTCTCATTTAATATAGGAATCATCACACGCAACTTAAAGAAAGCATTCTAGTATTCTGTACCTCACGTTCTGAACAGAACGTTGATTCACAGTCCACAGGGGAATGTATGAAATGCTCCTCCTCCATCCCTCACCCAGCAACTTTCAAATGAACTAACTGCTCACACGCACTTGCTAGGTGCTATAGTTCCGTTGCTGTGTGATTTATTTGCTCCTAGGCAAGGGCTGTTTCCCTGTTAAAGATTTCGATCCTGAATCTCTCTTGGCAGGAGGCAGAATTGTAGCGGGAAAGCTACAATTGAGAAGGAAAGCTATCCTGCATGGTATCAACTTCCGGTGAGGTTACTGAGTGGCCTTTAGGCAAAGGCAAGCTGATCCCCTTCCACAAGAGGTGGGGCAGTGGAGTGCCCGCTATGGCAGCAGGAAAAATGCGAGAAAAGATGTTGCTGTTCCAAGTGCCCTAATTCAGGTAAACAGCCCCTCTCTCTAAGGCCATCCTAACCTCCTTTTACTTCTAGGGAAGTTGTAACATAGAACAAGAGCAAATCTGAAGACAGGACGATTTCAAACAGCTGGTATTATGTTTTATAACGCGGTTAATGCAGCGTGATGCCGCGGCGCGGGGGGGGGGCGGCGGGGGGGACGACTTGGATGGCTGGCCAAGCTCCGCCCACCAGTTACCTAGCAACAGTCAGGTAGGCATGACTGACCTCTCCCTCCCTCTTACTCTTTTTCTCTGACTCTTCTCTGTCTGACCCCTTTCGCCTGCTCTCCCCTTCCCCCTCTCCCTTCTCCTCTCCTCCCTCCTCTCTTTCTCTGCCTCTACTCCCTTCTCAACTCCCCTTCCCGTACCCCCAAACTCTATGACTGGTACCTCACTGGGGAGGGATGCCTTAGCATGGGCTCCCTGAGGTACCCACTCCCACTGCACCACACCGGGATCTACAAAACACTGGCTTTACAAAACATATCACGAGGTGTCCCCTTAAGGAATCACGCCATACGACAGGCCAAATATAAGGGTTTATTTTAGGGAAAGGGAGTGGGGCCGCGGTGGGGGTTGCTGGAAAGTGTTAGAGGCAGAGAAAATGGGAGGAGGCACAGAATGAGAGGAAGAGAGAAAAAGAGAAAGAGTCTTCAAAGAGGCAGGCCAGGAACACATGGGGACAGAGAAAAAGAGAGACTGGAGAAGAGGAAGAGAGAGCTGGGGTAAGTCCTCTTAAACGCCTTGCTTATGCTCAGTGCCAGGTAACGATGTAAGTAAGCTGTTGCTAGGTCGATGTTGGGCAGAGCCTAGCAGAATTGTCTGGAAGCCAACAACTGGGAAGGGAGAATGTGACTAAATGCTATACAAAGTGTTACAGCAAGGACGCAGAAGTGCGCTAGTGTACATGTGTGTAGACATGTCGAAAGAGTTGCCAGAAGTTGTACTATGTAATCATTTCTGCCAAGAGAAACATTTGGTTCTCACTGGTCACTGGTCAGTGAGATGGTTCATAGAGACGGTTCACTGCGCAGGATCTCCTACTGACACAGCCACAGCACTTCTGAACTTTCGAGTTTCACCATCTAGGCTCCCGGCAGCTACTCAAAGCCAAATTTCAGACATGATATGAAGATGTTTTCGTGTTTTATTCACGTTCTCACTCTTGAACAGGTCACCCTGGTGTCCAAGAGGGAAAAGGGACTGGTGGGAACTGACATGAAACCTCCCGGGAGTTGCACACGAGTGGGTTTTCTGTGAACAGAGAGTTGGGAAAGTGAATCGACAGGGGTCGAGAGAAAGAAACACACAGAGACATTAGTGCATGGCTGTACAAAATCTCTCTCTTCTTGGGGATAAAGAGCGACAATATATGCTCTGTGGGCGTGACCCTCCCTCCCAGGGTTGCAGAGTCTTCTCAGCACTTCTCAGGCAGGGCCTCGGCTCCCCTGTTCCTGGAGGATGTTGATCCCATAGGGTCTGTTGCTCTGCGGGAGGCTGAGGTGTGACAAAAGGCTTGTTCCCAGAGCTCTGCCAGCTCTGCCAGGTGGGGGAAGTATAGCTCACTGGGGTCTGGAGATCCTCTGCTCAGAATGCAGAGTGGGGGGAAAATGCAGGCAGCTGAATGATAGCTGCCAGGCGATAAAGCACTTCAATCTGACTCTCTACACTGACAGAGCAAGACAATGCAGAGGTTCCTCTATTTGTGCCAAGACCACTTCAATTTTAACTAGAATTTGAACTCTTTGACAGAGAATCTTATGGAAAATTACCAAACTCTATTCTAGGAATCCAAAATCAAAATGCCCCAGCTAACCTAGCTTCTGTTAAACTGCCTGTGTGTACAAAATTCCCCCTATATCTGCTTATCTTGGTTTCTGTTAAGCTGCTAGATTGAACAAAACCTACCCCTGCCACTGCAAAGTGAGATACCAGGATGTGGTTGGTTGGTTGTTTAATTTTTAAAATCCCTTAGTCTATGCTCTGGGCTATACCTGGGTTCCCAAATACCCAAGTGTAGTCCCAGTTGTCTAGAATAAAGACTCCCAGTTGGCCACTGTATCTGAGTGGTCATCTCTGGCAGACTACTGTAACAAGACAATATTAGAAGATGGAACTTATATAGTGGATTCAGAAGATCTACTACCCAAGGAAGCAAAGCTTCCACTAAGGAACACTGTCACATAAATGAGAACCTGGTATTGTCCTCTGGCCAATCTGAGCTTTTCATGCTTCTGAACAAACAAGTAAAAAGGGGCTTTGTGGCACTGGCCAGGGTAACTCATCCTAACTACCCTGGGGAAATGTAGCTGCTTCTACTCAGTCAGAACAAAGGAAACTCCATCTCCTTGAAGAGTCTTTTAGGCCTATGGTATAACCAACCTATTATTTGTTCTCTTCTATTACAGGGATCCTGGTGGTTTTTCCTGAACCTGACCATATCTTTTTTTTTTTCTTAGTAAATAGTTCCTTAATTAAACCCTCAAAATTATTCTGCTTTTAACTAGGTTGTGGTAGCACACATTTAATCCCAGCACTTAGAGGCAGAGAGAGGTGAATCCCTGAGTTCAAGGCCAGCCTGGTCTACAGAGAGAGATCCATGACAGCCAGGGCTACACAGAGAAACCCTGCCTTGGGGGAGAAATCATTCGGCTTTGACTGTGCCATCTATTTCTTGCTGTGACCCTACTTGATATTTCTGATACCAGAGACATAGCCTTGAACAAAATTTAAAAAAAAAAAACAAAAAAGATCCTCCTCTCATAAGAAAATTGAGAAGCACCAAAATTAATCAAGGAAAACTAGGAAGAGATAGGAACTATCTGGAAAGGTGAGAGATTACAATGGAAAGAGACCTTACTAAATATAACACTCTATCTGATACTATATCTTGTATCGGTGTCTTAGTTAGGGTTTCACTGCTGTAAACAGACACCATGATCAAGGTAACTCTTATAAGAGCAGCATTTACTTGGGGCTGGCTTACAGGTTCAGAGGTTCAGTTCATTATCATCAAGGTGGGAACATAGCAGCATCCAGGCAGACATGATGTAGAAGAAACTGAGAGTTCTATGTCTTCATCTGAAGGCTGCTAGTGGAAGACTGACCTCCAGGCAGCTAGGATGAGGGTCTTAAGCCCACACCCACAGTGACACACCTACTCCAACAGGGCCACACCTTCTAATAGTGCTGCTCCCTGGGCCAAGCATATACAAACCATCACAGATAGCTACCGAAACTTCTCTTACTGTGGACCCATGAAAACTAGCAGCTTTGGGGTCAATAAGTACACCAGGGTAGCACTTTGGAGACCTCCCACCAAGTGTTGTGCTTTTTTTTTTTGAATAGGTGGCATACAAAACAGTCCTGTCCTGTCTGCCCAGGAAGCAACAGTCAGCACTGTAACACACTGTAATGCATTGCATCACCTCTCCCATCCCAGCTGTTTTATCTCATCTGGATTGCCAACCTTCGTCTGCCTTAGTGTTACAACTTTAATCTCTAGAGGTGAAGGGAGGTTAGGCTGGTCTTAGCGAATGGGATTGTCATATGCTCCATAGAGGAGGATAGTTCAGCACACTCCGTGCCACTGGATCCCTAGAAATCCCACTAAGGAGAAGGCCTGAGAATTTTTGTCTCATCTCTTTCTCACCCACCAGCATCGTTTACCTGGGGCAATTGGTTTGACATCATCCATATCATGGACTGGTGGGAAGTCTTAAGAGAAACGTGTTCTCAGATTGTGACTAACTGTATGATGACAAGAGGCTGGAGAATGAATATCCTCCTGAGGTAATATAGTGAAGGTGTACTGATTGCCTTGCCAGCTGCAAGCTGCCTCTGGGGGTCTGTACTGAGAGTTAGAGAGGGAAAGCATTTGTCAGTGTGACAGCTACACACCTGATGTTAATGGACTGAAGCAATAAAACCACATCTGCGATTGGAGTCACCTCTGAAGAGCTTATGACTAATATTCTCAAAGATCTGCTTTCTGCACAGCCAAACGGTGAACTAAGTGAACAACCCTCCATCCTTCAAGCCTTTGATAGTGTGGTAGTTTGAATAGGTATGGCCCTCATAGTCATGCATTTGAATGCTTGGCTCACAGGAAGTGGCAGGATTAGGAGGTGTGGCATTGTTGGAGGAAGTGTGTCACTGTGGAGGCTGGCTTTGAAATTATGCCCAGTGTGGTACAGTCTCCTTCTGCTACCTGAGGATTGAGATGTCGAACTCATAGCTCCTTCTCCAGTGCCATGTCTGCCCAGACCCTGCCATGTGTCCCACCATGATGATAACCTCTGATCCTCTGAACCTGTAAGCCAGCCACAATTAAATGTTTTTCTTTACAAGAGTTGCCTTGGTCATGGTGTTTCTTCACAGCAATGGAAACCCTAAGACAGACGATATCACTTACCTCCACCATCCCTCCAGAAATGGGGTGTTGCCTTCACTTTACTTGGGAAGGCTAGCTAAGAACATAGGCAAGCCCATGCTCCTTTTGAAGGTGCTGGGAAAGGATCAGCCCCAGGCCTGTCTCCAAGCTCCTCCTAGCTTGCTGACCTGTGTCATACCTTGGTTTGTGACAACATAATCCCAATCTTCATATGGTGTTCTGAGGGTGCATTTGTGTCTCTTTCTCCCATGTTGTGATAGTTGTAATTGTTGATTGCCAACTTGACTGGAATGAAAACTATCTGGATTAGTAAAGCAAGCCTCGGTGGTGAATATACACATGCTAACACCATCACCACCAAAGGAAGAGTAACGGGTGTCCTGTGACACTACAACAGCTATAGCCATCACTAGGCCACAGGAAACTGTCACCTCCATTGTAACCTGATAGGAGCAGAGTCATCCTCGCAGTGGAGTGTGTTCTCTGTACTCTCCCAAGGTGGGTGGCTTACATGATAAATCCATTCTAAAATGCTGTTCTCCTAAGAATGGTGGCTCCTAGTGTGCAGTCCTCATCCCCATGGGTCACACCCTTTGGTGCCTCCTGGAACATGGGTCTAGTAGTTACAGGTCTAGCTGTAAGGCAGAGAGGGCAGGGAGAGCTCCTGAGGAGACTCAGCCATACATTGCAGGAACACCTCTGTGATTACATGCCCTTCAGACATAGGAGCTTGTTCTTCTCAGAGGTAGAGCTGTTGCTACTGGCAAGAAGACACAGAACTTAGAGCTTTAAACCCTTGCCTTCACTGAGATCTTTATCTCCATTTCTATTTATTGGAACTGCAACTTTTCCAACCTGTGGTCTTCAACTGAAAATAAAAAGCAGTCCTTGATGGGTTGGGACACTTGAAGACTTAGTTTTAAAAACTGTCTTTTTTTTTTTAAAAGCAGAGGCCCTCATCCACTATTTTTTTTTTTTACATATGTGTGTGTGTGTATGAGAGACAGAGAATGAATGAATGAATGAATGAATGAATGAATGAATGGTTGGGTATGTTGGTACCCTCAGAAGTCAGATCTCCTGGAACAGTAGTAGAAGTAGATATGAGCTGCCCAACCCAGGTACTGGGAACCAAACTCTTACTGACTGAACTACCTCTCCAGTCCCCTAAGTTTTTGCTTTGTTTTGTTTTGTTAGAGACAGGATCTCTCGCTGTATAACCTTGGCTGGCTTCCAACTCATCGGGATCCTCCTGCCTCTTAAAGGTATGCACTGCTACTCTTATACTCTTATCCTATTTTGTTTTGGTTTTCAATTTAAAATATGTGTGTGTGTGTGTGTGTGTGTGTGTGTGTGTGTGTGTGTGAGAGAGAGAGAGAGAGAGAGAGAGAGAGAGAGAGAATGCACACCATATGAGTGCAGACTCCTTTGGAGACCAGAGACAACTATGCCCCCTGGAACCAGGGTATAGGACAGTGTGAGCTGCGCCTGACATGGGTGCTAAGAACCAAACCCAGGTCACCTAGAGGAGCAGTACAAGTTCTTAACCAGCGCGACATCCATCACTCAAGCCCCAGAAGTGGGTGCTGTGTGAGATGAGGAAACCCACATGCACCCTGCCTCAGCTAGCACAAAGAACAAGAACACTCCTGTTTTTTTTTAATTTATTGTCATATTCATGTAAGGCTGAAACAAAATGTCACAACAACATCTGACAGTTTAAGACTCCACAGAGAACTCCATGCTTTTGCTACTGAAAGATTGAAGCATCTGAACGTTACCGCCTGAAAACTGAAGTCTAGAGATTTCAAGTCTTCTGTGAGCACAGTCATTTACTTTCCACCCTTCCTGCGAAAGGTCAGGATCACTCCCCAGAGGCTGACAACCCCAGGAGGAGGGGTCCAAACTCTACAGATCAAGCGACTACAACCCGCAAATCAGCATAGTTAGTAGTCAGTGCTGGGCTTAAATGTTTGAAGAACGGCAAACACCAAATGTTTTAACATCCAGTAGAGGATGGTTGTTTCTACAAGGGAACGACTCATCATCCAAAGCCCCCTCGGCTCAAGCAGTCTGTGCTCAGTCTCAGGAGAGGGTGCTCCACTCTTAATGCTCCCTCTGGTACAAAAGGCTTTAGAAACAAGCATGACAATTTCAGCATTCCACAGTAGCCATCACTTTGAACTGCATGTTACGTTAACATACAAAACATTAAGTATTTTGCCACATATCAACTCTTGGCCACAAATAACAGGACACGGAAAGCTATACAAGGACCAAACACCACACAACTTTTGGATATTCCCATTATCCAGGTGTTAAAGAGACAGTGATGAAATCAGAAACTGCGTCCGGTGTTTGCCTCCAACTTCCTATTTTACCGTCTTCTGGTGCCACCGTATCCTAGGATAAGAAAAAGTCTGCATTAGTTTTTCAATATATGAAAATTGATTATAGCACTTGAGAGGCAGAGGCAGGTGGATTTCTGAGTTCGAGGCCAGCCTGATCTACAGAGTGAGTTCCAGGACAGCCAGGGCTATACAGAGAAACCCTGTCTCGGAAAAAAAAAAAAAGAAAGAAAATTGGTTATAAAATTTCAGAAGTTGTATGTGTTCCTTGTCAGCAAACAAGAAAGAAAGCTATGAGGGAAGGCTACAATGTGGAACAGGACGGTGTGGGACCCAACAAGGCAGATCCTCTCAGTCATCAAATCCATAACCTCACACACAAATTGCTGTCAGGAAACCAAAGAAGTGTTCCATTGTAAGCTAACTACCAAGCAAGCCATATGCCGCCAGGTAAATAAAAATCATGAATATGCAAAGTCTAAGCCTAAAAATGCAGAAAGGGCAATGACTATACACCATGTCCTGCTGACTCACAACTCAAACTCACAGGTAAACGTGTTACTTGAATACCACCCACCCATCACCCCACATACTCTCCATAACAAACAGGCTGTCGATAGTTTAGAACATCGCTGAGCTAATCTGTCAGTGCAGAGGGAGGGTATGTACCTGTTGCTGAAATACAGCTGCCTGTCTGTATCTGTGAGTTCCACATCCATAGACTCAACCAACTAACGTTTGAATATATAACGTTGAATATCTTTTAAAAAGATGCACCTGTAATGTACACATGCCTGTTTTCCTTGTCACCCCTACACACTGGTGTAACAAGGACCATAGGCTGTTCAGAGATGGTGTAGACCACCTGGGAGAGCACGCTGTGCTAGTGACATGCAAATACTACGCCATCTTTATGAGACACTTGAGCATCCATAAGACTGGGTATGTGTGGGAATCCTGGAAGCAATACCATCCCCATTTAGAGGGATGGCTGCATCTGACAGTAATTTCTGGGCCCTCAGGATACTTAGATTCAAGTTTAGTAGGTAAAAAGTGATTATTTCATGTATATCCAAACCAGCTCTAAGAACTCTACTTTTATACTTTTAAGCAATTTCTGTATGTTTCCATGAATTTCATGAATTATTCATTGCTCCGTGTCTTCCTTCTGAAGAAAGACAAACAATCCTGGGAGATATGCAGACACCTTGTTTTCCACCACCTCTAACTGTGGATGTTTTGCCGTTTTTTATATTTTATCTCTGCTTTCTATAAAACACCCTCTTCACTCTTTAGAGTACATATTATAATCATAGTGCTGACAGTTTTTAAAGTGGAACTTGATCTATTTTTGTAATTCTCTTGAATTTGAAAGGTCAGACTTCTACAAACCTTGAAAGCCCTCATTTAAAGCTTAGTGGATTCCAGAGTTAACCATTTATAGACACTAACATCCAGAAGGCTAGATTTCAAAGCCATTTTTAGGAAATATTTAAGGAGTGAAGACTAATGACTAAATTCGGTCTCAGTCTCAGTTAACCGTGCTGCTGACATTTTCATGGGCACACCGGATAAAGTCGTGACTTCCCACACGCAGGTGTCCTTGGTTCTGATGCTCGTGTGCCTCCTGCTACACAGCTGGAACATCTGTATTTACCTGACGCTGTTCTGGTTCTCGAGTCTGTATTGGAAGATGCACAGTAGCTCCCTGCGCCTCCACCCAGTGGTGAGTAGACCCGGCTGTTCCAGGAGCCAGAGTAGGAAGGAGGGTAGGTTGGATGGTACCATGAGTCTGAGAAAGGGGTCGCCGCCCTTAAAGACACAAAAGTCAGCCATCTTTTTTTCTCACCACAATTTTTAACTACTTCCCAGTTTCTAAGTCATCAGAAAACAGCATTTTTATGAAGTATTTTTTCCTGCATGTTCTGATATTTGAGGGTTACCATGCTACAGATTTAGTGTCTACTTCTACCAGGTAAGCAACTGCTGTGAGAACAAAAAGGGGAGAAGTGAGAATTCTGAATATCCCAACCAAAGCCTGAGCTCAGAGCACCATAAAGGCTAGGACACTCCGATCCCAGCCCAGGCTCCTCTCCCGGCCTCCCTCCATCACCCGACCCAGCAGACTGCCAACTGCCCTTCCCCAATTACTGTGGCCCCTCTGCCTTCTCACTTGCTCTCTATCACCTAGGACAGCATAGGAAAGAAGACAATGAGGGGGAAATAATAGGCATAATATTGACCAAAGCAAACCAAAGTCCCATTCCTTCCCCTCTATGCAAAAATAAATAAATAAAAAATAAAAAATCATGTTTAATAGGGTGAGATCACCATCAGTTATTTCCCTTACAAGACAGATTCAAACAAAGCAAAGGAATCCTGGTGGAGCTAAGGGCAAATGAGACGAGTACAAAACTTACCTGTTGCTGCCAAACAAATATCCGAGCAATCCTCCAGCGCCCAGGCCAGTCCAGAACCCCGGCCCTGAATTGCCATAGCCTTGGCCTCCAAAAGCACTCCCAAAGGCAGAGCTTGCACCATGGCCAGGATTCTGTGGTCCTTAAAATAGAATGCACATTATTAGATGAAGGCCTTCCATTATTTCATCTATTTCACTATTTCATCTACAGTACTATTTACTAATAATGTTCAGCCCTCAACTCATGAACAAACTGAATCCAAAAAGGGTGTTTGTAAAATATTGGCTTATGTCCCAGGAACACAATTCAGACAGGCAGAGACAGAGACAGAGACAGAGAGAGAGACAGAGACAGACAGAGACAGAGTTTTTTTAAGACTTGTAAGGACAGTCTTCCTAATGGATTATCTCCCTTACTCAAGATCAGCTTCTAGAAGGTGTGCCGCCCCTTTCAGAGTCTTCCTTCCTATGCTGTGAAGCTCTGCAGGGGCTCTGGGTGAGAACTGTACCTGAGTCTCTAATGGAAAAAGGCAGCCTGACATTTATCAATTATGGTGTCAGACTACAAACATCATCCTCCACTTAGAGGACATAGTAAACACCTAGGAAAGCGTGCTAATTTTATAAACACCCATGAAACAAGCTTGCTCTATGTTCCTCCATGTAACCGCCACTCACATCAATAAGTCATTTTAGCTCCTCAGACAGCTTGTGGCAATGCCTAATAGGTACCCACTATATGCTATGAGTACTCAGCCTTCCTATACGTTAAGTCTGTCCATTCAGTGGCCATGCGTGCTCAGTACCCACAGAAGTCAGAGAGGGCACTGGAACTCCTGAGACGAGGTTATTTAATTGTGAGCTGCCATGTGGGTGCCGGCAACTGAATCTAGGTCCTCTGAGAGCAGGAGGTGCTCTTGACTGCTGAGCCAACTCTTCAGGCCCTGGATATCCTCTTACTATAGAATGGCTCTTTGAACCCTCTGCCCAATTTTATTTATGTGGGGGTGTACACAGCAGCACAGCATGTTGAGTACAGAGGTCAGATGACAACTTGTGAATGTCAGTTCTCTCCTTCCACCACCTGGTCCTAAAGATCAAATTCAGGTCACCAGTCCGGGAGGCAAGTACCTCAGTCACTGAGCTATTTAGTTGATCCTCTCTCTCTGCCCAGTTTTAAAGAGTTTGTCCTTTATCAGATATATGGATGTCTTTACATAGTCCAGACACAAGTCTTCTGTTAGCGGTATGTTTTATAAATCCTGTCCTTTTGTCTGGAGCCTTAGCTCCATCTCTCCAGTGCACACTTTACAGTCTTCACCCAAACCTGGGCCTGCCCTTTTCATTTCTTAGGACTGTTTTCTGATAAACAGATATTCTTTTTTTTTTTTTTTGGTTTTTCGAGACAGGGTTTCTCTGTGTAGCCTTGGCTGTCCTGGAACTCACTTTGTAGACCAGGCTGGCCTCGAACTCAGAAATCCTCCTGCCTCTGCCTCCCAAGTGCTGGGATTAAAGGCGTGCGCCACCATCGCCCGGCAAACAGATATTCTTAAACTAAGTAAAGTCTGGTTTAACCTATCTTTCGTTTGACAGCTAGTACTTTTTGTGCTATTAAAGAAATCTTTATCTAGCTAGGTGTAGTGGCACATGACTTTAATTCCAGGACTAGGGAGGCAGAAGTAGACAGACTTCTGTAAGTTTGCCAGATACAAGTTCTGCTCTACAGATATAAGTTCCAAGACAGCCAGGGCTACATAGTGAGATCCTGTCTCAAACACTCACACACACACACACACACACACACACACACACACACACACACACACACACGGACTTACATATTTTCTCAAAAAAAAAAAAAAAAAAAAAAGAAGGGCTGGAAAGTCAACTCACTGAGAGCACCCTGCTCTCATGTGTGGTTTCTAGGACCTACATGAGACAGCTAAATAAAACCACCCCTAACTCCAGTCCCAGGGGCTCAGACACCGACTTCTTCTGCCCTCCATGGGCACCAACACATGGATGAAGACACTTTTTTTTTTATCTTTTTTGAAAAAAACAGATTTTTTTTTAATCCAGTAGGGCACCAATGTTGTATTTCCGATGCAGTTAAGTCTCTATAGAGAGCCATTGTAATGCCATATAGCCTCTAGGCAGAATTCAGCTGCCTGCATTTCACCTATGTGGAGCTGAGGAATTCTAGCCACATCTCCTCCCACCTGACAGAGATGTCAGAGCTTCTCTGGCATTTCAAAGGAGCTACAGTTTCCTGCGAAAGGGTCAGTCGCCATCTCCTGCAGAGTAGCAGACCCTGTGATCTTCCTGAGATCTGTTATGGCAACATCTCTCAGCCTGCAGGAGACCTGCTGAGAAGACTCGCAGCTTTGGGAGGGAGGGTCACACCCACAGCACATATATTGTCGCTCTTATCCCCAAAGAAATAGAGAAAGATTTTGTACAGCCATGCACTAATGTCTCTGTGTGTTCTTTTCTCTCAACCCCCGTAGTTTCACCCTTCAGCTCTCCCTCCACGTAGAACCCGCTCGTGAGCAATTCCCGGGAAGATCCAGATGGCGCCTCGAACGTGTGGCATGGAAAAGGAGAGAACTACTGAGGAACACTGTCTGTTGGTGGAGCTCCACGGAAAAGAAGAAATAAAGGTTAAGTATCCAGGGCCCGGTAAGCAACATAGAGTAAAGGCTATGGTTGCAAGGGGCAGAAAGGGATACAGCAATACTAGGTGAATCAGCGTAGCCCGATGCTGAGATCAACTAGGGGTGACAGTGATGTGAAACCGGGAATTTTGTCAGGCTAGTTGGCCGCGGTTTAGAACCGAACTCCAGGCGAGAGAAAATTAGGGCATAAAATAAAATAAAAAGTATAAAAAAACAAAAAAAGAGAGAAAAGCAGATTTTAGAAACATGAGAAAGACAGAAGGAAAATGGATTTTAAAAGTCTCCTAGAGCCGGGCGGTGGTGGCGCACGCCTTTAATCCCAGCACTTGGGAGGCAGAGGCAGGAGGATTTCTGAGTTCGAGGCCAGCCTGGTCTACAAAGTGAGTTCCAGGACAGCCAGGGCTACACAGAGAAACCCTGTCTCGAAAAACAAAAAAAAAAAAAGTCTCCTAGGCACAAGGAGAAATAGAAAGCGCTTCCCTCGATTTACATGTCCTTGGTGTATGTCCTTTGTTCGTCCTTGGTGCACCAATTTGTCCACGTGTCAATTTGTTTCTTGTTGTTTGAATGGCTGTTCTATGTTTCATGTTGAAAAGAAAAAATGGGAAAAACTTCATCTGCTGGTGGTCCATCTCTTAATGCAGTCTCAGTTTATGGTTATTTATCCTAGAAAAAGCTATATAATTGTGGTTATTGGGTCCAAAGTACTTTTTCTCTTAAAATTACAGCTAGAGAAAAGAAAAAATGTGTTTGATTTAAATTTATAAGACTTGTGTAGTTGCTTTATTCTTGTTTCTAATTGATGTTAAATATATAAGTATGTTTAAATGTTTTGACTATAGAATATTGGCTCATAAGTTTTTTAAAGGATTTAATGTCGGTAACAAAAAATTAGTTTAAAACTGGTAATTCAGGGTTGGAGCCATCTTAAGCAACACGTGGCATGACCCAACCCAGGAAATACAGGCCTCTAAGATACATCCAGATTGGCGTAATGTTTTATGTGGATCTGATCCTAAGAGATTAGTCTTATAAGAGATAAGATTTAAAATAACATTTTCTTAATGAGATATTATAAGTTACACTGTCATGCATTCAAACATGAGAACTGGCAGACAAACTTTAAAGTGTACAAGTAATGTGTTTACCATTGATTTTAAAGGGAATAGATGGTTTAAAATTGGGCTTTACTTTTCAAAGTTGTAGGTATTTTCTAATATTACAAAGAAAGTTAAAAATTATGTTGAAAAACTGCAGTTTTCAGTCTAATTAAAGGCTCATGATTCTCAAAGATAACTTCTAGAGCGATAAAGTTTAAAAACAGCTGTGGCCAGGCCTGTTGCTACTTTTTCACAAGTTTATTAGATACAGTGGTAAAGGTAAATTTTTTTTCTCAAGATTAAAAAGGAGATTTCAGTGAGATTTTAGTAAAGTCTTTACGGGAGCCCTCAAATTACCATATTGGCTGGCTGCAGGCTAAGGTCCTACACAGGCAGGTGTGGGCCTGGCTTTAGACAATAGGCTCAGATTAGAAGGAATTTACACTGGA
This sequence comes from Tokudaia tokunoshimensis, assembly GCA_036184795.1. Classification (NCBI taxonomy): domain Eukaryota; kingdom Metazoa; phylum Chordata; class Mammalia; order Rodentia; family Muridae; genus Tokudaia; species Tokudaia tokunoshimensis. Next base: position 37,029,166 of record BTHU01000019.1, read on the forward strand.
GATTTATCCAGGTGTGGTTTAAAATATAGTTCAAATTTAAGATCTATGAAAGATCAATGAGGCTATGTAGAAATTATGAAGATATTAAAATTTAGCCTACAAAATTATTATAGACTTAAAAGGTTTTGTTTTTTTTTTTTTTGCTTTAGGGATCCTGATAATTCTAAAAGCATTTGCAGAAGGTTTTTCCTCAAGAAATGGCTGATAACCTTACCTTATGTGAGAAAAAAATGTTTCGTCTCTGCTTCAATACAAGAAGTTAGGATTTTAAATCTTTCAGTGTATATTCATAGAATTTTATTATAGGTCTTTTCTCTTAACAATGGGTTTTAAAAAATTTTTAAGTAGTTGTTGCTCCTAAAAAGATTCAAAGGTAATGTATTAATTGTATCCTAGGTTAACTGACACTGAAGATTCAAATAAGGATGATTTGCTTATTCTAAATGATTTTCAAACGTTGTTAGGATATATTAATTGGCCTTATCTTATATATTAACCTCACCTTAAGCTCACTGCAGGAGGACTTAAACCTCTGTGTTCTCAAGGTGGATGCAAATTAACTGATAAAAAAAAAACAAACTTGGAGGAACCTACTGTAATATTTGCCAACAATTTATATTATGTATTCACTGCCATTCCTTGGCAAAGGGAACATTAATGTAGAATCACCTTTTTTCATCTCCAAGTAAAGTTTTAACATCCTCCGATAAAGATATTGGTGTGTTAAGTGTTTTAAAAGGAATGTTTTAAGAACCTGATGAAACATTTGTTCCTTGTTTCAAACAGCAATCAAATTGGTCATTGCAGAGTATTGATAGTTGGTCTACTACATGGCAAGCCTTTTAGGCAAAATTGATAATTGTTATCCAAAAGACAAGTTGTTAACATGCATCCTATAAAGAATGCATCTACTATGGGAGTGAAGCTCATGCAATTGGATTACATGTTTATTTTTTTTGAGTTTCCCCCTGCTTCAACACAGATAATTGACTTGGGTGTTGTAGCCACTATTTTTAAAATGTTAACAATCAAGCCTTTAATTTATATACTGATAGCCAATAAATATATATAGCTCATGGCATATAATTGCTTGAAATTGTTCCTTTTTTAGATACTGCTAATTCTTAAATTTTGCAATGATCTATGCAAATACAACTCAAGTCAAGAGAAGATACTGTTCCTTCAAATGACTGTCCTCTGGACATTTAAGAGCTCATCCCGGGGCAGGAGGGATTTGTATCCCAGGCAGACTATAGGCCTTGCATAGAAACAATTGGCCATACAATCATATTTTTTACATCATCAAAATAGTAATGACTTAAAAATAATTTTATATTTTTAGAAACTGTGCACATCAAATTGTAGAGGCTTGTTCTTGGGGTCCTCAACTTCTCCTGTACCACATAATGGTGTTACTTCTAGAGGAATTAATCAATTATTACAAATGAATGGTACTCATATTTCTTATTTTAGAAAATTAAAATATGTGCATGTGACTAATGATACATTTTCAGGCTTTCTAGTTGCAACTGCTCTAACTGGAAAAGCAACTAAAAATGCTATGTTTATTTTCTATGCTTACATAGTCATTGCCTATATTATTGTCTATTCTTAGTGTTCCAATTAAGATTAAAACAAATAATGGAACTAGATATTTATTACAGTCATCAAATATTTGAGATGATTTTAACAATTATATGTGATATAATTCTCAAGGACTAGATATTGTGTTAACTTTTAAACAATATCTTCTAAGTAAAAAAAAAAAAAAAAGGAGGGAAATTGTATCCCTGGGCATACTGTTTAAATTACACTTTATATTTTTAAGAAAATTTTAAAAATTTGGATGGCAAGGAACTCCTTGCTGAGTGTATAGCATCCAACAACTAGGCATACTCATGCCTAGGTGAGATGAAAGGATCAACTTATTGTCATATGGCATGATCCTTTTCAGTTACTTAATATGGAGAAGAAGGCATGTTTATGTTTTTCCACAGAATGCTACAGAAGCATTCTAGCTGCTATAGTGATGAGTGTGACATGCCAAAAATAATGCTGACCTGTGAACTTGCTGAGTGCCCTGACAATGGTGACTTTACTTGCCTATGTCCCAGATTAAATACACTGCCTTGCTGTAAACTTTAGATCTTGTGGGACAGAGAACAGTGGAGACTGTTAAAACTGACTTAAAAAAATTAATCTAAAAGAAGAGTTATAATGACTCTTCTCCTTCCTTTAATGTGATCAATTTACTCAATTATGAAGTGGTCTAGTAATAAGTCCAATATTGGAGATTCCAATTATGAAGATGGCTAATAATAATTATCAGCCAACTGAGTTAATTTCAAATATAGTCTCCATTCTTTCTGAGAAGTAACAGGTCTCTGTTAACTCTCAAAGCCATTTCCCTTCACACTGGGAAGTTAAGCTGTTTTAAGTCAAGTTGTGTTTTAAGAGCTACTCATTTACAATTGTATACCTGGGACCTTCCAAAGACAAGCTAATTTGCAACTGAACATTGTGTCTTTCTTAACTCTTTGTCTTGTATTTTAAGCAGATTGTCTCCATCCAGGCTCACCTGAATTGAAAACAGGCTGTCTGTTAAAGACTAGTAAGGCATTTGGCAATTACATGACTCCGGCATCAAAGCCTATATAAGTGGATCTCCTTCATGGAGTCACATAGAACTCAGATCTATTTGTGTCTGCTTACGAGCTGACATGGGCATCAGGGGGTGTACAGCGAAGCATTGCACAGAGAAGATCTAAGTATCTGGTTCTGAGTCTCTGGGGAGCAAGTCTGATTTGCAAAGGGGTTGGTGTCGGTCTTCTGACCACCATGCACTCTGTGGGGATGTCCCACTAATCTAAGGCTCTGCCCCTCCCCTCCAAAAGACACCAAGAGCCGTCTAAAAGGTGGAAACAATTATTTGTTCTCCATGAGGAGAATTAGACCTCTGCTGCCGCTCCTGGTCAACAGCCCACCGTCATGGACGGATTTACTATCCACTTGTTTAAACTAATAAGGAAGGAGGAGATGTAGAGAGCCATTGTAATGCCATATAGCCTCTAGTCTCCTCTTCAAAGCCAGGAGCGAGACTCGCCAGCTCACACGCACCCACGCACCCGAGCGGGGAACATACCTGTGAACTCAGACTTAAAGCCTGGGGGAGGGGCTCCTGCAGCACTGGTGAACCCCTGGGCGAATGACGGGTACTCAGCAGATGGTGGAGGCGACCCCTGGCCATCGCTGAGGAACAGCTTGTAAACCACAAAGGCGAGAACAAACAGTACTGCAATGGTGACCACGCCACAGGAATCTGAGGAGTACAGCTTGTGGTAATAATCAGAGAAGCCCTGGTGTTTTCCAGACTCCTTCAGTTTCTTCAGGCCCAGCTCTGTGTAATCTAAGTTGTACTCCAAGCCGCAGGAACCCCTGAGTACATACTGGTCTTCAGAGGACTCGTAGCCTTCGCAGCTCACCACAGTTTTGCCAAATTTGTATGCAATATCCAAGTCGGTCTTACATTCCCACTGTGAAAGAAAGAGAAATAGCCTCTAAGGACCAAAAGATTCTTTTCCTTCAATATATACCACGTGGATTATACAGCTGTCACAAAATTGCAAAATGAAGCAACGGAATGATCCACACAGTTCAAGACAATGAGTCCGTGCGGAGGAGACAAACCCGGAGTTTCAGCGTCAGTGTCCTACCGCGTGCTTCTCATGCTGGTGGCGGGGCATGAGCATTCACTCTGCTGCTTTTCCTTATTCCCCAGATAGTACATTACACATTCTTCTGATAGGGAGTTATTTTTGTTTTGGTTTGATTTTTGAGACAGGGTTTCTCTGTGTAGCCCTGGCTGTCCTGAACTTACTTTGTAGACCAGAGTGGCCTTGAACTCACAGAGATTAAAAGTTTGCGCCACCACAGCACCCATATGTAGTAATCTGAATAGGTATGGCCCCCTACAGATTCATGAATTTGAATGCCTGGCCCATAGGGAATGGCACTAGTAGGAGGTGTGGCCTTGAAGAGTAAGTGTGGTCTTGTTGAAGGAAGTGTGTCACTAGGGGGGTGGACTTTGAGGTCTCCTACGCTCAAGCTATGCCCAGTGTGGCACAGCCTCTGCTGCCTACAGATAAAGATGTAGAACTCTCAGCTCCTCCAGCACCAAGTCTGCTTATACCCTGCCATGCTTCCCACCATGATACTGACTAAACCACTGAAATTGTAAGTCAGCCCCAAATTATACGTTTTCCCTTATAAGAGTTGCCACGGTTATTGTGTCTATAGCAACTAAGACAATACATGTTAGTTATTCCACAATTTATATACCAAAGGCAAATCTTCAAACTATCACCTGATTGCCAATGTTTTCAAAGGTACGTCCTATACAGCTAGACTGTTTAGATGTTAAACATTAAAGAATCAGTATCAGGGAAGAACCCCCTAATTGGTTATCTAATACCACATGGTCAGCTCTAAAAACATACATGCTTGCAAAAGTAAGTAGATTCAGCACATCATATTTACATATTAATTATATAGATTATACATTATTATATATGTACAGTAATAATAATTAAAGGGGAAAAGGCCATGAATTCAAGGGGAGTGTATGAGAGGATCGAGAGAGGAAAGGGAGGGGAGAAATGATGTGAATACAGTAGAAATGATTTTTAAACAGGCATCAGATAAATAAGAGTTAACAGCTTCTGCAAAACAAAACTTTCCAGACACATTTTCTTATATTTTTGGTTGTGAGCCCAGCCTTTAATGGCTGAGCCATCTCTCCAGCCCTCCATACACATTTTCTAAATACTATGGACTGACTTTATAGGGTTTAATCCTACATAATCTTCTTTAGCTTTTTTAAAACGATATTTAGAAAACTCCAAAAAGAGTCCATGATGTGAGAGGGAGGGGAGGGGAGGGGAGGGGAGGGGAGGGGAGGGAGGGGAGGGGAGGAAGAGACCTAGAGAAGAAGCAGGTGTTTTCATTTATAATACAAGCAATGGCGTGCTGCAATGGGAGGCTGCACACCATGTTTCAGACCAGCCAGGGAACACAGAAATATCTCCCTTCAAAATAAGCAAAACTAACGTAACACAGTGGCCGAGCATGTACAACAACTAGGTTTGAAATACAGTACTATCAAAAACTAAGTACACAAGCAAGGCAAGTTTAAATTCTTTAATATTTGCTGAATACATAAGATGTGTCCCTCACAATGTTTAGAGGTACAAGCTAGGCAAGTGTTCTGCTGCCTTTTTTGTTAGGTTTTGTTCAAACTATGTTTCTCTTTCAAGTTCAGGTGCACTGTTTACTGTCTATATAAATAGCTCGGCTGAGGTGTGATTCGTCAACCCCGTGCCAGCTCGCACCCTAACTGTCTGCTTTACCTCCCCACCCTAGCCATGTCCCGGGAGGAGGCTCAGATGGGTCTGTCTCTGTAACTCATCTCTTTCTTTCAGTAGAGCTTTTTCAAGGCCCATCCAGGATCAAGCAGCACTTTGTCCTTCTTAATGAGTTAAACAACACTCTACTTTATGAATGGACTGCATTGCATGATTCATTAGCAAAGGACATTCTGGCTGTTTCTGTTTTAGCTATTAGAATATTCCTACAAATATTTTATAGATTTGGGGAAGAAATGTGTCTTTAGTTCCCTTGTATATATAAGAGTATATGTATGTAGGGGAGAGGCATGATTAGGGCATCTTTCTTTTTCTCTTCTCTCTCCTCTCCCCTCTCCCTCCCCCTCCCCCCTTTGTTTTTGGGGGTTTTAAGACAGGATCTCACTCTGTAGCCCTGCCTGTCCTGGATCTCACTCTGTAGACCAGGCTGTCCTGGATCTCACTCTGTAGCCCTGCCTGTCCTGGAACTCACTCTGTAGCCCTGCCTGTCCTGGAACTCACTCTGTAGCCCTGCCTATCCTGGAACTCACTCTGTAGCCCTGACTGTCCTGGATCTCACTCTGTAGTCATGCCTGTCCTGGATCTCACTCTGTAGCCCTGACTGTCCTGGATCTCACTCTGTAGCCCTGACTGTCCTGGATCTCACTCTGTAGCCCTGACTGTCCTGGATCTCACTCTGTAACCCTGACTGTCCTGGATCTCACTCTGTAGCCCTGACTGTCCTGGATCTCACTCTGTAGCCCTACCTGTCTTGGAACTCACTCTGTAGACCAGGCTGGAGAAATATGCCTGCTCTGCCTCCTGAGCATTGGGATAAAAGGCATGCGACACCAAACCCAGCTTTGGGGCATCTTTCTTGATGATTTCTTTCAAGCCCAAATGTTTTTTATTTACATAATATGCAATTTTTCTTTTTGTTGCTGTTATTACTGTATTATATATTAATTTTATTTGGAAAAAGATTTCTGAATTTGCTGGCTTAAGAATCTCCAACAGTACATACTAGAGTGGTTTCTGAGTACTGCATTCAATTTAAATTGCTGCTACTAAACATGAGTCAACACACGAGAGGCTCTCCACTTCACGATTCCTCCTAATACAGCACTTGTGTGTTCCTCGAGTCTTCATCAATGCCCACAGCCAGACACAGCTTAACCACTTTGTTGGTGTGTACCAAGTATTGATTTTCTCTCCCCTACTAGATGACTCTCTTGCTATCCTGTTCATACAACATATGGCACATTTAATATGAGCTGAAGGGGCTCTACACAACATTAGCATCACCATACCGCACCATGACTGCAAAATACTTGGGGATAGATGTGAGACATCTGCATTAGCTAGGAGATTCTAATTAAGTGATAATGGGAGGAGGGGCCTGTGAAGTCATTATCGCTAGCCAACAAGAGCTCAGGCCAGGCACAGTGGCACATGCCTTTAATCCCAAGACTTGGGAAGAAGCTGCAAGGAAATCACCATGAGTTTAAGGTCAGCCTGGTCCACACAGCCAGTTCCAGGCCACCAGGCCTACATAGTGAGACCCTGCCTTAACTTCCATCTTGGAGGGAAGCTCATTAATACACAGGCTTAAGTTCTAACTACAGGTGACACATTCCATCTTGCAGAAAGTTCATTAAGCTCTGAAGTAAACAACCAGGCCTCACCTTGTGACATCCTTCCAAACAGTAAGGACCACTAAGAGATACTCTCAAACCAGCTGAGCTGCCCAGAAGTCCACTCTGCCACCCGTCCAGCTACCTGTAGGTTATATGGTGAGTTCAGGTGTCTAGCTACCATGACCTGTGCCCCATGCTGGGATGAGCTTTTGATGATGCAACTGTCACAGAGTCATTTCGGCTCTTGTAACCCCCTCACCCAAACTCCTGCAGGCAACCCTAAAGAAACTTACTGGTTCACCAACTTGGGTGTCAATGGTATCCTTACTTTGGTCTGTCATCTGTCATCTTGTCAGTCAATGTTTGTTCATGTCTCCCCAGGAATAGTGTCACACAACATAGCCCCATTTGAACTGTTGCTGAGGCAGTAGCTATTACCTGCACATCGTAGCCATCCCAGCCTTTGTTCTGGCACTGAATCACCTTTGGGGTATAGGCATCACAACCGGCTGTGCCTCCAACACACTTCAACTGCGGAATAGGGTCCAGCCTCCGGGAGGTGGTGTAGCGGTCGGAGTAGAGGGTAAGAGCTTTCACATCCCGCAAGAGTATTCTGTCTGCAAGAAGAACACACAGCAAAGTGGGGACCTGTGAGGTAAGTGTGAACACCCCAAAGGCAGACGGAGGACCAGCCTCATCATCTCAAACTAAGACAGACAGACAGACAGACAGACATCCTAAGGAGCAGGTTCAAGCCAAGTGTCTCTCTGGGCTTTTGAGAGAGGACTCAGAGCCACCACAGCACCCAGGCTCTTCACACAAAATCCAACAACCACACTGAAAACCTCTCCTCACTGTAAGCTACATGTTTCTTCATCACAAGTTCTACATAATTTTTGCTAAAACAGAGGAAAAGTTTAATATAAAACTACTACATAGTATTCATAGTTAATTAAAAATGACAAAAATACATAAAATACTCCTACATTCAATGATTTAAATATCTACCCACTAGAAAGAAGACAGATTCTAGCCCAGTTTTTTCAGTTATAATTAGAATGCAATCTCTGTATTTTTATTTTTTACATTCATTTATTGTGTGTGCAGTAGTTGTGCATGTGCACAGAGCACAAATGGCATGGGGGACATGTCAGAGGACAACTCTAGGGAGTCCATGCTCTCCCTCCACTACTTGGGTCCTGGTATCTAACTCAAATCCATCAGGCTTGGCAGCAGGGCCTTTGTGCACTGAGCCATTCTGCCAGAATCATCATATTCTTCATCATCATCATCATCATCATCATCATCATCATCATCCAGGAATTATATAAAACCCTTCCTGTCCCTCCCCCATCCCACTAGTGCCCTTTATTCCCCAGTTACACCTCCACTTTCAGTAATCAGCATACATATACTGTTTATCTATAATGTCTAGGACCCACAGATGAATGAAAATCTATGCAATGGTTCTGGATTATCGCCAGCTGTACCTACTTTACTGCAAATGGCATAACTTTACTATGCAAAAAATTACGTTGTGTATATAAACGTTGTTCCTTACCCATTCATCGGTTGCTAGACACCAGGTTGGTCTCATCGCTCAGTTACTGTAAACTGTGGTAACAGTGATGGGCAGCCATCTATGTGGTATGTTGGCTTGGAGACTTTGGGTAAATACCAAGAAGTAATAGAGCTGCATTTTTTTAAACTACCATTGGGCTTTTGTTTTGTTCGAAGGCATCTCCACACTGCCTCCCTACTCTTGTAGTGTATCCTGTACTAGGTAGGGTAAAGTAAAGAAACTGAACTCATGTATCAACTAAACAAATGGCAAAAACACTTTATACAAAATGGAAATTACAGAGTGCTCAGTTATATACAAACCTTGAAAAAGGTAAACTAATACTACATACTAATGCATCAACGTTGACAGATGTACTTAAGAATGAGAAAACATGCAGAGGGGTAATCAAATACAAATGTCGGAGAGTATCTGGAGGAGGAAGGGAAGTCACTGGAAGAATCTGTATGCTCCACCGTCAGTATGTGGTGTGTGGAGCTCATCAAAGAGTCACTGAGAAGCAGGGCTACTAGGCCCAATGCCCGAAGGCACCTCAAAACTCAGATGTGGGACGGTCCAGGCACTTGGTTAGAAAGGGGGCCGTCTCAAGGCACAAAATATTCACCAAATAATAGGGTGGGGGTTTGGGAAGGGGACCTGTGCTAGAAGACCACAGTCACTGACTCTTTAAAGTACCAATCCATAGGAAAGTCATGGCAAGAATTTTTCGCCATCAGGGTCTTTAAGCCAACCATCTTAGCCAAAACAGACACCAGCCATTGTGACGGTGCCACACAGGCAGAAGCTTGGCTCGCTCTAGTTTCTTTAGTATATTACAGAGTGAGGGTCATGTTGCCCACAGTTCCATCCTAATGTCACCTTCTCCTTATCTTACTTTCTCCAGCTCCCCATTTCTGTGATAACACAATACTCTGAAAAATACCCAGTAAGAGCACAACAAAAATACAGTTTAGATCCTTGTTAGATTACCTCATTAAACTTAGACATACAGCAAGTATTGCTCTCTAACCTCTTTCTTTAGTAGTGTGTAACGGGTTGCAGGTATCCATGTGTGGGGTCAGACGGCAACTTCTGGGAGCTGGTTCTCTGGTTCAGCTCAAACTCATCAGGCTTGTGTGGCAAGTACCTTTAACCACTGGGCTATCTCACTAGGCCTATTCATTTCTTTTTTTTTTTTTTCCCGAGACAGGGTTTCTCTGTGTAGCCCTGGCTGTCCTGGAACTCACTCTGTAGATCAGGCTGGCCTCGAACTCAGAAATCCTCCTGCCTCTGCCTCCCAAGTGCTGGGATTAAAGGCGTGCGCCACCACCGCCCAGCTTTTTTTTTTTTTTTTTGGCCTATTCATTTCTTAATCATAATCATGATCAGTCATTTCTGTTAGCAGATATCTGTTATACAGATATCCATTTACACTTTACTGATCGAACAAACATCGAAACAAATTTAAAATTGGCCTTACAAACCAAAATGCCTCAAGAGCATGTTCAATATTTACAGCCATGAGAGGTCAGCTGGCTAAAAGCTCCAGGGGGTCTTTTGCCCTCTGCTGGCATCCACCAGAACATGCATGCATATCCAAGCACACACAGAGATCTGGTTTGTGTGTATAAGAAGTTAAATATATACTATAAATTATTCCACAATTGGCACACAATTGGAAAGCTGACCAATAAACTGACTCCAACACTTGGACTATGAGGCACTTCACTTCAACAGGGGAGGGGGAGGGGCAGATTACTGAACAAATGATGCTGGGTAATGGACTGTGTTAGGCAGGGCAGATCCGGCCACACAGCACACCCAGCAAATAGTTCCTCCCTAGCTGGGTATAACCCCTGCACTTGGGAGAGTGAGGCAAGGAAATCAAGAGTTGGAGCTCAAGCTGAGCTAGATATCCAGAACTTGTCTCAAAGACAAAACTGTTACCCAAAAGCAAAAGACTGACCAGCAAGGTGAATGGGGAGTGCTGACGGTCATGGACATCTGACCACAGAGTTCTTCTGGTGAACAGCTGGGGTCATGGCTGGTTTTCAAAATTCAGCTTTACTAAGATGAAAAAGGGGAGGGAGAGACAGACTCCAGAATGTTATCTGACTCCACGAATTGTGTAAATCTACACAGTGGTTGTCCTGTGTGCTCACAGATGAATGAATCACTCTGAGACTCCCTTCTGCAAGCACCTGACCTGACTAAATGCAGTTAGATAAATTAATTGCATATTGTTCTCATCCTTTTTAATCCAGTTTATTAAAGTATTAACACAGTCTCATTCTAATACTTAGGAGGCAGAAGCAGGAGGATCAGGAGTTCAAGGCCAAGGTCTGCTACACATTGAGTTTAAGGCCAGTAGAGGCAACATGAGACCTTGTTTTAGAAAAAAAAAAAAAAAGAAAGAAAAGAAAAGAAAACAAAACAAAACACGGTGGGGAGTTTAAAATTTTTATTTTATAATTGTATATGTGTTTGAGTATGTACCAGTAATATGTGGAGGTCAGGGGCTGATTTCTGGACACTGTATTCTCCTTTCACCATGTGGGTCTCAGGGATCAGAACTCAGGTCATCAGACTTGGCTGCAAGCACCTTCCCCCTCTGAGCCATCTCAGTGGTCTACAGTTTTAATAAAAATTTTTGGTTGTAAAACTTGGCCCATCCTCTTTATATAAATCACAAAACTCTCACAAACATGAAGAGAATAAAGGTGGTGCATTCAGTATCGATGTTATGTTTTTTCAACTTCTGAAATATTATTATTTGTTTCACTTATAAATTAGATTGCATTTTAAAAACAAATAGTGGATCAAATCATGAAAAAAATGGAAATAAGAAATCATAATACTCAGCCCGGCAGTGGTGGTGCACGCCTTTAATCCCAGCACTTGGGAGGCAGAGGGAGGCAGATTTCTGAGTTCAAGGCCAGCCTGGTCTACAGAGTGAGTTCCAGGGCAGTCAGGGCTACACAGAAAAACCCTGTCTCGAACCACCCCCCCCCCCAAAAAAGAAAGAAACCATAATACTCAGTGAATATCAAAATTTTGCTCACTGCTAATGTAGTAACCAATTACTTCCCTATTTTAAAAATAGTTATTAAAGATTAAAAATTTAACACGCAGCCTGATTTCCCAGCAGGAAATATACTCATAAACAGTCTCCACTGATAAGAGAAAGCTCCACTTCATCTTTTATAATGCTACCTAATAATTAAAACAGAATTAGACAGAATTATAAATTTTTTCACTTTTCTAATCCTTAGAAGACAGATACAGACAAGTAGTAATTAGCAGTAAAACTCTGGTACAGTGCCAAGATCATTACACAAATTGTTCTCTAATCCAAGTGGGCAAAGGGTAACTTCACAAGAAAGATAAGGCCCATTTAACACAGTGATTAACCATCTGGTAGAAATAGAATAAACTGATATTGTATCTCTTATGAAATCAAAAGAATTTACTATCACTCCAATAATTAGCCTTGGCTACAAAGAAGATTAAGGTCAGCCTGAGCTACATAAGCCCATACCTTGAAAGGAAAACAAAACAAAACAAAACAACCTATAGAGACCCTGTCTCAACCAAAAATAAGAAAATAAATAAATTAAATAAAATATAAATCATTGAGTTTAATTTTAAAGGTGCAATCAGCAGTAGCCCTGATCAGATGCTCAGGGAAACTTCTGGAGTTCACATTTGAAGAATCTTAACTAATGAATGTTTGACTTAAATCTTATCAAAAACTGCATCTTCATTACATAGTGTTAACAAGATCAGCCGCAGACAAACACAATACTTAATCTAGGGTCAAAAAGAAGGAAAAAAAGTATGTTTCTAATAAGTGGAGGTAAGGTAACTGATGGTGCAGCCAGAGGAAATCCACCCACAGCCACGTACAAACTTAATTCCCTGTGGATGTAGAATGTAGACCTAGAATGTAAACACTTTGGGAGTCCAGGCAGAAGCACCTTGTCAAGACACATGAAATAGTGTCTCCAAAGAAAAAGGTCTATCGGGTAGGAAGATGGCTGAGCACATACTGCTCTTCCTGAGGACCTGAGTTCAATTCCCATATCAAGTGGCTTACACCTGCCTGTAACCCCAGCTCTGGAGTATCTCATGCCTCTGACCTCAGTGGGCACTTGCATTCATGTACACATATCCCACACATACATATAATTAAAACAATAAAAATAAATTCTTTGGGACTGGAGAGATGGCTCAGCAGTTAAGAGCACTGACTGCTCTTCTGAAGGTCCTGAGTTCAAATCCCAGCAGCCACATGGTGGCTCACAACTATCCATAATGAGATCTGATGCCCTCTTCTGGAGTATCTGAAGACAGCTACAGTGTACTTACATATAATAAATAAATCTTAAAAAAAATTCTTTTTAAAAAGTTTAAAACTTTCAAGAACTATATTAAAGTTTGCTATACTAAATCTAAATTACTACCTCATACATAAAAAACTAAAACAATGACAATGGTCTATGACTTTAAAAGCTACATTATTAATAAGCTAACTAAAAGGAATAATGAATTGACTGTACCACAGAATTTAATAATGCAGAAAACACTGAACTAAATTGACATCACCAACTTAACATAACTCTGGCCAAGGCAGTAAATTTGTCTGTTCATGAGTTTCATCACCTAAAAAAATTGTAGCCTTTGAACTTATTGTAAACCTTAAACATCATTTATTAAATTTTAAGAACTATATACACAGGAGTATAATTATCATAACCCCAAAGCACCATTCTCTAGAGAGCTTTCAAGTTTAAGAACAAATTACCGGCCCCAACTTGTTACATCAGGCAAAGCACACAGACTCCCCTCAACTCCAGACTCATAATTCAAAACCTTTTCTCAGGTGTCAAGTTTAAGATAAATGAAAGGCCCCTAACCCAATTCTCCCTACACTTGGCAGTGTCTCAGGAAACTGATTAACATTTTAGTCACTCAAGCCAAGCCAGGTTTGCATCCTCCTTATCCGCCCTTAAAAAAACAAAAAAAAACACCGGATTTCTCTGTGCAGTCCTGGCTGTCTTGGGACTTGCTTTCTAGACCAAGCTGGTCTTGAATTCAGAGATCCCATGACCTCTACATCTCCAGTGCAGGAATTAAAGGTGTGCCCTCACTGCCGCCTCCAATCCTTATCTGCCCCTTCACACCCCAATCAGAATACCCCACTTCAAAACCAGTGAGATAATACAACTCCATTGGCTCTCCCCCACCTCAGGAGGTCACTGCTCTGGGAACCTACTATAAAAATCACCTTTTACTGACCTGTTTCCCTCCCACCTACATTACAGCCTCTTTTTCTATGGACAGTCCACATGAACTTTCATATTTTAAAATTGTATCATTTATACCTCCCACCCTTTAGGTTTCTGAAAAACATCACTTTAATGGTGTCTTCTTTCCTAATCAATGTACATTTTTTTTTAAGTTCCCTTCTGCCTTCAAACCAGTGTCCATAACTGATTTCACTACATGACAAAATACACTCTCAGCATCCAAGGTACAGAGAGGTTGGGCAGGGAGCGGTTCTCAGCCTTCCTAATGCTGTGAGCCTTTAATGCAGTTCCTCATGTTATGGTGACCCCAAACATAAAATTATTTTCCACTGCATAACTGTAATTTTGCTACTGTTGTGAGTAGTAATCTAAATATCAGTTTCCCAGTGATGACCCCTTGTGAAAGGGTCATGTGACCCTCTCCAAGGGATTGCCAACCCACAGGTTGAGAACCACTGGCTTAAAGGAATATTCAAGAAAAAAAATAAAAATGTTTACGCAATCTTTGAATGGTGCTTTTTTTTCTCTCCCAGACATATTAGTGTTTACACAATGTAAACAAAAAATAAATTAGAGTCGCTTAACTATACCTTAATAATCGATATTCCAATCAGGTACCTTCATAAAACAGTTCCTCAAAGTCTTAAAATGAGGTAGAAACCAACTGAGTTAACGATGCAAAATATTTTGGTGCTTTCTGTTCCAGAACAATAATTTTACAGCAAAAGTAGACTAAGAACCACCAGGAAGTGGTTCACCATTAATTTAAATGTGGTTGTTTTTCTTCCTATAATTCCCCTGAGTCTACGGCTCCAAAGTTCCCCAGGTTTTAAATGAATTCTAACCAGGTCTCTCGTTTTTCACACAACCTTCTAGGATTACTTAAGCAAAGTGTACAGGCAATTTATTCCAAACAGCGTGGCAAGGCATTCTTATCAAATTAATATTCAGTCAGTGTCATGTGCAGATCAACTGCACTGACCCAGTTCAGCACGCACGAACAAAAGTATCTTACAAAAATAAACCTGTTGCTTAAATTCAAAACCCAGGCATACACTGCCATTGCTGTATTTTCCATGCGTGACAGCTTTCCACTCCAAACCAAAAGTGTCGTCTTAATTGTCAGCTAGTTTATTTCTACATTTTATAACGTGGGGGGGGGGGTGAGGCGCAAGCTAGAGCGCTCCCCATATAACCAATTCTCGTGTATTATCACATAAAAGTTAAGAAAATGCATTTTAAATTTCTCATGTACGGCGAAAAGTATGAAGAAACCTAGTACAAACAACGTAGTTTAACAGCCAGAATCCAGGTTTGCGGCCCCTACTCCGGACTCAGACTGCTGGTGGCAGAGTAACTATGAGCCATAGCAACAGGCAGCCATGACAACAGTGGGCGATGATGACATCAAACAGCCATGATAACAAGATGCGCAGGTGAGAGTCAAACTTGTTATCAGGACTCAAGGATGCGGCCTAAAGTACAAGAAAAGCGAACAATTTGGGAGTCCAGGGACCTGGAGAACTTTTCAGAAAGGATTCGTGCGCCCCGCCCACTCCTAGAGGGCTTTACCGGAAAAGCAAAGAAGCCAGAAGAGGACAGATAGGAGAAAAGTGATCAATAGAGGGTGGTGGAGAAGGGGACGGGCACCCGTAGGGCGGCACTCACCGGGGTCGTTCCAGCACAGCGCAGGGCCTGCTACCAGCAGGAAAGACAACAGGAACAAGAGCGGGCAGCGCACGGCTCTCGGGCGGCCGACAGCGGCCACAGCCATGGCGCTGGGTGAAGACGGCGCTGGGCGGCCCGAGATCCGCTGCGGAAGTGTGCTTGCCGCTGCGCAACGACCCTGGGAACCCACCACAAAAGGACCGCCTGACAGCAGCACGACGCGACGATTCTCTGTCCTGCGCCAATATGACGTCACTGCCGCTGCGGCACGTAGGCGTCCGTGATTGGTCGCGTTAGGCCCTGCCCCTAACGTTACACCTCCTTGTGGGCGGAACCGGGCGGGGGGGGGGGGGAAAGGCTGTCGCGTGGGCGGAGTCTAGGCGCAGACACCTTCAGACCTGTAGTGCCCTGCTACCCTAGTACTCTGGTCCCCGAATGTTCCGGAAGGTTTGTTCAGAGCAAAGTTGCCAAAGTTTTAGAAGTTGAAACCTTTTCGAAAGGGAAGTCGAGGAAGTAATCTAGTAATACTTAAATTCAAAGTCTCAGTAACCTTTTGGAGGGCGTTATTTTGCAGGTTGGGGGCCTAACGCTGCCCTGTTTAGGACTGGTGTTCAATTACCGTGTGCTAAAAGGGAATCAGAGGAAAGGCACCAAGGGAATGACGTGATTTCCGAGCATGGAACCTTCGCATAGTTCTGAAACATAAAGACTGTAAGAATGTACAAGAAGCCAAGAGTCTATAACCACCCAGACAAAACATTTTTCTATGCTTTGAAGTCTACTATGAGTTTCTTGGATGCAGTCATTCAACAAGTACATGTTGAATACCTAATATAACATAAAATATAAAATAAAACAGCCACTGTTTCAGCCATGGAAAATAACAAGGTCCCTGTATTGGGGAAACTTAAGATGACATTGCACAGGACAAAATTTAAAAATAAGTAATGAGTTTGTTATCAAAAATAAAACAAGATAATATACACCAAGAGGCAAACTCTGGAAGGGTCTGCCTGGGGGAATGTCTATGAAGCTTCAGATGTGAATAATAAAAAAGAACTCATCTTATAAAAAAGTAGAGGTCGGGGCTAGATAGATGGCTCAGCAATTAAAGGCACTGACTGCTCTTCTAGAGGTCCTGAGTTCAATTCCTAAGAACCACATGGTGACTCACAACCATCTGTAATGGGATCTGATGCCCTCTTCTGGTGTGTCTGAAGACAACTACAGTGTACTCATAAATAAAATAAATAAATCTTAAAAAAAAAAAAGTAGAGGTCTAACCATCGTGGCCTGGAGCTTGGTGGTTAACATCCCACACCCACTCTCCCCTCACCTCAATCCATCCCCCCTCACCCCTAACCCCAACCCTGATAACCCTGCTCTGGCTATGTTTTGAGAAGCAGTCATTCATCCACACAGCCTTTTTAGGTTGAGATTCTAACACACTTGTCAGAACCTTCCCAGCATGTACTGTACTGGGCAGTGTAGATACAATAGAGAACTTTAAAGTTGAAGGCATGAGATAGGCAAACAAGACCAGTGAAACCAAGTTTCTAAAAAACTAAGAACAGGAGACAGGACGTGGGAGCTTTGAATGGAACCCAGCAATCTTAAAATTCCAAACAGATAATACAAGAATTCTGTCCTTCGTTGATTGATTTAGAGGTGAGTGCTAAGCATCCAAGCAAGCAGGCCAAGTAGACAAAAGATAGCCACACTCAAAGTTCAAAGCTAATGTAAAGTCTGACCGGTTTTGATGCCATTTTGAGGCAGGTAGGCATAAAATTTAGACAAGGCAAAGAGGAGTGAAAGACCAAGTTATAGTATTATACTGCTGTTTCTATCTCAAGTAGAAGATCCTAGAAATACTTTGAAAAGAGATCTCTGGTAAAGAAAGTAAGGAAGGAAGGAGAGTAATGAGGTGGCTCTACAGATAAAGACCCTTTTGCCACAAAGTCTTCAGTTTGATCCCTGACACCCATATGTACTAGTTGGTGGTGGTGGTTTGGGGGGGGGTTGTTTATTCGTTTGTCAACTTGACCTAAAAGCTAAAGTCATCTGGGAAGAGGGAATCTCACCAGACTGGTTGGTAGACAAGTGTGTAGGAACATTTTCTTTATTAATAATTGATAGAAGGGCCCAGCTCACTTGGGGTCATGTCAGAACTGGGGCAGGTAGTTCTGGGCTGTATAAGAAAGCAGGCTGAGCAAGTCATGGAGAACAAGCCGGTAAGCAGTGTTCCTCCAATGGCCTCTGCTTCAGTTCCTGCCTTCAGGTTCCTGCCTTTGAGTTCCTGCCCTGACTTTCCTCAAAGAAGGAAATGGTGACTGAGCAATAAGATGAAATAAACTCTTCCCCAGGTTGCTTTTGGTCAGAAAGTTATAATCAGAGCAGTAAAAAGAAAATTAGGACCATCATATTAAAGTTAAAGGAAAGAACTCCGTAAAGCTGTCTTCTGACCTCTACATGATATACCTACCTCCCCCCATCCCTGCACACACACACACACACACACACACACACACACACAGAGAGAGAGAGAGAGAGAGAGAGAGAGAGAGAGAGAGACAGAGACAGAGACAGAGACAGAGACAGAGGGACAGGAAATAAAAGGGTAAAAGAAGGAAACAGAAAAGGGAAGTAACAATGTGGTATTGGGAGAGAAAATGATCAGAACTGGCCACTGTTGCTGGAAAATTGGAGCTTTTGGATTTTGCAATGTAGAACCACCTAATTACTTTTACTTTTATAAGAAAACTTATATTATCTGAGCCCCCACCATATCATTTATAGTTCTAGATTGTGATGTTAAAACATGAGAGGGTGGGGTGTCCTAATTTATATTCTAGAATGTACTGAGCCAAGTACATGGCAGGTGCCCTGAGAGAAAGCCAGTGACATGATGGACATTGCCATAGTGAACAGAGTGGATAGGGAAGATCACTGCAGAAGTCAGATGGAACTGGGATCTAAATCCCATGATCCTGTGGGAGAAGGGATTCTTTCCTCCTCTCTTTTGGCACAATGCAGAATATTTCTGTGACCTAATGTGTTGTGGAAGAATTTGTCTGCACAGCAAACAGCTCTCAACTGGATACCCACTCTGCTCTCATTAACATCATTTTAATTCTGGTACGTCTGCTAGGAGTGTCAGATCTCATAGGTTCAGGGCTAAGTATATACAGCTACCCCATACCTGGGTGCCAGTCTCAAATCCTATGTAATGACACAAGATTCACTGGCTCACCAGCTGTAAACCAACCATTCCTATCACACATACATACATACACACACACACATACACACACACACACACACTATGCAAGTATGTCTGGAACAAGCTTCAGAATAAAATGAAGACAAAAATATATGGAGAAGCAGATATGGGTAGGGAGAATAAATAAAGCAACTAACCAGTTGTTGAGAGCTGAAAGTATCCCATGCTATATAGAAGTTCACTAGAATGTTATTGGCACCTTTCATAAACAGCATTTAAATTTTTCCATAATAAAAGATTTTTAAACAAAAACAAAAACCTATGCTTTGTATGAGTTGGTTTGTAAGGATTAAAATCCCCAGCTAGTAACAATGTAATACTTCATCATATCTGATGAAAAAGATAATTAAATACAACTCTTTTAAGAATTTATTTCAGGCCGGGCAGTGGTGGTGCACACCTTTAATCCCACACTCGGGAGGCAGAGGCACGTGGATTTCTGAGTTCAAGGCCGGCCTGGTCTACAGAGTGAGTTCCAGAACAGCCAGGGCTACACAGAGAAACCCTGTCTTGGAAAAAAAAAAAGAATTTATTTCAGACTGAAGAGATGGTTCAGTGGTTAAAAACACTGACTGCTCTTCCAGAGGTCCTGAGGTCAATTCCCAGCAACCACATGGTGGCTCACAACCATCTGTAACGGGATCTGATGTACTCTTCTGGTGTGTGTCTGAAGACAGCTATAGTGTACTTGTATAAGTAAAAATAAATATTTTTAAAAAAAATTTTATTCTACATTCATGGGAGTGTTTTCAGGCCTGCATGTGCACCCATGGGTTCCTGGTGCCCTCAGAGTCCAGAAGATGACATTGGACCTCCTTCAACTAGAGTTACAAGTGGTTGTACCACCGAGTGGGTGCCAGGGACTGGTCCAGATCTTTTGCAGGGGCATCAAGGGCTCTTAACCATTAAGCCATCCGTCCAGCCCCAAACATACCCTAAAGCACTAGATACACAACAGCTGCCCACTTAACAAGACGTCTCTTACCCATCTCTGTGGCTTAATTTTGGAGGTTAGGAAGTCATGAAGGTAAAGAGGAG
The DNA here is from genome assembly GCA_036184795.1 of Tokudaia tokunoshimensis. Classification (NCBI taxonomy): domain Eukaryota; kingdom Metazoa; phylum Chordata; class Mammalia; order Rodentia; family Muridae; genus Tokudaia; species Tokudaia tokunoshimensis. Next base: position 37,049,058 of record BTHU01000019.1, read on the forward strand.
TCACTAGTATATGGAACACTTACGGACCTTAAGCATATTAGCAAACGTGAAGGATCTGCTTGAGAAACTGAAGAAAGCTCCAAACCATCTTCCCTCGAGGGGGCGGGGTGGGGGACAACAATTTTCAAGCTATAACTTGTGCAGCAACCATTCAAGATACATCTTAACATTTTATGTTTCTAGGCTTTGCCCACAAGGTTTCTAATTCAGATAATGTAAAGTAAAATCTGGGAGTTTAAAAAGCATCCCAACGATTTCTGTTATAGGGGATCTTTGAATGTAACGTTTGAAAACACCATCTTTGAGGTCTCAAGTTTCCGTTCTCTAGGCAGTATCAGGAAACCAAATTAGCTATGTGACAAGTGGCGATGTTGGTTTTTTTTTGTTGTTGTTGTTGTTTGGTTGGTTTTTGTTCCTTAGACATTATCTGGAGTCAAAGATAAACCTTTAAGTGGCTATTTCAGTGTTTTATTTTGTTTGAGTTTTTTGCTACAAAGACTGGGAAAGTTAAAAGACAGCAATGTGCTATCATTCTGTTGTCATGGGAGCAAAAGTGTATAGAACCCTCTGGCCAGATAAGCACTCTGAATTTGCCTTTAATGTCATCAAAGACATCTAATGCTCAGTACATTTGTATTCAAATAAATTAGGGGATATAATTTAAGCGCAGGTACTTCCGGAAGGTACTTCACAGAGTACTTTTTAAAATGCACTTCTTTGAAGCCAAGCTACAAGCCTCAAGATGAGGACCTATCACTTTCCAACCACAGTCAGCAATATGCATACCACCACTCCTGCTCTCAAAGACAAAACACTGCAGAACGAAAGGAGACCAGGCTTCGCAGTGATATCTGAGACAGAGTCACTGACATCTCCACAGTTTTATGTCTGAAGTGTACAACACCGCAAACAGATGAGTGCCTTGAGGTTCCTACAATGTGGAAAGGTCATAATTTATTGAATAATACAATCACAAAGCTTAGTGTCTTCTTTTTTAAAAATGATTTATTGTTTTTTGTACATTGATGTTCTGCCTACATGTGTGTCTGTGTGAGGGCATAGGATTCCCTGGAACTGGAGCTACAGACAGTTGTGAGCTGCCATGTGGGTGCTCTGGAAGATCAGCCATCGCTCTTGACCATTCAGCTCTCTCTCCAGCCCAAGTTTAGTGATTTTAATGGCAGTAATTTACCATAAAATCTGCCTACCTTGGTATCTTGGACTAGGTAAATTCAAGTTCTTTATTCCAATCTTAATTACTAGTATTAACCCAAATATCACACAACATACAGTAATACACTTATGTGTCTCTAGACATATAAATGGGTTACAGAATGAATACATGTTAAGGAGGCTGAAGCAAAATTCAAGAGGTTTCAGAGTAGACCAAGTTTGTATTGCCAAGACAATGAGCCAGACAGGTGCCACTGGAGTCCGGTTTGAGAATGAAGCTGCAAAAATTAGCTACAATGTGAACAAGGCTAGAGGAATCCAGAGAAGGAAATGGAGAATCCGGTCCAGGTCCCAACAGAAGAAGAGGTGGAGAGGCTGACAGTGGAGTGGGCTGGGTCAGCACTGGGAAAGAGTCAGGAGGTCCTTGGTCCTTGACACACACACACACACACACACACACACACACACCTGTAACAGGTTAGGATACAGCCAGGTCATCTCATTGTTAAATATCCAAAACTTTATGAGGTTCAGGCAAGAGATACACTCTTTCTGTTGGTACTCTGTCTGGACTCCACCCCCACAGTTACCTGGCAACAGCCGGGCAGGCCTGGCCGGCTATAAAAGGGGCTGCTTGTCTCTCTTCTCTTTTCTTCTCTTCTCTTCTCTTCTCTTCTCTCTTGTCTGTCTTCTCTCTCCTCCCCTCCCCTCCCCTCCCCTCTCTCTCTCTCTCTCTCTCTCTCTCTCTCTCTCTGCCTTTCTCTGCCTCTACTACTCTCTTAACTGCTCTCCCCATGCCCTGAACTCTATTCCATGCTATATCGTTGTGTAGCTGGTCCCTCAGGGGGATGGGATGCCTCGGCATAGGCCCGCTGAGGCACCCTATTCCCCCATACCTCACACACCGCCATAGAACATATTCTTACACCTCTTTCTCTTCTTATTATCACAACACTTTCCATAGTCATTCCTGCCCCATGAATTTCTGGGCCTGGTTTCCCTGGTATGATCTTAATATGCCCATGTGTTCCTGGCTCCCAGTTTGAGTTCTCACCCAAAAAACTTACAGGGTGACTCCCTTCCAGTCTGTGTAGGTACAAATTCCAAAATTTCTCAGATAGACCTACAACCCTGACCAACCCACTGGCTTCTTCTCTCTCCAACTTTCCAAGCGCCCTGTTCCATTTGTTGGCGTAAATAAATAAATAATAAAATAAAATGCTCCACCCATCCCCCAACACTCACGTACACAAACAACCCAATTATGTCTTTCCATTAAAAGAATCCTGTCAGATCAAACCAAAGGACTATTTCCCACATCTTCTATATCCTAGATATTTCTAAGATAAAGGTTGTCTGCCTTCTCAGCTTCAACGGTGGAGACTGACATATTAGCAGCTGTAAGGCCGATTTAAAAGGAAGAGCGTATTTCACAGGTTTAGCAAGGCTCCGAATTCGAATAAGGGAAAACCCAACCGGCTAGGTCTGGGAGCCTATAATGCATTTTAACAAGAGGCAATACGTTGTGGGAAAGCAACTAGATGGAAGAATTAGGGCTTTCAAGGGGAAACTAAGGGAAGATAAAGGCTATTTCTGTAGCATATCTACAAACTCCAATTGCGGCTGCTTACAGAAACATCTGTCTGTTCCTCAGAAACGAAAATATTTACAAATGGGAAATTTTGTGTTGCAAATATCTTTTCGTGTAACACAGGGAAGGAATTTCTGGCTACCTTTACCAGGAGAAATTTACACGGTCTGCTTTTGTACAGAAAAAAGAGCACAGCTGATTCCCCTTCTAGGTCTCTCTTTTTTTAATTAACTTAAGCTAAAGTCATCTTTCCGCCCCAGTGGTATATTTTGGAGTGCAGATCCCTCTTGCTAGCCATTATCTTCGTCGCACTTTTGCTCTCTTTTGAGTATTCTCTCTTTCTAGCCTGCAAACAACCCGAGGGCAGAAACTACACCTAGTTTTGCTTATCTCAATGCCTACCCGGTTCCCCAGCATATGCTATGTGGGAAGCTTACATAAATATATCGGATCTCGGCGGGGCGACCCCGCCCCCCATCTCTTTTGTCACCAAGAAGACAGAAAGCTCTCAGACTCCCAAGAGGATGAATCTTTATGTTCCCATCCATGACTCGGCCCGTTGAACCCTTGCGGGGGTGTGTGGGGAGGGGAGTTCTCATGAGATCCGCATCTCATGTACACAAGGAGAGAAGCAGAGACCACCTATTTCCCGTTTCACAGACTGGGCGGTTGGCGGAGAAATGGTCTCGCTGTGCTGAACGTGAAGCGATCCCGCAGCGATCACGATCTTCCCGAGATCGCGGGGACTTCTGGCCGGTGCTGACTCCGGGGCCTGACGGGAACCACTGACCTGCGCCGCAGGTCCCGGCCGGCCTCGCAGCCGCGAAGGAGCAGGACGGCCCCAACTGGCCTCGCGTGCCCCTACGCCCCCGCGCGAGACGCCGGCGGAAGTGCAGCGGCGTGCACTTCCGGGTGTTGTCTGGCCGCCGCCGCGCGTCTCGGGTCTCCCGGCCACCGCCCGGGTCGTGGAGCCAGGAGCGACGTCACCGCCATGGCGGGCATCAAAGGTGGGCCTGGGCCGCGGGCCGCGGGAGCGGGGCCGCGGGGATGGGGCGGGGCGGCGTAGGGACGACCCAGCTCGGCTCCTCCGGCGGTGGCGCTCCGTCCCTGGACCAGAACCGGGCAACCCGGCCACCTACTCGCATTCTGCGCGAGTTTGCACCCAGAGACATTGAGGGCTGCGATCGGGAGGGATGCCCGACACGACAAACCGGTGTGGTTTCCCACCCGAGGCACGAACGCGGTCCTCTCTGAAACCTGAGCTCTGCATCCACTCCCGAGATCCGGGTGCACTAGTTTTCCCTGCCTCTAAATCGAATGCATCTTTGGTGTTTGTAAGGTGCAGCAGAGCCCGGATGCTAACCCAGAGTGCCTCTGGCTTCCTTTCCCCCTACAAGTGCACGCTGACACTTTTTAGTTGTGATTTTTTCTTTTTAAAAAAGAAAAGGTAACGAACACCTTAATGAAAGGTTACTTGTCTATTCGTGTGTTTTCTTTAGAGAGACGGGATGTTGCATTCTTTGAAGACAGGGAACGATGCTCAGTAGTCTTGCCCCTGGGGTTAGAAGCAAAGTTTTGTATTTACTTATCAGCGGATCGCTTTGATTTCTTGACCTGCTTTGTAGAAGAGATAACCTAGTTGGAAGTAAAAAACAGTTTGGTAGTGGTGCTTCCACCTCGCTGGTAAGGGTGACTTTTGGTTGAGCTTTTTCCCTGGCTCACATTTTTCTGGTGTCTCATTTATTTTCGGTGCCTATAAAACATTTTGTTTCTCATATAGAACCTTGTCATCTGAGCGACTAGGACACTTTCAGATCTCTTTTTGAGCTATAATAGACCCTTTCAAATCCTAATGTGGATGGAAGTTATTGTAAAGTGCTATCGTTTTTTTAGGATGTTGCCTGTGTTCCTCTTCCCCTATGGTGTCGTTAATGAGGGACTCTTTAAAAAAGAAAACAGCTTTATAGTTCGCCAAATCTGGGTAATGTTAATCTGGTGACAGTGACTCCGGGGGGAATTTTACTTTTTAAAGATTTCAATTTAAAGTTACAGATTGCTTATCAAAATATTTCTTCCTGTTGGCCTTTATATTGCCTTTATATAAAGGCATATTGCTGTAGAGACCATTACATAGTTCTTGAACCAGTTGCCTGTTACTTTGTGATAAATTATATTTTCTGCTAACTCCCAGGCTGGGGAGCTTGTCCCCTTCACCTCTGTCCTTGTAGCCCCAGAATGGTCGGTCATCTTTAGAGAATTTTTGCTAGGTAATTGGGCTGTTCCGTCCCTGGCCCAGAGGCTTTGGGAGTAGAAACCACACTCCTCTCCATTTCATTTTCCAAATGCTGCATCAGTCAATTACTGTATGAGTTCTTAACCTTACTGGCGTGTCACTTAAGACCCCATTTATATAAAACGAGCCGTCTGGCTGCCAGTGTCGTAAGGCTGGAGGGACATAACTGGTTTGGGGAGCACTGTGGAGCAGTTTATTTACGTGTGTCAGCTTTTATCTGTGGTGACTTAAGAGATGAGATGTCACATGCAGATGGTTTTGAACATCCTTTAAATACCAAGTTTCGAATGCATGGATATATGACCCCAGGGTACCTCCATTCCCCCAAACACTTTCCTGGGGCTCGGCTTTTTGTATGTGAGTACTTAAAGGGAATTGGATCTTGTATAAATAAATGCATCAGTAATTTTACGGGCCAGAGGAATGGCTCAGCAGTTAACTGAAGATCAAGCTCAGATCCAAGACCCGAGCCTCCCCACCCAGCAGCCCACAAAAGCCTGTAACTTCAGCCCAGTAGGTACCTCATCCACCCACAGACAGACACACATCCATAATAAAGTAAACATTTTAAAATGATAATTTTCTTATAACATTGATATAGTGGCTATAATAAAAGCTCGAGTTTTAAATGTGTTTCAATGCCCAAACCTTATCTTTTGGTTTCTTGATCTTTTTTTAAAGTCTTTTAAGTTAACTCGTATTATTAAGTTGTGTATTTGCTTTTTTTTTTTTTTTGAGCATTCTGCAGTCCAGACTAACCTGGAACCTACATTCAACTTGCCTCAGCCTTCGTAGTAGAATACAGTGTCTGTCTGTCTGTCTGTCTCTCTGTGTCTCTCTGTGTCTGTGTCTCTGTCTCTCTCTCTCTCTCTTTTTCTCTCTCGTTTTGTTGTTGTTTGATACAGGGTCTCTGTGTATTACTGACTATCCTGGAACTCACTCTATAGACCAGGCTGACCCTCAAACTCACCTGCCTCTGCCTCTGCCGCTCTGTCTCCTGAATGTGCACCACCGCCTCCTGGCAGTCTTTCTCATTTATGCCACCCCATCCCTAGGCCACATACTCTTTGTTACTGAGTGTTTAAGCTGGGGCATGGGTATCAGAAGCAGACCAGGAACATTTGGGATGGAAAGATGTTTTAGAATCAATTTAGAATTGCAGCCCTGGTGACGGAGCAAGGAGCTGCATGCAGGTGAAGGCCCGCACATCTGCACATCTTCCTGCGTTCCTTGTCTCTCCCCCAGCTGCTGCCTCGTCAGAGATCCCTGTCGGGGACCTGCGTCCCCACCCCTTACCCCAGCTGCTGCCTCGTCATTCGCTCTTTAAATCGTTAACTTCCTGCAGAGTTCATGTTTACTGATCAAACAATGTTCCAGCTCACATCTCAGTAATTCCTTTGTTAAGTGTTTAATGAGCACCTACTATATTGCAGGCCTACACAAAATCCTGAGGCTACGAAGTTCATTCTTAAAGGGTTTCTCTCTATCTTTGTGGGAGTCCATAAATAAGGTCCATGGACATAAATCCTGTTCTGGGAACAAAAGGCAGTTAAGAAAGTGAAAGTGCTCAGTGCTCAGCTGAAGGGGCCAACGAACAGTTGATGCAGTCTCTTTGTTTACCTGCTGGTTTGTCTGCTTGCTTGTTTTTGAGACAGGGTTTCAAGTAGCCCAGGCTAGCCTTAAACTCTAGTTCAGTATATAGCCAAAGCTGGCCTTAAACTCCTGATCCTCCCTGCTTCCACCTCTCAACTGCCAGAATTCTCAGAGTGCACCACCGTACCCCATCCTTGTTCATTAATTTAGGGGCCAGCAAGGTGGCTCATCAGTGTGTGCACACAGGTGGCACACAGTTAAATAAAATGTGGTAACTTTATTTTTTAAGTTTTAAGATTTATTTATTTTATTTACATGAGTACACTGTAGCTGTCTTCAGATACACCAGAAGAGGGCATCGGATCCCATTACAGATGGTTGTGAGCCACCATGTGGTTGCTGGGATTTGAACTCAGGACCTCTGGAAGAGCAGTCGGTGCTTTTAACCCCTGAGCCATCTCTCCAGCCCAAAATGTGATAACTTTAAAGAGCTGTTTTATTCTCCCACTAGACGGTGAGCACCGTAAAGGTGAAAGCTTTGGTTTTCTTTCCTCGAATTGCTCTGTCTCCAGGAGCAGGAGCCATGTGGCACACATTGTACACTCAGTGTACTTGCTGTATGAATAAATAAATTCAAGTGGGGTTGAAGCCAGAGCCTCAAGCACACAGGGCAAGCACTGCTCCCGGGAGCTGGTCCCTAGCTTCCTTCGTGAACCACTAGAGCTGGGGTGCCTGTGAGGAACAGACGCTTGAGTCGACATCTGAAGAGAAAGAGTCTTAGCTGGAAGAGACAGAGCCGGGCAGAGCTTGAGGGAGCCAGTGAGAGCCTTGCTGGGTCCCCAGTCCCCGCTGTGTGTTTGGCTTCAAACAGTGTTTCCCATATGAATGAAAACTGCTGTAGGGTGACAGACATGCGCAGAAGCCCTGTAGGTGAAGCGGCTGCTGGTCTCCAGAATAGGAGAGAGGGCGGTGTAGACAGGACTGTAAGGGGCGGGAGGGAAGCTCTGCATTCTCCTTAGCTGCTGCATCCCCTGTAAGCCTCAAGTGCTCTGTTTGCTGTTTAAAATGAAATAAACATTCCCTTGGCTTTCCCCCACCGTTCCTGGAAATACGAGCAATGATGATGTTAAGAAGTAAGCACCCTGTGTCCGTGGTGGCCTGCCAGGACCGTGTCAGTGGCCATCTTGTCAGTGGTAGCAGGCAATGTCTGACTCCTGCGCCACTGATTTTGGTTTGGGTGCTGTAGGTTTTTTTTTTTTTTAACCTGGTAAATTTTAGCTCTTCACATACTTTTGGATTTTAACTTTTCTGTTAAGGTTAGACCATAGCAGGTTTTTAAAAGCCAGCAAAGTGGCTCAGTGAGTAAGGAAGCGTGCTTACCTCTAAGCCTGATGACCCGAGTTCAGCCCCCGGAACCCACATGGGCCAAGAGAATGTCTCCTGCAAGTCATGATGCTCTGACCTCCACATGCACACACCCAAAATAAATAAATCATACATATAACAAATCTTACCAACAAGGCTGTGGGGAAGTCAAATTAATCATGTTCCTTTTGGTTGATATCTTGGTCATTGATTATATACATAAAGTTGTTTCTCAGTTTGAGGTACACCAGCCACTTCTGGGAAGCTTCCGAGGTGAATCTTGTGGTAGGAGGCATCTTCTTCCTTCTGCGCTGTGATAAGACAGTGGTACCAGGTCCACAGCAGGCTGCACTGTAACCCTACAGCTCTCCTTCAACTTAGGAAATCGGGACCAAAGCCACCGTGCTTCTGTAAACTGGTGAAAGACCAACAGTAGCTACAGGCAGGTCGATACTGTGAAATCTCCCATTTCCTTAAAAAAAATAACAAGGGAGGCATGGTGGCTTATACTGCAGATGCAGGTTGGATATCTGTGAGTTTGAGGCCAGCCTGGTCTGCATAGCAAAGTCCAGCTACACGGTGAGACGCTGCCTAAAAATAATTAAACAAAAAAACATATCGTAAATAAACTGTACATGCTCTCGGGCAGCTTTTCTTTCAGTTTTGTGCTTTTTGTTTCTGTTTCAGTGTGGCTTCTCTGCCCCTTCTCCCTTCCCCTCCTCGTGGGACTGTTGAGCGTTATTGTGTGGTGGGCATGGAGGTCTGAAGACAATTTAGAGTGGTTTTCTCCGGTCGCTTCTATATGGATTCCAGGAATTGAACTGGCCTTGGGTCCCCAGCTTAGTGCTTGGCTCATGTATGGACTAAATACAGTGTTGGGGCGGGGACGTTGACTCTCTGTGCTTAATAGTTCTGAGAAATGGAACCCGTAGTTGGTGTGTGTGGTGTGTGTTAGCAGTAGGTCAAAACCGATGTACAGGTTAAGTGTTTCCTATTGGGAGCAGTCGGACCCAAATGTGATCAGCTTGTGGATTTCCTCGGATTTAAGAATATTTGAATGTACATAATAGATATTTGGGATGCAGAGCACACATTTTAGGCAAGGTTATCCCTGGCCAGCCTGGAACTCACTATGTAGACCAGAGAACTGCCTGTCCCTGCCTCCCTAGAGATGGGATTAAAGGCTCATGTCACCAGGTCTGACTGAGCCTTTCCGGGGATTAAGGAGGGTGTTCAGCCTCTAACAAGCAGTCCTGTTTTGGAGATGCCGTAGAGACTCATTCTGAAACTGTGCAGTTGGCCGTTTTGAGGACAGTTGGCATTTTGTTTTGCTGTTTGAGATTGGGTCTTACCCTGTAGCTCAAACTGATCTTTAGTTTGTATTACCCCTCCTCCTGTCTCAGCCTCTTGAGTGCTGAGATTAACAGGCATGAGCTGCTACTCCCAATGTGGGATGATTCGCTCTTAACATCTTGAATTTTGAGGGGAGGTGGCGTTCCTGACTTCGGGGATCCAGGTCCTGCTCAGTCTTCTGTGAACAGAGCCGGCACTGTGGCGGCCTAACTGATTGGTCTCTGGGGCTTTGTTTGTTTTGCAGCTTTAATTAGTTTGTCGTTCGGAGGAGCAATCGGACTGATGTTCTTGATGCTTGGATGTGCCCTTCCGATATACAAGTATGTCATTTCCTTTTCTTTTTTAAATGTTTAAAGGTAAAATTTTTCTACTAAAGTTTTTAACGTGCTCCGTTTTCTCCTATACGAGAAATGCAGATAAATGATAATTTACCAACATAATCCTTTTCTGAAGATCATCACTTAAAGTTTATTTGTAAAGACACTAGAATGCTAAGGCAGAGAGATTTTTGGCTGTGGCCTGCTTCTCTAATGACCTGGTGACAGAAACTCAGCCCTGCTGCCCGTCAATAATCCATCAACAAAACCTGAAACATCCTTTACTGAAGATAACATGGACAGCTTCTGAGCACAGCTGTCGGTAGTTGCTTTCCCTAGACTGGGAAGAATGTCCTATTGAGGCATTGTCTCGCTGGGTAGCCCAGGCTGGCCTCCAGCACAGTCAGCTTGCTCCAGCCTCTCAAGTCTAGAATTCCAGGTATTCATCACTGTGGCCTGTATAGAAAACCTTTTAAATTAATATTTAGGAAATTTAGTTTTCAAAAGACAAATGAATAGAAGTGGACCACAAGTCGCAGAGAGAATTATGCCGCTAATAAGCACGTGAAAATGTACTGAGTCCCACTCAACACTACCTGAAATCCACTGGTGAAGATAAAGGAAGTGGGCGGATACTGCTGGGTCTCCACAGGCGGGGACTAAGTCGGGCAGGGGTTTAGAAAGGGAGGAGTTGCCGTTTCTTCGAACTAGTTTGCCTGTGTCCTGTATTTCCTGTATTTCCTCGAACTGGCCCTCCCCTTCTTAGAAATCCTCATACAAATCCACTTATAAATGCTTGAATGATACACGTAGTTGGGTAAAAATATTGCTGCTCACAGTCGCCGAGGGAATGGCAAAAATGGAAATAATAGCAAAATATGCAATATTATACATATGTAATATATATTATAGCAAAGATGGAAAACTGATGATGACATCAAAAATGCCCATCCGAAGCTAAATTATGGGCCGAGAGATGGTGTAGTGGATAGAGCACTTGCAATAGAGACATGAGGACCTGAGTTCAAATCCCAAGATCCCTGTCCTGAAAAATGAAAACAAAAAGGAAAAAAATCTTTTTTAAAAAAGAAAACATAACAGATAGCTCTAGCAAGTCCCCAATGTAGACGTAATTAAGCTTGTCAGCCTGAAAGACCATTTTTTCTTGTAAGCTTTTTAATAGACTGTTGAAACCGTGACAAAGAGGTGGACAGAGATGCCCTGTCCCCTTCACATAGCCTCCTCCGCTGCACTTGCCAAAGCTAGAAAGTGACGTCGGCACAGCACGGTTACCAACAGACTAAACACTATGGATTTCAATACTGTCTTATTGAAATCTACACTTAGATTTAGATTTCAATAAGAGGAATCATGCGTGCTCTAACATCACGAGAAGGCAGGATGTAAAGGTTTTTGTGTATATAGTCTTATTTTCAGTATGCCTTCTTATATGTTAAAGCGAATTTTTGGGTGAGGGGCCTCAGTTTATAAAGCATTTTTATCAGTAGACTCCCCCCCCCCTGCCCCGGGTTTTTGAGAAGACAGGGTTTCTCTGTGTAGCCCTGGCTGTCCTGGAACTCACTCTGTAGACCAGGCTGGCCTTGAACTCAGAAATCCTCCTGCCTCTGCCTCCCAAGTGCTGGGATTAAAGGCAGGTGCCACCGTTGCCCCCACAGTAGATAGACATTTTTAATATTGTGCCGTGATTGAACACAGGATGAGCTGACTACGCTTCTCACATGAGCTCGCGGCTTTGTTTTCAAGCGCAGCTTGTTTGCTACCCTGTGATAGTCGTCTGGTCTACGACAGGAGCATGGCTAGTGGGTTGGAAGGTGGCATGGCTGACCGCACCATCACTGACTCCGTTTTCTTTTCCAGCCAATACTGGCCCCTCTTCGTTCTCTTCTTTTACATCCTCTCACCCATCCCGTACTGCATAGCCAGGAGGTTGGTGGACGACACGGACGCCATGAGCAATGCCTGTAAGGAGCTCGCCATATTCCTCACCACGGGCATTGTCGTCTCGGCCTTTGGACTCCCTGTTGTGTTTGCCAGAGCACATCTGGTGAGTCGCCACACTCTGAACGCTTTTACACCACACTGTTCATTTTTTCCTTAAATGCTTTGTTACGTAAAAGAGAGATGAGAGACATTAGGATGTAGAGGACAGATTAAAACCTTAGCTTTCCGTTTGTTCTTGCTGTCAGTCTGAAACTGTTAGAGGGCATACCCGGGGTCCGCAGCAGGAAGGCACAGTAACTGTACTGTGTGCATCCAAGGGCCTGCCCTATAGAACCTAAACCAGTGGTTCCCAGCCTTCCTAGTGCTGTGACCCTTTAATACAGTTTCTCATGTTGTGGTGACCCCAACCATAAAATTATTTTGTTGCTACTTGATAACTGTAATTTTGCTTATGAATCATAATGTAAGTAGCTGATATGTAGGGTCTCTGATATGCCACCTGGTTGAGAACCCATGACCTCAAACATAGATGTGTGAGAAGTTAGTTTATCCTCTGAGGCTGGGAAAGTGTGAAAGAGGACAAAGGCAGACTTGCATCCAGAGTCACCTCCTGTACTGGGAAGGTGGGGAGGAGGACCGAGACTAGCCACCCTTCAAGTACAGTACAGGCACTTGCTCCCTCTGTCCCTGTCAGGGAAAGTTCAAGTATGTTTCTCTCACTGGTACTTAGAGTTCAACTTCGGCTCCAAACAGGATTTTAGACTCACTAAGAGTAACTTCCTTCGTAAGCAATAATTGTGGAATCCCATGTGGTGGTCGGGATCCAGAGGCAAGGTGCATCCTAGACGCACAGCACCCTGGGATGGACCCTCAGGACTGCAGGCAGAGCCAAAGGAAGCCACAGTGATCATTCTCGAAACAGAACCTGTTCCCGAATGACTGTCACCCCCAAACTCTCTCCTTTTCAGTCAATCAATGGCAAATAAAAACACATAAAGGGTGTGGAGTGACGTACTGTGAAGGTCATCCCAAGCCACGATACATAAGACCATGATAGACTAACGCTCAGAGCAGAGATGTGCTCCTCGTTGCCTTTGCTCTGTGCTCCCGCTGACTGTGTCTTTCTTCCTGCCGTAGATTGAGTGGGGAGCTTGCGCACTTGTTCTCACGGGAAACACAGTCATCTTCGCGACCATTCTAGGCTTCTTCCTGGTCTTCGGGAGCAATGATGACTTCAGCTGGCAGCAGTGGTGAGGAGCCGCTGAACTGTAGTCACACGGACTTCTGTCGTCTGCCAGCTGGCCGTGCGCAGGAGAGGGGGCCGCGATGCTGAGTTGTTGGCGAGCCTTGGGGTGTGCATGGTGCTCCCCTCACTGCTGTACGCCTCCTGTTTCCACGGGGACTTGCTGAGGATTAAAAGGATTTTCTCTTTTGGAAAAGCTTGGCTGGTTTCCCACTTCTCTAGACTATGCTTTCCATATGGTGTCCTGCTAAATCTAAAATACTTACGTGTTTTCCCTGTTCAGTTGTTTTAAAATCAGTATGCAATGTTACACATTTTTAAGATGTAATAGCCATTTGCATTGGTTTAGGAATTCAGAACTTCTGGCTGTATTATGGGCTAAAATACACATTTTCTCTAAATATCAGTTAATCACCATTATAAAAAACATATACATGAGTAAGTTTTCATTCAGTCTGATGACATCACTCCAGGTGAATGCGAACATTCAGAGAGTTGACATACCGTATCTACTATTTACTCAGTGCAAAGATAGTTGCGTTTATACCTCAGGGGGCTGACCAATACTGCCCACGCCTCCACAATGGTTGCTGGTTTTAATAGTGGACAGGTGTTTTGTGAATTGAAGACTATTTTGTGGAATTGCTATAAAAGAGTGCTTTTCTCCTCAACTGTTAGAAGAATTTATGTTAAACTTTAAGGTACAAGTGTAAAGACAAGTTCGGGGATCCAGTTTTTATTCATGTTTGTTGCAGTCAAAGCAAGTGAGTTGCTGCATGGGAAGAAGCGACATTGGCTTGCCACTGTATGCTGTTTCCATGCACAGTGACAGGTCTGAGCTCTGTCACTCTCATGGTTTGGAGGGCGAATGGGACACGCATGGTACAGCTCTGTGTTTGCAGTGTACATACTCAAAAGCTTCCCTCTGCTTCCTCCTTTTAACTTATTTTGTACATTGTATATATTAAGTAAAAGAACTTTTCAAATATAGTTTAATAACGTTTAGAAATGTTTGACTACTAGGAAACCAGTTGCTATGCCATACATGCCGAGTGCCCCTCCCCCACAAGGCCTTGAAGTGATTCACAAGTGACTTGTTAGTCTTGCAGGTAATCCAGAAGGAACAGTTGTAGGACTTAGACCACGGTAAGAGTAGTCTCCCAACCTTATAGCGTATGTATTTTAAAAACATTTAAGGCAGGTTTGCTGTAAACCTCTCAGCGGTCTGGGGTTTGGTTTCATCGTGATGGGTCTGCTGTTGTAAGTAAGGTATTTATTGTATGAATTAATACAGAGTAGCCAAATCCAGCTGTGTCACAGTTTCAAACACAGACCAGACGAAAGCTCCTCAGTGACCAGGCATGACCAGATCATAGCGGTCATTTGCATCTTCAGTTCTCAGTACTTTACCCAAGAGCTGATTATGAAAATGTTCTCATAGATCCAGCAGTATTTTGTGAGGGCATTTGTATGTTTCTCCAGTGTGCTTATATAAAAAGAAGTGTTCTGCCTTTAGCTGAAAATGAGTAACCATGACAACTGTCTTTTGTTTTTGGTTTTTTCTACAGTTTATTTCTCAAAAAACCTAAAAAAACAAAACAAAACCCAGGAACATGCACCAAGTTTGTTCAACTTTTTACTAAAGATGCCTAAAGCTCCAGTTTTAATTTTGTCTTTGTTTGCCCTGACCCATGTTTTATTACTTTGGCTGTGAGGTGGGAAGCATTATGTCCAAATGCGGCCATGCCGTTTGTGGGTTAGACCAGAAGGGTCTTGTTGAGTCATGATGGGGGAGACTCACCGGCGGGTGTGCGCATGCTCAGAACCTGCCTGGGATCCGGATGGAGTGGGAGGTTCATTCTGGTCCTCCCTGCTCTCTGCTCTTTCACAATGAAGTGCTCCTTTTCTAACAGCTGCATATTCTTTTCTGGGTACTAACCTTAGCAGCAGCATGGCGTGTCTGACTATGACACTGGCTCGCCAGTCCCATCTCTGGTTTCTAGACTAGCTACTTAAGAGTTTTTCCATCAGTATGCGCCAACACGTTGTTCTACCGCGGAGAGAGAGAAAACTTTTGATGACAAAACAATAAAGATTTTAAATATCCATTTTAGCTTGTGGATGTTTTCATAATAAAAGTTCAGCCGCTGAAGTGCACTAACCATTTAAGAATGGGACACTGCGCCAGACATGGCGACAAATGCCCATCGCCTCTGGACGTGAGAAGCTGAGGCAAGAGTATCTAGATTCCAAGACTACATGGGGCTACATGGGACCCCGTCTAAAGAATCAAAAATAGGGATGTGCAGGACTGGAGATATGGCTCAGCGGTTAAGAGAACTGACTGCTCTCCCGAAGGTCCTGAGTTCAAATCCCAGCAACTACATGATGGCTCACAACCCTCTGTAATAAGATCTGACGCCCTCTTCTGGTGTGTCTGAAAATAGCATATAATAAATCTTTAAACAACAACAACAAAAAACTAACAAAAAAGGAATGCGCTAGTTGCGATGTCTCTTAGTGAAGACTAGGATCCTGTTTGAAGAACTGTGTCAGCTGGGGGTGTGGCTCTGTGTAGAGCACTTCCCCACTTAACCCAACCCAGGCAAATTAAGTAAATTCCATTGAAGGAGGCAACTAGCTCTGGCTTCCGTTTTGACCATTCAACAAAAGTATTAAGGAGCACATATGCTTGCGCTTTTTTCTAACAGTTTGCTTTTTTGTTGGTAATTAAGGGGAGGCACTAACAACCTGACTTTAATCTCAGAACCACGCTCCCCCATGGGGCAAGGAGTAAGCCAACTCCTCCAAGTTGTCCTCTGAGCTCCACTCCCCCACCCCCCACCCCCACTGTGGTGCACATTCACCACAGATATGTTTACGCTCACAAAAACTTAAATTTTAAAAATGACAGACCAGGGCTGGAGAGATGGCTCAGCGGATAAGAGCACTGGCTGCTCTTCCAGAGGTCCTGAGTTCAAATCCCAGCAACCACATGGTGACTCAAACATCTGTAATGGGATCTGATGCCTTTTTCTGGTGTGTCTAAGTCCTCCACATACCTAAAATACTCACATACATAAAATCTTTAAAAAATAAATGACAGGCCATCAAAATGGCTCAGCTAGTAAAGACTGACAGCCTGAGTTCAACGCCCAAAACCAACATGGCGGGAATGAACTGGGGGCTGCAGACGTGGCTCAGAAGTTAAGAGCACTCACTGCTCTCGGGGAGGACTTGGGTTCACTTCCCAGCATCCACTTGATGGTTCATAACCATGCAATCTATAAAAACAATTCCCCACACCCTCTCTCCTTCCCGCACAACCCAACAGGCAAGCAGCATACAGACATAAATGCAAGCAAAACTCATACACATAAATCTTAGACAAAGAATTTAAGGGAGATAGCCAATTCTCAAACTGTCTTCTGGTTCCCAAACGTTTGCTATTCCAAGTATAACCCCACATACACCAATAATAGCCTTTAAAAAGAAGCCGGGCAGTGGTGGCGCATGCCTTTAATCCCAGCACTTGGGAAGCAGAGGCAGGTGGATTTCTGAGTTCGAGGCCAGTCTGGTCTACAGAGTGAGTTCCAGGACAGCCAGGGCTACACAGAGAAATCCTGTCTTGAAAAAAAAAATTAAAAAGAATTCATTTCCCATTTTTAAATGGCCATAGCCTGTATTTGGGGAGAGATTATGTTTCTGGTGTCTTAAAATTAACCCTAGCATGCCTTAATTGAATTGGTTCCTAATTTGCTAGTGTATACTTTGAAAGGAAGAGTAAAACACCATTGGAGAAACTGGTGTAATTAAATTAAATGACACCTGTAGGCATCCCAGCATCCCAATGCCACCCCCACGGTTTTGCATCTCTCACCTCCTGTGCAAGAGAATTGCCTTGTGAACAATGTTCTTCCTGCTGAGAGGGCTCTTACGAGTGTGGTCCTTAACTGTCCGGATAATCTAAGATCGTGAGTGATAGGAACAAGCTGCAGAGACCAGCAGAAGCCTGTGATCAAACTTCCTGCGCTTTGAGGTAGGAGGTAGAACGGTGCTTGGTCCTTACAGACCTTCATTTCTGGCTCACTAAGTATCTCCTCACCATTTTAGTTACAAAGTGTTCAGGATTGAAGGTTTAGCTTTTCCAATTAAGTGTGTGCATTTGTATATGTGTGTGTTAGGGGTGGATGTGGATGTGGGTGGGTGTGTGGGTGGGTCCTGACGTCTAAGTGGAGGCCAGAGGACAACTTGGGAGACTTGGTTTCTCCTCTCACCATGAGGGTCCCAGGGATTGAACTCCAGTCATCAGGCATTAGGTACTGAGCACTGAGCACCCCCATCAGCTCGACGGTCATGAAGTTTATAACTATTCTAAGTTTTCTCGAGTATTTATTTTAATTACACTCACATGTATGTCACAGATGTGAGGGGCGGGGTGTGTGCCCATGAGTGTGGCTGCCTTCAGAGGCCTGAAGAAGGTATCCGACTCCCTGGATCTGGAGTTCTGAGGTGTTATGGGAGCTGGGAATTGAACTGGGTCCTCTTCAAGAGTCCTCAGTCTTGGCCGCTGAGCCCATCTGCCCCTGCCTCTAAAATATTTTTTGTTGTTTTTCTTGTACTGGGAATTGAACCCATAGCCTTATGTTTGGTAAGCAAGCACTCTGCCCAAGCTTAAGTCCCCAGTCCACTGAAATTTATCTTTATGAGAAAATGAGAGCCCTGTTAGACTTCCAGACTCCTGAAGATATTCTGAAACTATCTTTGGGTTTAGAACCACATACTCTAGTTTTTAAAAAAAAAAAAAGATCAGATTGTTGTTAAACTTTTAAGTTCCATGGAAATATTGGAGTGGAATGAAATCTATAAGTGAGAGGCCAGGTCCATAAAGCCTTCCTTTTTCACTTAACACTGTGTTTTTGTTTGTGTTTAGTTGCCACACTACTAATGGGTGAGATGTTAATTTTAGGAGTCAGTAGCATAGTTAATGCCAGGCTGGAGAGATGGCTCAGTGGTTAAGAGAACTGACTGCTTTTCCAAAGGTCCTAAGTTCAATTCCCAGCAACCACATGGTGATTCACAACCATCTGTAATGGGATCCGATGCCCTCTTCTGGTGTGTCTGTAGACAGCAACAATGTATTCACATATGTAAAATAAATAAATAAATCTTTTTTAAAAAAAAAAAGAAAGAAAAATAGTTAATGCCTGAGGGAGACACGTCCTTCCAGCTTAGAGCAATAGAAACTGTCACATGGGATGGAACAGGAAAGAACAAGCCTGTGTGTTTCCATGGATTTATTTATTTTTATTTTATGTGTACAGCTGTTTTTCCTGTGTGTTTGTCTGTATACCATGTGTCTATAGTGCCTGTGGAGGCCAGAAGAGACTGTCAGATCCCTTGAAACTGGAGTTGCAGATGGTTGTGAACCCCTATGTGGGTGCTTGGAACTAATTTGGGTCCTTTTCAAGACACACAAACAGCACATTGTTTGTTTGTTTTGGAGACAGGGTCTCTGCATGTATCCCTGGCTGTCCTGGAACTCTGCATGTAGAGTCTCCCTCACAAGTGCTGGAGTTAGCAGCCTGCACCAGCATAACTGTCTTAACCACAGAGCTATCTCTCCAGAGCATCCTGTGACCGTTAAGAACATTGCTCTTTAGTAGCTGAGCTACAACATGCTTAGCATTTGATGTGGAGGCATGTTTCTCGTGGCAGATGACTACTGCAGAATGTCATGTAAATGTAGCTATGGCATAAAATAATCATAGATTTCTGAACTGCCTATCCCCCAATAGAACAGATGTTTTCCTGAAAGCTAGGTTTGCTTCAGATTTAATTGAAGTCATTTTAAAAACTCACTTAAAACAGCCTCCTGGGATTAAGATACACAGACTGACTTTTGTCATGGTCTGAATCATCTACGAGTTACTCAAGTCAGTGGAGAGTTTGCTGTATATTCACGGACTCGGGTGAACACCCAGCACCGCACAGAAAGCCAGACAGCCTATGAGTGCCTGCCGTCCCGCACTTAGAGGCAGATCCCCCACTGGCCAGCCAGCTGAGTTAAAAGTGAGATCAGGTCCAAGAGACTCTCGTCTCAAAAAATAAGGTAGAGAGCAACTGAAGAAGAACCTGACATAGACCTGTGGCCCCTGTGTGCCCAAGCACCCACGCATAAACATGCATCACAAACATGGACACACGAAAGGCACACATACAAAGCATCTTTGAGAGCTAGTTACCGTTAGTGAGAACCGAGACACTGGAGAGGGATGTGTTATTGAGTCACACATCCTATTAGAACTGCCATTTGTCACCAATATAAATGGAAGAGTAATTCCTTTCAAGTCTATTGTTTAGAACAGTAATTTCAAAGTAGTCTTCAAAAGTTATTTTTAAGCATTGGGTTGTTGATGTCTGTAATCCCAGGGCTGGAAAGACTTCAGCAAGAAGATTCCAAATCTGAGACCAGCCTGACTTACATAGACCCTCAAGAAAACCAATCCAGCAAATAAATACATGAATTAAAGCACATAGTGTAGTAAGGATTTTGGTTTATTTAAAAACACAGATATGGGGCTGGAGAGATCACTCATTGGGTAAGAGCACCGACTGCCCTTCCAAAGGTCATGGGTTCAAATCCCAGCACACACATGGTGGCTCACAACCATCCATAAAGAGATTTGACACCCTCTTCTGGTGTCTGAAGACAGCTACTTACATGTACTAAATAAATAAATCTTTAAAAAAAATAAATAAAAACACAAATATGTTATGAGAATATGTTTTGGCTTTAATCCCAGGTGTGCGATATGGGACTGCTTCAGATTGTCCACAGCAGCTGACTGTGATTTGCCTCATGCTCTGGTGGGGATGTGGTTTTGCCAGCTGCAGATAGGTTTTGCAAGTGATGATGTCTGGAATTCTAGGGAGTCTTAGGAGAGTATAATAAACGCAAGAACCCCAGAGGGGGGCGACCACTGCTGCTTGCTGTTCGCTAGTTGGAGATATCCTGACCACAAAGATCAAAATTGCCCCAAAGAACTTGACACACCTAATCGGCAGGAAGTAATGTAACAATATTGATACCCCCTTTTCCCTCTAGCCTTCTTTCTCTCCGAGCTAGTGTTGGGATTTTGGAAAGGATTGAGGTGGAGAAGGGTGGTAGAAATAGCCGAAAGTCCAGTTACAACATAGTTTCCAATTTACCTGACAATCTAATGAGATATGAAATAAGACATCTCAAAGTAGGTCAAAGAATGGCAGCTCTGGTCTGTGTAAAGAGAAAAATACAAGAGGGAGGATGTGAGAAACAGAGGCAATGGCAGGGCGGGTTACAGCAGAGTTCTGCTGTTGGTAGCTTCCTGGAGCACAGCAGGCAGCCGGGGCAGCAGCACAGGGACAGCAACTTCTTGTCTGGCTCCTGTCCTCTGCATCCCGAATACTGTGGAGCTATGAGACAGAGTTAGGTGCAGCCTGTGTCTAAGGGGTACCCAGACCTGCTGATAAGTTGTGTAAATTACAGATGAATCAGGGATGACTGTCACCTGTCCCATTGTCTGGTTAAGGCAAGTAGCTATTACCTACAGATGCTTTAGTCTGCCTTGCTGCAGATCTTTACCAGATAGAGCAATGCTCTTGACTGATGCTTTAACCTTTTATTTATAGTCATTTGTGTGTGTATGTGTGTGTGTACGTGTGTGTGTGTGTGTACGTGTGTGTGTGTGTACGTGTGTGTGTGTGTACGTGTGTGTGTGTGTGTGTGTGTGTGTGTGTGTGTGTGCAAACTATGAGGTGGTTCGTATGTACCACATCACATATGTGTAGGCCAAAGGACCACTTTAGGGAGTCAGTTCTCAGTTTCTAACTTTAACTGTGTTCTGGAACCAAATTCCTTACCCCCTCCCTCCTCTTCCTCCTCCTCCTCTCCTTCCTCCTATTTCTCCTCCCTCTCTTCCTCTTCTTTCCAACAGTTGTTTGTTTGCCAGATGTGTTTTGAATTTTTATTTCCTATTACTGTGTGTGTGCATAACGGGAGGAGAGTGCACATGCCAACGAGTTCGTGCGAAGTTCAGAGGAGGATTCTGTAGTCATCCCTACTTTGTCCCTTTGCATGGGTTCCAGGAATCAAACGCTGCAATGATGATTACATTTCTTGCCAAGTAACGTGTACCCCACTATACACTCCCTCTCAGAGCCAGCCAAAGGATGGTCATTATAATGACAGGTTTGTAGATCCTTTAACATGATGCAAGATATTTCCTATCCATTGTCATTGAGGCAGTGTGAGGCCAGTGATTGGAGGGGAGAGAGGAAGAAGAGCTAAGAGAAGGAGGGGCAGAGAAGGGGTCTCTGCAGAGGCTGCACAAGGGAGCAGAGGAGGAGACATGCAGATCCAGATGGCATCAGATGTGTTTCCGGTGTGCTGAGAGGTTAGAAATATTGGGATAAAACTTTATCATTGTAAATTGGCACTATGTAATTGGGAGTTTCATATACATAAATATATTTGGTTAACTATTTAAGTTTAAGAGTCATGCTTTGCCGGATACTTGGAAGGAGTGGGTGCTGGGCAGGAGAGAGAGACCAGCCGGGACTCTTGCGAAGTTCAGAGGAGGATTCTGTGGTCATTGGAGCAGAGGCCTGGTGGGGCAGTACTCTATTTTAATTATTTCCCACCACATTAACATTTCTTGACTGTCAGCCATTTCCTCTTGACCACTTCCAACTGAGGGAGATCCCGTGTCCACTTTGGCTCTACTGGGTTGTTGAGTATTGGGAGAAGGTATAGAAAACATCTCCGTGTAAGACCAGACAGATCCATGCCATCTCCACTCATCAGAGTCTATTGGTTGCCAGGCAATACTCTCTGTGCTAAGATTTAGGTCAATGTGAACTAATCTCAAGGACCTATACTTTTCTAGTTGAACTATAAGTAATTCACCCTCTTCCAACACCCTCTGTGTGTGTGTGTGTGTGTGTGTGTGTGTGTGTGTGTGTGTGTTGGAGATTGAATCCAGGTCCTTGCCCATGTTAAGCATGTGCTCTACCCCTGAACAACAGTCAGTCCCTATACAATGCCTTTCATGGTGTAATAGAAGCCACGTCCGGTAAGCAGATTCTTTTAGTTAGCACACAAACATTTTTATTTGAACAAGTACATGTTTCTTTCAGTGTATGCTAGAATGAATTATAACTAGGTTTGGCTATTCACTTGTTGTTCTCTGAGAATATCAGCCTTTCTATCTTTTTACTTTTTTTAGTCCGAATTTCCAAGTTTAGACCTTCATGAATTAAATGCAGTAGTGATTGACTTCATGTCATTGATAAAGCATTGGTGTCGCATTAGGAAAAGAAATAAATGCACTTCCTCTTGGAGTCACTTAACCAAGGTGAGTCGGATTGGGATACTCTGTTGCATGCTCTGGATTTGGATACTATGCTGCATGATCCATTACTCCTGTCCTTTGTCTAATCAGTCTGTATCTGTGCCTGCCCCTTTGTATCTTTCTATTTTGTCTGTGTCTGTTGTGTGTCTGTATGTCCATCCCAAAAGAAGGGTTTTGCATATATGGAAGGAATGTGACAATTTGCAGAAATCTTTAACAGAGTTTACAAGGAATTAAGTCACTGGCTCCAACTTGTTGGAATCAACCAAAAGAAACTTGTTCTACGTTCTACCATTTCGTTTTCAGCCACCATTTAATCATAGGGAGAAACTAAACTCAAAATCCCAGACCCTACCGGAGCTGGGGCCTTCCCAAAAGCTGAACAGCTTCTGTTGTAAGGAAACAGTTGTCTGAGTCCAGACATCTCAGGGACAACTTTTCCATCTTGCAGGCAGGGTCAAAGTTCTTGTTCCCAGTCCTAAGAACCAACTCCTATCCCAACAGATAGACATTCCATCATTCAACTTATGTCAAAATGTGATTGGTCAATACCAGAGCCCACACCACTCCTCCTTGCTTTATGGTTTCATCTTTCAAATATGCTGTATGAGGTCCCTTCAGGGTCATAATTAACTCCCGAGTCTGTTCTTCAGCCCTGAGAGATTAATAGCAGCTTGATTACAATAAACTTTTGACATCTGCACTGACCTGATGTTTGAGTTACCTTAGCTGTATATTGGACTTAAGCAGACCCCACAACAAAACTGATCTCAACTGAGCCAGACAACAAGCACCATTGTTTATCAACCAACCAATGGATTCTTTCAACCTTTTAAGTACAGTTTAGGAAGTTGTTTTCAATTTCTGCGTTTATTGCTGTGGTACTTTGAATGAAAATGTTCCTCATAGGCAGTGGAACTATTAGGAAGTGTGGCCTTGTTGGAGTAGGTGTGGCCTTGTTGTAGGAAGTGTGTCACTAGGGGTGGGATTTGAGATTTCAGTAACTTAAGCCAGGCCCAGTGTCATCTTGCTTCCTGCTGCCTACGGATCCAGATATATAACTCTCAACTCCTTCTCCAGCTCCATGCCTGCCTGCATGCCGCCATGCTTCCAGTCATGATGGTAATGAACTAAACCTCTGAACCCATAATCCCACCCCAATTAAATGCTTGCCTTTATAAGAGTTGTCATGGTTATTCATGGAGTATCTTCCCAGACACCCTAATTAAGTTAGTTAGACATCCTAACTAAGTTAACTTAGTTAGAAACCCTAACTAAGACAGCTGCTCTCAGTGAATGATATCCAGGCATTATCTGGGTCAAGGGCATGTGAGAGTACATAACATAAGATTACAACTTTTCATTAGCTTCGCTTGTAAAAGATGTTTATATAGGAAGTCCAAGGCAAGTAAGGTTGGTTATTCCATTGTTCTCTGGAAGGCAGGTTAAATAAACAGCACAAGTACAGAGCGGGATAGCTGACTTTAGTCTTCAGTGACCTCAAGGTGTAGTATTAGTTCGGCTATGAGGTCCAGCAGAAGTTCCAGTCTCCTAGAATGTTAAGAGACATTTTCAGAATTTGGAGGGCCACATAGACTAAATTTTTCAAGCTTATGGCTAGGACTGAGTATCTAGTTCATGATAACATGGTTAAGTTTTGTCAGTTTGCTTTCTGTCTGACATACTTCTTGTTTTCTGGTTTGAGTCTCTGTCTGAGGCAGGGTCTCACTATGCAGTACCTGCCAGCCTCAGACTTGGGGTTTTCTTGCCTAGGATTTCCGAGTCCTGGGATTTCAGTTTTGTGCCACCTTGCCTGACTTATTAGGGTTGAATGTTTCCTAGAGGTATGTGTGTTAGAGGCCTGGTGCCCAAGGTGGCAGTGTTGACAGACAGCAAAACCTTTAAGAGATGGACCCCAATGGAGTTATGTCACCCAAAGAGCTGAAGGTAGTTTTCATGAGACACCTTAGTATTTTTCCCAAGAGGAGTGTTAAAGAAAGTAATATTAGTTCAGGCAGGTCTCTGGTTTACACTGAGATTTGAGCTGATGTCTCTGTTTGTACTTCTGCTGTGATATGACAGCATCCACCATCAGGGCCTCTACAGAAGTCAAACCATCAGACTTTGAGCCTCTAAACCTAAGACCTAAATTAACTTCCTTTTCTTCATAAGTCGGCCTGTCTCTAACATTTCATTATGGCAATAAGAAGTCATTCATACCAGATTGCTATACTTCACATCCCAGAATCAACTGGGCCCCCTGGGCACTAAGCATTTGAATCTCTGTGCATATAACATCTTCATGTGGTTCACAGTAGTTTGATGCTTTTTTTTTTTTTTTTTTAAATCTGGTGGTGAGGATCAAATCCAGGACCTCCCATCTGCTGGGCAGACACTCACCGAATCATGCCCTCTATGATCTCCTGACTTTTTATATACAGATTTACTTCTACCTCATTTCCACATCTAGAAAAGTCCCTGTGCTTCTCCGGTTTGTACCTCAGTAACAACAGAAGAACGTGTTAATGTACGAGTCTTCATTACTGTTCTGCTGCAGTGAGATACCACGACCACAGAAACTCTTATAAAGGAAATCATTTAATTGGGACTGACTTGTAATTCCAGAGGTTTAGTCCATTATCAACATGGCAGGAAGCATGGCGGCCTGCAGGCGGCCGTGGTGCTGAAGGAGCTTAGAGTTCTACGTCCAGATCGGCAGGCAGCAGAGAAAGTCACTAAGCCTGGACTGTGCTTCAAAGCCCACCCCTAGTGACACACTTCCTCCAACAAAGCCACACCTCCTAGTCCTTTCAAATAGTGCCACCCTCTACGCATTTAAATATATAAACGTCTGGGAGTCATTATTATTCAAACCACCACAGAAGAGAAGTGCATTTCTGTGGCCAGCCAGAGCTTTATCCATCCAGTACTTAAAAACTTTAAATTTTAAATAACATTCTTCATCAAGGCATCCCCTGGCATTTTCTAAGCAGTGTTTAATGGCTGGGTGAGATAAAGGGCAGGGAAAGATTTCAGTTACGTTTGTCTTTTCTCTTCACTAATAGAAAAAGCAAAAGACAGTATACTACGGGGAAGATACTGTTGTAAGAACAGCACAGTCGGCAGAGAGAGGAAAGGCTCCGGCCCTCCACCGCCAGCATAATGTAGGCAATGATGAGCTGGGTGTGGGCCCAAGTGAGGGCTCTATAAAGCAGCCGCAGGGGCTGGGATCTGATGCATTCATTGGCAAAAGTGTGAATCAGATAATCGGCTTTCACCATTACAGACCAGCACAGGAAGCCAAACACCTGGCCTGGGTGGAGCCCGTGCCACCAGGCAGAGAAGGCAAATGTCTGCAGCACCGGCCAGCGCCGGCTCTTCTGGAAGACAAGCCTCCTGAGCCACTGAGCTGTGCTTCGGTTCCACTGCCTCGCGAACAGGGCGATCCTGTGGGTAGTTTCCAGTGTCCAAATGTCCACATCGGGGACGTATCCCTCCTCTCCGGGCCTCTGGCCAGCCTCAGCTCCAAAGCCCGCCGCGTGGAGGAGAGAGTCGTCCAGGATCCAGTGGGAGTAGTAGGTGAGTTTAAAGAGCACAGCGGTGGACCACATGATGTAGATGCACTCTAGCTTCTGGCAATCCTCCTGTCCCGCTCCTGCACTCACCGCGCTCCTCAGTGACACCTTGAGGCACTCCAGCCCAAGAATCTGCAGTCCCCTGCAGGTCAGAGCCCGAAAAGAGATACTCGGATACAAAGAGATTGATCTTTGGACACAAGCTTGAAATCTCTGAAAGGAACAAAGGGAGCCTCCCAGGAGGGCAGGGAAAAATAGCAAGTAACTGAAATAGGGTAGAGCGTCCCACAGGTGCTGAGACAAAGAACTCCTGCTCCTTGCTCCCCTCCACGCAGCCTCCACCTTCCCCTCACAGATGTCCAGGGAGAGGGATGTGACTCTCTGCGTCAAGAGCATGAGGGAAGAAAGAGCGATGTAGAACCTGAAAAACATTTAAATAAATATGTACGTGAAGCCACGCTGTATTTATTCTCTTGCTCTTGTTTTCTCTCCTCCAACCTACCCACAGATCTCAGCAAATCACACTCCACAAACACTCTCAGAATCTTTCAGAACCATGCATTACTCCAGGGCAAAAACACTAATCATCCCAGGCAGTGGTATCACACAATCCTTTAATCCCAGCATTCCCAGCACTCGGAGGCAGAGGCAGTTGCATCTCTGAGTTCGAGGCTAGCATGGTTTTCAGAGCAAGTTCCAGGACAGTCAGAACTACACAGAGAAAACCCTGCCCCCAAACACATGCATCTGATGCATATATATATGCTTTCATGTGGGTGCTGGGACTTGAACCTGGATCTTTTGGAAGAACAGCCAGTTGCTTAAACCACCCATCCATCCCTCCACCTCCTGGTTATAATATTTTAGAATGGCTTATAAACAGCTGGAGAGATAGCTCAGTGGGCACTTGAATCTGACAACCCCAGTTCAATTCCCAGGACCCATGAGGTAAAAAAAGAAAAAGAAAAGAAAAAAACATAGCTCCCAAAAGTTGCTCTCCGAACTCCATAGGAGTACTGTGTTGTGTACGACAAATCAATTATAAATTAATTAATTAAAATGTTTCTTTTAAGCCGGGCGGTGGTGGCGCACGCCTTTAATCCCAGCACTTGGAAGGCAGAGGCAGGAGATTTCTGAGTTTGAGGCCAGCCTGGTCTACAGAGTGAGTTCCAGGACAGCCAGGGCTACACAGAGAAACCCTGTCTCGGAAAAAAAAAAAAAAAAAAAGAATTAGTAGTAAAAAGATGATTCCTTGAATTATAAGCCAGGCCCTGACTGTAATATTCTGGTGACTGGAAGTGACACTGCAAATGTATCAGGGTGAGTGGTAGCACCTAAGCAGGTGACATTTATTTTCCACCAGTCTTCTGAACTCTCTCTGAGACACTCTCGAAGATCCTGTTGACAAGACTGCTGAGGACAGTCAGAGAAAATGACAATCACACTATGTATAATCAAGAAGCCAGCACTGACCCCAGCCATGACTGTGTCTGATTCTCACTTAAGGTCATCAGATCCTCTTGCCCGACTTATCCTGAGAGCAGGGTCACCTCCAAATGCCAAGTTCCCTTCTGTTGCAGGCTGTGTCCCCCACAAATTCACATCCTGAAGTTCCAAGCTCCAGCAACTCAGAGTGTGGGCATATTTGGAGAAAGGGTCTTTAATGAAGCAATTAAAGGGGCTGGAGAGATGGCTCAGTGGTTAAGAACAATGACTGCTCTTCCAGAGGTCCTGAGTTCAATTCCCAGTAACCACATGGTGGCTCACAACCATCTGCAATGGGATCTGATGCCCTCTTCTGAAGACAGCTACAGTGTATTCATATATAACATTCATATTTAATATATATATTAAAAAGAAGCAATTAAAGAGGTGTCATAATGGGCAGACACTCATCCAACATAACTAAAGAGATAGGACAATCACACATGTGTATGATCAGATACACACGTGCGATGACCATGTGACAACCCAGGGAAGGCAGCCATCTATAAGCCAAGGTGAGAAGCCTCAAAGGCAGCCACTGTGCCTATACCAGCCCAGCCCCCAAGCTGTGGACAGACACCATTCTGCTGCATGTCACCCAGCCAGTTGGCTTTGCCATGGCAGCTCTGGCTAGCTAGCAAATGTTTTCATTTCACATCTGCCCAGCCTTCCTCCCACTCAGAGCCTGTTCAACTTGCCCTTCTGGCCTCTGTCAGGTCCTGGCTTCCTACTGCAGTCCTGACTCATCACATGCAGAACAGTAATCCTGCCGATGTACTATCTAATCTTTCCCAGAGAGACAAGCCTTAAGTCAGTCTCTATCGCCCAGCCCAACTCTACTGAGTGTGTGCATACATGTGTGTGTGTTGTGTATGCATATGTGAAGGCCGAAGGAAAACATGTATGTCCTGCTCAACCAATGTCTGGCTTATTCCCTTGGTATAGAGTCTCTCACTGAACCTGGAGCTAGGCTGGCAGTCAAGGAGCCCCCAGTAATCTCCTGTCACTACCCCTCTCCCAACAGACACACAGCTGCACACACAGTCACACCTGGCTTTTCCCCTGAGTTCCTGAGGTCTGAACACAGCAAGCACTCCCACCCACTGAGCCATCTCTCCTATACATAAGTCTGAAGTCCTTGGTGAACACTGTCTTGTTTTTCTGTTTGTGGTTTTTGAGACAGGGTCTTCTGTATCCCAGTCTGGGCCTCCATTTGCCATGTATCTGAGGATGGCCTTCAACCCCTGACCCTCTTGCCTCTCCCTCCTTTTGCTGGGATTACAGGCAGGTGTCACCGCGGCTCGTTTGTCATAATAATTTTTTAAAGGACTCTAAGTGCACTGGGAGTGGCCAATGCACTGAGCTAACAGTAGGTTAGAATCAGACAGCTGACCTGCCCAGTACAGTCATGAGTGACACAGACCTGTAGCAATCAACAGTCACTGGGAGTCAGGAGCATTAGGTCTCAGACTCACCGGTACTCTCTTCCCCAATCTTTGTCAATCCCACTGGCTCACAACACGTGTCTCTGGACTGTAATTAGCTCTGGGTGTTCATCCTTTCTTGCTTTCTAGATTGGGTGGAGGAGGTGACGAAGCCGCTGAGCCTGAATGAAGACAGCAGCCAGCAGCAGCCAGCCAGGCCTCTGTGATGTGACTGTCAAAGCTGCCAAGGCTGAGATGAGCAAACTGTGTCACTCCCAGGCACAAGGACAGCCACAGCGAGTGCCAGATACTGAGTTCTATAGACCGCAACACGCAATGGTGGTGTGTAGTTACAGAACTGCATTTGCCTTAGCTCCAACATCACAGCCTGTCAAGGACAGCTTTCTACTCCTTTTCTAGGAAAGGAAGCTGAGCCTCGGGAGAGACTTAATAACTTAAGAGCATTTTCCACAGATGTGTGAGATTAGAATCAGCTCAGCACAACCAACTGGACGGGGCCCTTTACCTCACGGGTGGAGGCTCATGTAGGTAGTACTCGGTGTAGTGAAGGCCCAGGTGGCACAGGGTCTGCCAGCCCATCTGAAAGAGGAAGGTCAGCCTATGGACTTCCTGTGAACTGAGGGAGGAGACCAGAGCCACAGCACAGAGAGCAGGGATGAAGAGAAGCAGAGCGTAGGGACCCATGGCAGTCAAAGCCAGGACACCTCCTCCAGCCAGGAGAAAGAGGTACCTGAAAGAAAGGGACAACAAAGTGACATTTAGGACAGTGACTCTTGCATGTTCATTGTACTAGTGGCTGTAAACACTATGAGCCCATGGTGGTTGGAATGAAATCCCCCCATAGGCTCGTATGTTTGAATGCTTGGTCCACAGTTAGTGGAACTCTTTAGGAAGGATTAGGAGGTGTGGCCTTGTTGGAGGAAATGTGTTATTTGGGGGGTGGGTTTGGGGGTTTCAAAAGCCCATCCTAAGTCTAGGCTATCTCTCTCTCTTTGTTTCTCTGTTTCTGTCCCTCTCTCTGTCTGTCTTTGTCTCTCTGTCTCTGTCTCTGCCTGTGGATCAGGATATAAGTTCTCATTCCGATGTCTCTGCCTGCCATGCTTCCTGCAAGATGATAATAGACTAACCCTCCAAAACTGAACAAGGCCCCAGTTAGACGCTTTCTCTTCTAAGACTTGCCTTGGTCACAGTGTCTCTTCACAGCAATAGAACACTAACGAGGATAGTCTCAAACAGCTTGACAATGGGGCTCTTCAAGATCTGACTGAGGAGCAGTGTAAATGAGAGTGGAAGAGCCATCCCCCTTCCCACTCCCTCCACCTCCCCCCAAAGCAAATACCCTTTCCTCCCTCCTCACAGCGTGTACATCACCCTGTGTAGTTGAGGGAGCTGGAGAGAAGAAACACAGTGCCTCTCTCAGACAAGTATCCGAACTCTTAAGCAGCAAATCTTTATGTCAGCCTTTTGTCCTCACTACTGTACTTCCGCTCTTAGGACCTCATGATTTGCTGTTTGGTTTGAAGTTTTTAGAGTTTATTGACCCCCTTATGAAAATCTGCAATTGCTGTACATCTGTCACTGTGGGATCTCTTTTTCTTCTCTCCAGCACAGATTTATTTATTTATTTATTTATTTATTTAATGTGAGTATATATGTGAGCTGTCTTCAGACACACCAGAAGAGGTCATCAGATCCCATTACAGATGGTTGTGAGCTACCATGTGGTTGCTGGGAATTGAACTCAGGACTTGTGGAAGAGCAGTAAGTGCTCTTAACTGCTGAGCCATCTCTCCAGCCCTCTTCCCCCCCTCCCCCCTCCCGTCTTCACTCGGTTCCCCTTTTTACAGTCTTTCACATGCAATCCATGGCTTCCTTCTTCATTGTGTAAGCCAAAGAACCATGAATGGTACTGGTTATCTTGCTATCCCCAAATGAGATGTGACATAAATAAAAGACGACTTGCCAGTCACAGTGTCCCGTGTCTGCAATTCCAACACTCAAGAGATTGAGACAGGAGAATTACAAATTCTACTGTCAGCCTGGGCTATATAGCAAATTCCAGACTAGCCTGGCATATATAGTGAGACCATGTTTAAAAAAGACTGGAAGAAAAAAAGATTTTGCCTGGTATGGCTTTGTACGTCTGGCCAGATTTTCCCAGTTTTCTTTCTTAGTATCACAATCTTCCTATGGTAAAGGACATCAGTGACCATTCATTGACACTTAAGTAGTCACATGGCCAATGTGTCTTCCATGACGGTGATCAGTCTTCAAGCATCCAGGGGAGCAGAACACAATTGTCTCTTCAGCGTTGACCAGTGACCACACAGAAGCAATAGTGTGTGCCCCGGTCCCTGCTCAGAAGTGTGTGCCCCGGTCCCTGCTCAGAAGTGTGTGCCCCGGTCCCTGCTCAGAAGTGTGTGCCCCGGTCCTTGCTCAGAAGCCTCAAAGAAGATGGGAAAAGTCTGGGAGAAACCGTATTATGTGGATTTGGTTCTTCTTTATGCAGTATATGGAAGGTTTTCACTTTAGTTGTGCCAAATTAGTAAAGTTGAAGGAAGGCATGAGAATATGTGTAAGATGGGCTAGGCTGGGCACAGCAAGGTGAGGGGCAAAGCTTAGACCTCTCTATCACTCGGAGCGTGGAAATACTGTCACTGGGAGTGTGTATCTGGCTCTGGCACATGTTAGCAAGTGACTTTCTTGAGACCAGCAGACGCATCAGTGTGAGACATTCCATTCCACAAAATTCAAGACCATTCCTGGGCATTCGTTTGAGCCTATTCTTGGGACCTCGGCCATCACTGGCAATGTGTGCTGGTTTGAATGAGAATGACTCCCATAGGCACATATATTTAAATGTTTGGTTCTCAGTGGGTGGATGGGTTAGGGGGGATTAAGAGGTATGGCCTTGTTGGAGGAGGGGTGTTACTCAGCCCCCTGCTGCAGGTCAAGATGAGAGCTCTCTGCTATTGTTCTAGCACTGGGCCTGCCTGGAATCACACAGCCAGTCACAGTGGCCATTGGACGAACCCTCCAAAACTGCAAGCAAACCCCCAGTTAAATGCTTCCTTTTAAAAGATGCCTTGATCATGGTGTCTCGTCACAGTAGTAGAACAGTAATAAAGCCACTATCTAAAAATAAAGAGGACACTATTCCTTAGACTGCAGAAGTACAAGCCACACACACACACACACACACACACACACCCTGCACACGCACACAAGCACACACACAAAGATAACAGAATTAAAGGATTAATAAACATCAAGTGGGGGCTGGAGAGGTGGCTCAGTGTTAAGAGCACCGGTTGCTCTTCCACAGGTCCTGAGTTCAGTTCTCAGCAACCACATGGTGGCTCACAAGCATATGTAATGGGATCAGGTGCCCTCTTCTGGGGAGTCTGAAGACAGTGACAGTGTACTCATATACATAAAATAAATAAATAAATCTTTAAAAAAATAAACATCAAGTATCTACACATGTATACAGTGTAGGGTGTGTAATTTATCAAGTGCTTTTGATTTCATTTCTAAGCTTTCTGCTAGTAATGACCAGTACAGAGGAGGCCGAGACTAGACCATCGAGAGTTGAAGGCCCGCCTTGGGTATATATGAAACCCTATCTCAGACATGAACAAGTAAGTAATCCTGAGGGTTAGGGGTGTGGTCCGGATAGAACCCTTGATAGCATGTCCAAGGCTCCCAGCTCATCCCCAGTACTGAAGTGAACATAGCTGCAAGGGACAGGAGACAGGCTTTTCCCCCCTTCACTTTATAGGTAAGGACAGGATGCCTCAGGAAGCTATTCACATACACAGCTCAGCACATTAGAAGCAGACTCTGCTTTGAAGAGGCCTTAGTGGAAGATGCTTCTGAAAAGTTAACAGGTTACTGCCCAAAGCCACCTCCTAACTTTTCTTATCTAGGAAACCAAGATTTTTATTTAATGGAGTTGTGTGTGTGTGTCTGTGTCTGTGTCTACATGTGTGGTGTACGTGAGAATTAAGACTCAACAGTCTTGGGGCTGGAGAAATGGCCCAGTGGCTAGGAGCACTTATTGCTCTTGTAGAGCTCAGGTTTAATTCTAAGCATCCATATTGAGGGAACCACAACCATCTGCAACTCCAGTTCCGGAGAATCTGATGTTCTCTTCTGATTTCATCAGCTCTTGCACACATATGGTGCACATGCATACATTCAGACACATACATAAAATAAATAAACATTAAAAACAAAACAAACAACAATAAAAAACCTTATCAGGATAAGCGAGCAATCTCAGCCTGAGAGTGGCTTCATGGGGGTTAGCCCTCACTTTTACGCTCGCCTTGGGGCTTCATGGGGGTTAGCCCTCACTTTTACGCTCGCCTTGCTTTAATCTTCTTACGTAGAAAGCTTCTTTATAACTGTTCCCCTAAAGCCAGGTGGAAGTGCTGCACGCCTTTAATCCCAGGACTTGGAAGGCAGAGGTAGACAGATCTCTGAGTTCCAGACCAGCCTGGAAAACAAAGCAAGTTCCAGGACAGCCAGAACTATATGAGAAACACTGTCTAAAACAAAACAAAACAAACGAAGCAAAACATCTCCCAGAAACAAGGGTAAGGACAATCTACCAATTGTGAACACTTTATAACATATTCTAATTTAGTCAAACCCAGTAATTGTAAATATCAAATACAGCTAAATATTTTACTTAAGAAGATCCACTAGGTCTGAGAGATGGTGCTTACCCGTAGAGTGCATTTTCAACATGTGTCAAGCCCTGGGTTCAATCCTGAACACCACATACATATGGACACACACACACACACACACACACACACACACACACACACAGCCTCACTAAATAAAAATCTTGGTTTCCTAGATAAGAAAAGTTAGGAGGTGGCTTTGGGCTGTTGACTTTTCAGAAGGACCTTCCACTAAGGCCTCTTTAGAACAGAGTCTGTTTCTCATGTCTTCACAAAGAAAACATATAACGCAGTTATCAGATCTTTAGTGGCAATGATTTTAGACCAAATGAGGTATAATCTACCAATATTTGTTTTAAGTTATTTCTCAAAAACAAAACAAAGAAACAAAGACATCTTTAAAAACTCATACTCGGTTATAGATGTAATACACAAGCAAGGCTTTCTATTCAGCTTAATTTTATGGTAAGCAAAATTCTATAAAAGTAAGACTGCTAGCGACTAAGCAGGATATGTGGTCTGCACAGAGGTACACCTTTCGGGACTCTGGCATCATCTCAATGCAAACATGAAGCTAATTTCAGAGTCGGTTTTACTCTAATCTAGTGGTACTCAACCTGTGGGTCGCGACCCCCTTGCGACCAAATATCAGCTATACTATGTATCAGATATTTACATGACAAATTATAATAGTAGCAAAGTTAAAGTTAGGAAGTAGCAACAAAAGATACTTTTATGGTTGGGTATCACCATAATATGAGGAATTGTATTAAAGGAGAGAACCGTTGACAATCATTATTGAGCAGGTCAACCATGGGTAATAAGCTCACACAAGCACGCATTACAAATGGAGGGTAGTTAGTGCGTGACCTCATCATGTACAGACCGCTCTGTGCGTAGCCCTACTGGAAAGTCAGTATTAGCCATCCAGCCTACCTGGCCCGAGTGGAAAAGGAATCCAAGATGCAGAGATAATTAAACAGAAGCGCAAAGGGGAAAGCAGCCCCTTGATAAAGTGATACAGGATGGAGAAAGAAGAGCTGGAGCCAATCCATCGTGAACGTGGAATTGTCCGTCCTAGAGTTCCTAAGCGGTGCCCTTGGGCAAGGGAAGTCACAACCGGGCTCTCCGTGGCCTTTTTATAAGGTGTAGAAAGGCCTGAGGGACAAAACGAAATGGAAGAGTTGGAGATAAGCAAAGTAAAGGTTGGCGTCCCAACAAAGGGGCGGAGCCATGGAAACCAAAGCTCGCTGGTGTTCTCTCCGCTGGCAGTGTTTACTGAAAAGTCACTCCCAGAGACTGTACCTTGCGTGCAGCATGGCATATTATCTGCCTTTCCGGCCATTACACTCTTCTATATTTTCTTCACTAAGTTAATGAGAAAAATCAATGGTTGTGAATAGAAAGGCTTAGGACCAAAGGAAGACAGATCCACAAGACAAAAAATAAGCTCCTCTTCTCAACGACCTCTCCTAGAGTGAGTTTTCTTCCAGAGCAGCACCGCCCCTCCAGAATCACGAACCTATTGCTGGATTAGTTTATTTTCTGCTCTTTATAAGCAAAGCAAGAGCTCTATAAGGGGCAGTACCCTGTTTCATTTATCACAACATCTCCAGCACACAGAATAAGGATACAAATATTGAAGTAAGTACCACGCAAGTGTGGAGGGGAAACATTTTTATAAAATCTTTTCTTTGAGGGATGGGTAATGTAGAGGAGACTTCCTTAAAGCAAGACAAGAGTGAGAAGCCATCTCCCAGCTAGCGAAGACCTGTCTGCTTAGCCTGACAAGGGTCTGTATCCAGCCTGGTCAATGCGTTTGAGGAAGGAGCTGCCGACCATGCACTCTTGCTCAGGTGCTGAAGAAAGAATGAAAAGCCTCTGGAGTCTTACTCTCACGGATCTCATGAGGTTCTGGGGGAGACAGTACAATAAACAAATTCAGCTTAATGAGAACTTATGAAGAAAAATAATCAGACTACAAGACTGGCCTGTGTTTTATTACAGGATGCCATGTTCTGGATATCTGTGTCCCTCCTTGAGGTTTAATCCTCAAGGTGATGGTAGTAAGGGGTGGGGCTTTGGAGATTCTACAAGGAACTCTTTGCCCTCCTCTATATGATTAGTGCCTTACCGAAGGGTTTACCAGAACTTGTTTCCACTCCATGAGACTGCAGTGGCAGGCACCATCCATGAGGAACTTAGCCCTCACCATAGAATCTATAATATTCTGATCTCAAGCTTCCCAGCCTCTAAAATTATGGACCAAATATCTATTATTCAGCCTCCACACAATGCCACATAAAACATGCTAGTGTCAGAGAGATCTGAGAACTTCGCCTTTAATTCAGCACAGCTGTGCCAGCAAGTCACTCTGCCAACACGCGTCTCTCGTTTTCTGTTACTTAATTTGCATCACTGCATACACATCTCATGATGTCTTTGCTCCGTTTTTTAAAAAGATTTATTTATTTTATTATATGTAAGTACACTGTAGCTGTCTTCAGACACTCCAGAAGAGGGAGTCAGATCTCATTATGGATGATTGTGAGCCACCACGTAGTTGCTGGGATTTGAACTCAGGACCTTCAGAAGAGCAGTCAGTGCTCTTAACCACTGAGCCATCTCACCAGTCTTTGCTCTTGTTTGTGTTTTGGTCGGTTAGGTCTTAGGGCTGCTGCTTATGCTTCTCCATTGAATTTGCTACAACACATTCATTTTTCAAAGACTTGTATGTGTGTGTGTGTGTGTGTGTGTGTGTGTGTGTATGTGAGAGAGAGAGAGAGAGACCCATGAAAGCCAGAAGACCATATAATTTCCCTGGAGCTGGAGTTAGAAGCATCTGTGAGCCATCTGTCGTAGACAGGACCTCTAGAAAAACAGGAATCTGCCTTGACCACTCTCCAGTGCCTGTAACTCATTTTTTACTCTTCAGCCATATCTCATATACCCCTCTTCTTCCCGTGTCTTCTTTCTCTCATTCTTTCCTCCTCCTCTTACTTTATTTTTTTAAAATTAATTTGTTTATTTTATGTATATGAGTACACTGTTGCTATCTTTAGACATACCAGAAGAGAACACTGGATCCCATTACAGAAGGTTGGGAACTACCAAGTGGTTGCTGGGATTTGAACTCAGGACCCCTGGAAGAGCAGTCAGTGCTCTTAAGCTCTGAGCCATCTCTCCAGCGCCTCCTTCTGCTCCTTCATCATAACCTTCATACTATTAATCATCCCTAAAATCTGTGCGACCTGTCAGTGTCTTCATTTCCCCTTCCAACTACATTACCCACTTCATGTTTTTCTTCTTTTCGAAGTCATTCTGATACATAATCCTGATCCTTCCTCACTCCATTTCCCTCCCACTCCTGACCTAATTAAATAAAATCCGAATAAGCATCATACTATCCTTGGTGTTTCGCCTCTAACAGTTATTGAGATGAAAGGGGCCACCCGCTGTTAACTCACTTGGATGACCTTGCAGCTGTGGTTGCACTCCTAGTTAATGTCCCTCTCAGGGAATAATACAGAGCTCACAGTAGGCAGCCCGAGCCCCTGGACTGGGAAATTATATTCTAAGCTACACACTCAACCCTACCACACCCAGCTCCTACTTGAGCCCTGGAATTATTTCAACTGAAAACCCAGAGCTGGGGCTAGAGAGATGTCTCTGCGGTTAATAGCATTTTCTAGATGACCTAGGTTCGATTCCCAGCACCCGTATGGCATTTCACAACCACCTATAACTCAGCTCCTAGAATTGGACACCTACTTCTGGCCTCTCTGGGCACACATAGGCACGTAGTATACACGCAGACAAAAATCCATACACGTAAAAAATGTAAAATAAATGAATAGAGCTTATCAAAAACAAAGAAACAAACCAAGGGTCTGGCAAGATTGCTCAGTGGTCAAGAGCACTGGATGTTCTTCCAAAGGAGCCGGGTTCTATTCTCTGCGTCCATCTGGTGGCTCACAACTGTCTAAAATTCCAGTTCTAGGGGGAACTGACACCTTCTGAGAAGCCTCTGAGGTCACCAGGTATGCACACAGTGAATACACTTACATGCATTCAAGGTACCTATATACATAATAAAAAATGATAACAAGATACAACCAGTAAAGTTAAAAGATAATAAACAAAGCAACAAAAAATAGAATCAGATATACAAATCCCAATACAATGACATACTATGAAACAGTTAAGAAAACAAAATTTCTCTAAAAGATATTAACCCTCTAGTAACAGCATTTAGTGAGAGCGAGTAAGCTGAACCCAGCCAGAGAATTCCAACTAAGCATTACAAGCGCATTCAAAGGTACAGACAGCTGAATAGAACAAGGAGAGAATATGAAAGAAGGAGCCAATAAGGAGACAGAAATACTGGGGAAAAAAAAACCCCTCTGAGATGCAAGAAGTGAAAAACATGGTTAAGTTTGTGGTGGTTTGAATGAAGTCACCTCTATAGTCTCCGGTATTTGAAGACTTGATCTGATTTTGGTGGTGTTGTTAGAGGAGGTGTAGGAGGTGTGGCCGTAATAGAGGAAGATGTCGCTGTAGGTAGGCTTTGTAGCTTTCCGTCTGCTGTCTCAGCTATGTGCTTGTGGTTCCGGATGTGAGCTCTCAGCTTCCTGTTCCTGCCAGCACGTCCGCCAATCGCTGCCCTACATCAATTCTGCCACCACCGACTCTTTTTCTCTCCTGTTATCTCAGTAACAAAAAAGTAACTTATTCAAAGTAAAAACAAACAAACTGTAAAAGGCTGGGCATTTAATCTCAACAATGGGGAAGCAAAGGCAGGAGGATCTCTGTGAGTTCAAGGCCAGCCTGGTCTACGCTGCCAGTTCCAGGCCAGGCAGGGCTGCATAGTGAGACTTTTGTCTCAAAACAACAAAAATACCAACACGAATAGTCCCATGGGAAACCTCAGTGACAGGACAGACGAAGGAGAGGACAGAGTGTTTGATCTTACAGACATCTGCAGAAACTAGAACAATCCAAGGACAAAGGTGAAATAACAATATAAAAAAGTATGAGTGGGAATTCCAAGATCTACTCAATAGTCTAAGACAAGGTCAATTAATCTTATCCTAAAGGCATAGAAAACAGTTTCAAAAGAATTGTGAGAGGAAATGCCCCCACAGTTATAGAGAGATAGTGGAAGCAGATACAGGAAGCACTAGACAGGCAGACCAGAAAAGAACTCCCCAGGCATATTGGATTTAAAACACTAAATGGAGGACCAAAAAAAAAAGTGTGCTGAAAGTGACAAGAGAGAAGCACCGCCTCGTCCCAACAGGAGGGTCCCTCAGAATGACGGTGGTTGTTCCACTGAAACTTTAAAAGTCAAAAGAGCTCACAATGATGTATTTCAAAGTCTGAAAGCTAACAACTGCCAGCCCAGAATACTGCACCCACCAAAGCTACCTGTCATAGCTAAAGGAAAAATAAACTTTCTACCGTAAAAAACAGACTAAAAGAACTCATGACCACTAAGCCAGGTCTACAGAAGACCTGAAGGAATCTTTCACATTGAAGAGAGAAACAAGTCCCTCTGAGAGACCACAAAAAAGAATAAACCACACTAGAAAAAACTGTTAAGACAGAGGAGATAAACACCACTATAAAAAAATCAGGAAAATGGCTGGAGCCATCACTCTGAATAACCAAGGATGACCTTGAACTTGTGATCCTCCTTGGGCTGGGTTTATTGATGTGCTCTGAGTAGCCAGTTTCATTTGACTCTACGGAATGAACTCAGGACTTCATGCATGCTAAGCAAGCACTGAACCAACTGAGCCAACACCCCTCCCCCTCCCCCCACATTAAGATATTTCTTG
This sequence comes from Tokudaia tokunoshimensis, assembly GCA_036184795.1. Taxonomy (NCBI): domain Eukaryota; kingdom Metazoa; phylum Chordata; class Mammalia; order Rodentia; family Muridae; genus Tokudaia; species Tokudaia tokunoshimensis. The sequence goes on from BTHU01000019.1 coordinate 37,088,379, forward strand.
GTGTGATTGAGTCCATTACCTAATTAAGAACAGATTCTCCCAGATAACCTGGGGTGGGCCAGATTCAATCAGTTCAAAGTTTTCAGGGCAGCACTGAAACCTCCCTGGAAAAGAAGAAATTCCACTTAATGGACAGCAGCTTGAACTTCCAAATGAAAAGTCCCAGCTTGATCTACAGGTTTTGAACTTGCACAGCAGATTCCTAACAAATTCCTAACAAAACCCTCGCGATTCATATCTCCTGATGGTTCTGTTTCTCAGAATGAATCCTGACTACGCCATCTGGTAATTAGAAGATTAGAAGAAAGAGCAGCGGCGGGGCGGGGGCGGACGGCTGTAGCAGTAGTTGGAGGTGGAAAGTATGCTTGAATTCTTCTTAGTGTAACAGCGTGAGATGACCATGCCTCAGAAGAGCCAAGTACATATATGCACACACACACTTGTAATGAGAAGTTTAAAAACTGGATTTGATGTTCAAAGAGATTTTGACAAGAAAAGCCGTAAGTCTTAGGGAGGAAGGTGATTCTAGAGGTTAAACGTAGAGCGATCTAAGATAAGGGTCAGGGCTGCTGAAATCAGGGTAGACTTGGTGGAGTAAACACTGCCAAAGGGAAGAAATGATTTCCTGGGAGGCAGGCCCGCAGGATGTGCAAGTGAATTTCATCTGTCGGAGTGACGTAAGCCAAGTGGACCCCGGAAAAGCAAATCATCCGCAATACGCAAGCGCGAGCTTGCAAAGCTCAGGCCCCGCCCCTACCAGCCGTGCCAGGCTATGCAATCGGATGTAGAGATCATCGCTCTAGCCAGGCTGCAAAATCGATCTCAGCTCTTCCTGAGACCCGGGCCTGACGATGGCGGAGAAGACTCAAAAGAGGTACGTGTTAACACCTCCGCTGGGGCAGAAGCTGTTTCTGGTCACAGTGTGGGAGCACTGAGACGGTGTATAGGGGGATGGTTCCATAATCCCATACCTGGCGTCCGCCGGGAGTGAGGGCGGGGATTGTTTGTTCCGTGACCCCCACCCATCCCAGCACGCCTGCGCAGACTCCATTGGTGCTGCGTGGGGTCTCAGGGAGGTTGTGCAGGCGAGACGCCGCCAAGCGGTGGCTGCACGGTCGGCCCTGCCTCTGGTCAGGAAGAGGGAGGCTTGGAAGAAGTCACTGAAGCCGTCATTTTTCTGTCCAGTCCCTGAGAGCCCAGGGCCAGCAGCTATGGCCTTTTCTGTCACGGTCTTCACCAGTGGGGACTGTTGGTGGGAAGAGACTGCATAGATTACAGAAAAGCTTAGGGATTCATTTGCGTCTGCCTCCTTTGTCCTGGGATTAATGTCTCGAGATATACATGTACATATACAGCTATATGTCTGTGTCCAGGTTTGTGCGTGTGAGTGCAGATGTCTCTAAAGCCAGAAGAGGGCGTGGATCCCCTGGAGCTGGAGTTAGAGGTGGTTGTGAGCCTCCTGGCATGGATGCTGACAACTGAACTCTGGTCCTCTGGAAGAGCAGCAGTTGCTTTTAACTGAAGTGCTCTTAACTTCCGAGCCATCTCTCCAACTCTTCTGCTAAGTTACTAAAGCACATGTTGTATCCAGTGCCATAAATTAAAATGTAGGTTTTTCTTCTGTTTGCACGGGTGGTCTGTCACGTTTTGGTTTTTTTTCATAAGCTAAAGAGAAACAGATCTGCTATAAGTATCACTTGCACTACAGCATGCAAACACACAGTTTTCAACTTATCTTTTGCTAGATCTGAATCCCCCCACCTCCCAGTTACCTGCTTCCCACTGTATCCCACCACCAATAGATGCAGTGGGTCCCCGGGGAGATGTCGATAACCAACTATGTTTATCACTAAAACCAGTTGATCTAGTAGTACATTTATGAATCCTTCTGTTCCGTCTTCCTGAGCAATGTGTTGATTGACATAAGCGGTACCTGGGATTTCTCTTTGGGGAATGTTTTGGAATCTCTTTTCTTAGATGCTCAGACTCTTAGGTGCTACATAAAGCTTCCTGGGAAGCTTGAAGGATGCAAGTAATCACAGGAACTTAGAAGTGAGTTGTGATTGTGGTGGTTGTGGAAGCTAGGCGTGGAGTCGAATGACTTTAATCCCCGCTCTTGGGAGGCAGAGACAAGATCTCTGAATTTGAAGCCAGCCTGGTCTACATCCTACATAGTGAAACCCGGTTGGGGGGAGGTCATTATAAAGACTAGCTTATTTGACCAGAGCTTTAATCAATACTATATTTTAACCCCAAAACCACTTTAAGTGAAAAGCATATAACAAATGACATTTTTAAAAAGTGGTGCTGGCACACACTTTTAATCCCAACGCGCAGGAGGCTGAGGTAGGCGGATTTACAAACCTGAGGTTGAGGCCAGCCTGGTCTACATAATGAGTTCCTGTGCAGCCAGGGATACATAGAGAAACCCTGACTTAAAACAAAACAAACCCAAACCAAATAATAAACCAATAATACTGGGGCATCTGAAGAGGAGCATTCAGTTGTCACAGGACAAAGAGCTAGAGAGACTGGGTGTTTTTAGACAACTTTCAGCTCAGAATCGAGAATACTGGTGTCAGAACAGTGACGCCCCAGGAATAAACTTTGCTTTAAGAACTTTCTGGTATGCATTCCCATTTGATCACCTATGCGTGTATGTATTACCTTCATACATATCGTATGCGTGTATTACCTTCATACATATCGTATATGCGTGTATGTATTACCTTCATACATATCGTATGCGTGTATGTATTACCTTCATACATATCGTATGCGTGTATGTATTACCTTCATACATCCTAGGATTAGGATGAGTTAGAGTTAGGATGAGTTCTTACTATAGCTTGAAACAACTTAGAGTCATCCGGGAAAAAGAAACCTCAACTGAAGGATCGTCCATGTCTGGGAGAGTGTCTTGATCCCTCTGGAATCTTAAGCCCCAATAAATTGTTACCTGCCACAAATTGCTCTGGTTAAGGTGTTTCATTTACACAACAGAAAAGTAATTCATTCACATTGATTGACTGATTGATTGCATGTATTTATATGTGTGGGAGTACACACATGCAATAGTGTACATGTAGTGTCCAAGGACAACTTATGGAAATTGGTTCTCTCCTTCCACCATGTGAGACCCAGGGACTGAACTCACTTGGGCAAGCATGGCAAGTTTCTTCCTTAATCAGCTCCTTACCCCACTGAGCCATCTTCTGGCCCCAGCATACCTTCTGTAACAATATATTTAAATTTTTATTTTATTACCGTGGGTTCTAAGACTCTAACTTGGGTCCCCAGGCTTACACAGCAGGGCTTTATCCATGGAGCCCTCTCACCCACCGTCCATACTTTATTTAAATCTTACTCAGAAAGAGTGTTCTTTGTCTTCCTACAGCGTGAAGATTGCTCCCGGAGCAGTAGTGTGTGTAGAAAGTGAAATCAGAGGAGATGTAACCATAGGTAAGAAAATTATTAATGTTTCTCAACATCTGATGCTGGGTAACCGACTTTACTACTTCATCTTTAAGTCCTGTTGTCTGTGTCTGTTTCACTGAGGCTTACAATTTTTATTGGCTTTGTTATTTATTTATTTATTTATTATATGTAAGTATGTGGTAGCTGTCTTCAGACACACCAGAAGAGGGCATCAGATCTCATTACAGATGGTTGTGAGCCACCATGTGGCTGCTAGGGTTTGAACTCAGGACCTCTGGAAGAGCAGTCAGTGTTCTTAATGGCTAAGTCATCTCTCCAGCTCAATTTACTTGTTTTTTGAGATAGAGTTTTACTGTGTAGCCCTGGCTGTCCTGGAACTCACTCTGTAGATCAAGCTGGCCTTGAACTCAAAGATTTACCTGCCTTTGCCTCCTGGGATTAAAGGCTTGAACCACTACCACCCGACTTGAGTTAGCTTGTTTTAAAGAGCGAGCTTACCTGAACATTCCACACAGCCGTTCTCCCATGTGTCTCATAACCAGGATACTGATGCTGGAGTGGCTACACTGGTCCCCTATTAAGTCGGGGTTCCAAGGTAAGGGGAGGAGAGTGATACTGGATGACGGTTAGTAGTTGCATCATAGACAGAATAGGAATGTGAAGTGAGAGCAAGAAAGTTTGCTGTTAGTACTGTCAGCTCTCACCACATAAGTCTGACCAGAAGTTCCATCACCAAGACCAAACCAGCCTGCACACGGTGGATAATTTACATGCATGGCCGAGTCCCCAGGGCCTCATCTACTACCCAGTCTTTTTTGTAAGATCTGTTTCCTGGACACTGTGCCCCTGCAGATTCAACTGATGGGCACTCATCCTTAGTCACAGCTGCCTGTCCTCCACACAGATCCAGCAGCATCTCTATTCCCACACACCAACAGTTTCTTGGTTTGGTTTGGTTTGGTTTGATTTTGGGTCTTGAGACAGGATCTCAGTATGGAGTCCTGACTGCTCTTGAACTCACAAAGATCCACCTGCCTCTGCTTCTGAGTGTGGGATTAAAGACATGCATCATGAGGCCTGACAATAGTTTCTTCAATGGGGAGGAAGAGGAGAATGTCATTTTCCCTCTAATAAGTTGAGGTTTCCAGCCAGTGTCCTGTCTTATGACACCAGTGAAGACCGTGCCACTATTGCGGAACTTTGTTTAAAATGTGACTTGTTGACTGACTTTAAGCTGACAGGATATAGAAGATGATTGGCCCTGTTCTGTGCTCTTAACTTTTGTCTTCACTGTAAACTTCATGAGGAGAAAGTATGAGCTATGCACGCTCTGAGACTCATCCATGTCACAGTGTCCTCCACTGCCTGCCACCTGCATAGTGTGTGTGGCTCTCATCATGACTTAGGAAGAACACAAGCTCACAGCTGTTCTGTAAGTAGAAGAAAAGTCAGACTAAAGTCATGTGCACCCTTAACTATGGAACACTTCCCTTGCATTTCTTCCTCTTTCTCATTTTAAATAGTCAGCTTATGATATGTACTATATAGTACACATTTAGATAGAATAGATACATCCACAGCATTAATAGGCAGATGTGTGCTTGAAACAGCCTTACGGAAGCTTGCGGAAACTGTCAGAACTCAAAAGGAAAGGCTGGGTGTGATGGGCTCACAGTTTGAAGAAGGGATTCAATCCATGGCAGTAGAAAGGCCTGAGGGTGAGAGATACTCTCAGTGTGGCAACATTTGCTTTATCTCCATGCAGGAGACAGAGTGGGCAGGGCTCTGGACAGCAGGGCTCGACCTCTTACAGGTGTCTCCGGCCTTCCAAGACAGTGCTACTCTTCACACTCAGAGCCACCGGGGCCCCGCCTGGGGCTCTGCTCAAGCGCCTGTCCCTCTTGTTCCTCTGGCTTTCTTGTCTTCCTCCCTTCCCTAAATGCTGGGATTATGTCAGCAAAGACAGTGTTTACTTTTATTTTAAGCTGATACTGTACAGTTAGAATATCACATAGGTAATCGTGTGCCATTACAGATTTTTTGTGATAGATTATAGCATACAGTATACATAACCCCTAGCTCCTAAGTACTAGGAGTAAAGGCATGTGCTACCATACCCAGCCTTAGGAAGCTGTTAAAAATTTGTTTTGTTAATCCTTTGAGAATTTCTTACAATGTGTTTTGGTCTGCTCCCTCAGAAGTGATAGAGAAAATCTTTAAGGAAAAAAAGCTGGAATGACTTGCTGTTTATCGACAGTGACTTGCTTCATACATATCATATGCGTGTATGTATTACCTTCATACATATCGTATGCGTGTATGTATTACCTTCATACATATCGTATGCGTGTATTACCTTCATACATATCGTATATGCGTGTATGTATTACCTTCATACATATCGTATGCGTGTATGTATTACCTTCATACATATCGTATGCGTGTATGTATTACCTTCATACATATCGTATGCGTGTATGTATTACCTTCATACATATCGTATGCGTGTATGTATTACCTTCATACATATCGTATATGCGTGTATGTATTACCTTCATACATATCGTATATGCGTGTATGTATTACCTTCATACATATCGTATGCGTGTATGTATTACCTTCATACATATCGTATGCGTGTATGTATTACCTTCATACATATCGTATGCGTGTATGTATTACCTTCATACATATCGTATGCGTGTATTACCTTCATACATATCGTATATGCGTGTATGTATTACCTTCATACATATCGTATGCGTGTATGTATTACCTTCATACATATCGTATGCGTGTATGTATTACCTTCATACATATCGTATATGCGTGTATGTATTACCTTCATACATATCGTATGCGTGTATGTATTACCTTCATACATATCGTATATGCGTGTATGTATTACCTTCATACATATCGTATGCGTGTATGTATTACCTTCATACATATCGTATGCGTGTATGTATTACCTTCATACATATCGTATGCGTGTATGTATTACCTTCAGACATATCGTATGCGTGTATGTATTACCTTCATACATATCGTATGCGTGTATGTATTACCTTCATACATATCGTATGCGTGTATTACCTTCATACATATCGTATATGCGTGTATGTATTACCTTCATACATATCGTATGCGTGTATGTATTACCTTCATACATATCGTATGCGTGTATGTATTACCTTCATACATATCGTATATGCGTGTATGTATTACCTTCATACATATCGTATGCGTGTATGTATTACCTTCATACATATCGTATATGCGTGTATGTATTACCTTCATACATATTGTATGCGTGTATGTATTACCTTCATACATATCGTATGCGTGTATGTATTACCTTCATACATATCGTATGCGTGTATGTATTACCTATACACATATTCTGGTGCTTAGCATCAGACACTTGCTAGGCATGCACTGAAGATGCTGACATTTATTTTAGAAACAATTTCATTTTAAAAGCAATGAAAAGCTGCGGAGAGGGATGTAGTTACCCTGGGTTGTGTCTCCCCATTTTTACCTCAGGATTGTTATAAGTGTTTATCTCTCCCAGCCCCAAACCTCATGTTTCTTTAATTGTGTATATAAATAAGTGGTTTTTCCCAGAGTTTGGGCTTAGATAATTATTTCTCTCATTGTTTAGCATAAAATATCTTCACTTTTTTGGCAGCTATTCATTTTTCTGACATAATACCTGAGATTCAAACCCTCCTGAGAAACACTATTATAAACTTTAACCAGAGCCGAGTTGTCTGGTTCCAGCTCTCGCTTTTCCTTCCCAAGGTTGTCTTTGCTCAGGCTCTTGGAGTAACTGGTGTAAATCTTTCTGTTGTCTATGCAGTTGGCACTTGATAAACTGCTCCCCAGAGAGGTGTGTGGGGTGCTCCACAGAAGTGTGTGTGGGTGTTCCATGTGAGGACTGCCTATCTTTTTACACTTTTATTAGTTTGAAGACAGCAGGTTTTCTTTTGCTGTGTTTCAAGTTATTGGAACCTTAAATTGGATCTGTGGTTTTCTAGAAATTCAATTATTTGTTCTAACAGAGAAACCGACTAGGAGTGTGAAGCCAGGTGTGTGTCTGTCAGGGCTGCCCACATCCTACTGTCTCAGGATGGGGGCGTGTGGGCAGGGCTGGGACAGAAGGGCCATCGCAGGGGTAGATCAGGCTCTGAGGAGGAAGCCCACCCGCTCTGGAAGCTGCCCTGAACTAAGAGTCCCGCTGATTTCATAGGGTCAAACTTGGTTTTATTAACCCGTTACAAACTACTTTCTGTAAGGCCTCCTTTTGAGAACTGACTGGCATATGAGGAAGGCCCCAGCAGCGCCCGGCCCACTGGCTCCTGAGGGCAGACCCCTGCGGCACTAACCACCGTTCTCCCCAGCAAAGCTTACCCAGACCCAGAGCCTCTCTGTGGGATCTTTTTCAGTACAGAAAGCGAGGCAGCAGTCAAGAGAGTGGTTTAATTTTTAAAAGGAAGAGCTTGGGTTTATTTATTGATATATGAAAATGTCCGTGGCAAAGCTGAAGAGAACCCTTTACCAAATGAGGGAAAAGGAAACCGATGCAGGAATGGCCTCCTGACTGTGCTCGGGGGCCCGGCCATCCGTTTAGAAAAATAATTCATGCGCCAGTTAAGGCAGCTCTGACTCCAGACGCATTTGTCCAAACAAGGAGATAAGCTGGAGGCTTTCGGCACACTCAGTCAGAAAGTCTACAAACCGCCCGCCGGGAGCCACGGCGGAGTTAATGGGAAGGGGACTCTGCGTGCTGACTTCTTTTTTTAAAAGCATTTTAACTCCAAGACCCTTAAACGTGACTCCAAATCAGACTCATTCTAGGTAAAAGTGTTTGTGGCACCCAGGAAAACCTGGAGGAGACTGACCGGAAGGTATCATACTGCCACTAAGGCTCTGCCCCAGACCTGCAGTGTGAAACTGCAGACAGCTCTGCCTTCCTGTTCCTAGCTGTCACCTGCACTGTGTGCCAGCCTCACTCGAGAGACTGTGCTGTGCCTGTGTCCGCTGGCCTCCCCACCCCCTTCACAGCAGATTGGTTTCCCTCTCATTTCAGGCTCTGTGTGCCACAGCCTGCAGTTGGGGCAGGATGACAGCAGGTGGCAGTGGTGTCAAAACCAAGGCCTCCGCTAAACTGCTCACTCAGTGTGCTAGCTCCAGGAGTATCCCTGACCATACCCAGTTCTTCTCCAGTTACCCGTTAGTAACTAGTGATTAACAAATTATAATGACAGCAAGAAAACAGCCACTTAAACTGTTCAGATGCCGGGCAGCAGAGAGGCAGAGGCGGATGGATCTCTGAGTTTGAGGCCAGCCTGGTCTACATATGGTGTTTCAGGGCAGCCAGGGCTACATAGAGACCCTGACTCAAAAAAGTACTCATTCTGATTTGATTTTGTTATGTAATAACTTTGTTTCATTTTGCTTGCTTTGTTTTTGGCGGGTTTTTTTGGGGGGTGGTGGGGTGGGAGGCAGAGGCTCATGTAGCCCAGGCTAGCCTCCAACTGGTTGTGAAGTCCAGGAAGGCCTTGAACTTCAGATATCTTTGTTCCCACCTAAGTGTTGGTATTGCAGATGGCACCACCAGACCAAGCTGTGTTTTATGCATGGGAGGGTGGTGTGGGTGTGTGGGTGTGTGGGTGTGTGTGCACATCAAGGCCAGCAACAATCTCAGGTGTCATTCACGAATCCATCATTTGTGTCGTCATAGACCTCAGCAGGTGTTTGCAGGGACTCTGGCTGAGCTGTCTCAGGCCTGTGTCGTGGAGTTTTGAAAGAAAAAAATTAGTTTCAGAGGTACACGTTAGAGGAATGTTAAAAAAAAGAAAGACAGGCCACCAGTGCCAGGAGGCCCCAGTCTTCAGAATACATCCTCAGATGGCTTCTCACAAATTCTGCTTGTCACAGCTCCAGCTTTAGGGTCAGCAGGAGGCCTGGTACCTCTAGCTGCTTACAACTCTGACCAGAGATCTGCTGCCTGCCCCGATGACCTCCATGTCCTACTTAATCCCTTACCAATCAGAAGTCTCTCCTGTGGTTAAAAGCTGTTACCTTGACACCCGAGGAAAGGAGAAAGCAGGCCCTGCTCAAGCCTAAACTAACCACTTTGCTCAGTTTTCAGAAATTCACAGCTTTTCGTGGCACAGTGACCTTCTCATTTTTAATGTCTTCCTGTGTTTATTGTGTGCATCCAAGAGTGTGGTTAGAGGGTGCTAAGAAGTGGGTTCCAGTGTGTGGGTCTCGGGGATAGAATTCAGTTCACTAGGCTTGGCAGAAGTGGTGTTCCTTGCTGGTCTGTCGTGTCAACCCCTGAATGTCATCTTCAGAACTGCAGGTCAGATCCTGTGACTTCTATTTCAAACAGTGTCTCTTGTAACCCACATTTCCATCCAGTAAGGTAGGTTGTTAAGTAGGCTGTCCTGTTATAGATGTGGAAGGAGCCCTTGAGAGAACATAAACACACACGTAGCCTGTATGTGATAGAGACCAGAGTCTAGACTTTCTAGACAAGACTGGGTACAGGCTGGGGCTCTAATTACAAAGAACCTAAATTAGACCATGGCCCTTTGAGTATTTTGAAACAAAATAGAAATCCGTATTGTACGAGCTGTAGCTCTCCATTGGCTTGTACCACTGGAAGATGTAGAACTTGTTATCTCCGAAGAATCCTGGATTTGTTGAGCACCTGGAGATCGTAATGCCTAAGTGGCCATTCTGAGGAATGAGGTAGGTAAATGGTAGTATGTTAACGTAATGTGAGATGCTCTGTAGCCATAAAGTGTCTGAATGCTCTTCTCCAAGTTTTATTTATTTTTAAGCTTCTTACTGATTTTGTATGTACTGGTGTTTGCGGGTCTCAAGGGTATCAGTGTTCAGTTTGTAGTAGCATTCCCCTGCACCCTACACAGTGTTCAGTCTGTAATAGCATTCCCCTGCACTTTAGACTGCCACACCGTAAGGAGTGGGACTCACGGACAGACCCCACCACTTCGTGCTTGCTTTATTTTAATTTTTAGTAATGATTGTTTATTTTATATCTGTTTGTATAAGTGTGTGCATATATGTATAGTATAGATACATGCATACACATAAGAAGACAGCACACATAGCACCTTGAGAATCTTCACAAGGATCTCAGCAACTCTGTCTTCTCTCCGGAATAGCAAACTTTATGTAGGATTTTACTTAGTAGCCTGCGATGCCAGAATTATCCTGCTACTTGTGCTGTTTCATACTCCTGTGTGCTTTGGGGCTCCACGTCCTGTGTTGGGCCCCACCCTCTTTATCAGTCCCCTCAGTTCCTTATCTCAGGAAAGAGTGAGCTGCCTGAGAGCCCGCCAGAGCTCTGCTCTGAAAGCTTCGCATCTGTTGGGGATTGGTTCAAAGTTTTAAAGTAATCGGCCCCAAAATCTGGAATCTGCATGTCCAAACGCTAAAGGTCCTTGTCCCCAATTCATTTTTGATTGATCAATAAAGAGCCAATGGCCAAGCTTAGCAGGTAGACTGAGACAGGACATTGAGATTTGTGCGGGCTAGGGACTGGAAGAGGGGAGGGAGAGAGGGATCGTCATGACAGGGAAGAAGGAAGACCAGACTTAAAGGCCCACTGACAGGTGAGAATCAGGGAAACCGGCACATGGGCCACTTCCCTAGTTGTGTTTGGGGTAGAAGAGATGAAATATAGGTTTTAAAAGATGTTAATTCGGGAGTGCTGGAGGGAGTGTTTGCTAGCAGCATGAATGATAAGAACTGCCCAGTCATTAAGCTAGTCAATGCATATTAAAGTTAACGTGTGTGTGTGTGTGTGTGTGTGTGTGTGTGTGTGTGTGTGTGTGTGTGTGTGTGTCTTTCATTTGAGAATACAGATAGCTCTTGGACGGGTATGCACATGTGATCTGTCGGGAACATAAAGTGGTTTAACTAACTACGGCTACATGTCTCTATTTCATGGATTTGGGTGGGAGTTGGTGCACTAAGTAATCCCAGTTGTCAAGACAAATTCAAAGGGGCAGAAATAGCCAGTGTTCTGTGTTCAGGGTGTTGTGTGTGCATGTAAGAGCTTTTGGCGCTGGGAATCCTACCCAGGGCCTCGTACACACCACCCACCCAGGGCCTTGCACACAACACCCACCCAGGACCTCGTACACACCACCCACCCAGGGCCTTGTACACACCACCCACCCAGGGCCTCGCATACACCACCCACCCAGGGCCTCGCGTACACTACCCACCCAGGGCCTCGTACACACCACCCACACACGTGCCCACCAGCTGAGCTGCTGGTTCTCCTGGCTTACCGTCTGTTAACTTACCTGTTGCCCTTTAACATCGAGTGCTGCATCTTGCCTTTTATAAGCAGATAGTGGCTGCTTATACCACAGGATCCTGGAAAGTGACACCTCTGCCCCCTTGATCCTTCCATCCACCTTCCTTTCTGAGTGAGTTACCTCTTGTCACTGTGTACAAATTAAAATAGTGTTGAGTAATCCAGCACTCGGGCTGGGTGGAGTCCAACAGCCGGGGCTAGAGTGGGATCCTTCTTTAAGAAACAAAACAAAAACGGAAAGGAAAAAATAACTTCGATACTCCGATAAGATTAGGAGGGTGTTGGGTGGAGGAAGAGGTGTTTCTTATTAGTGGCAGATAGGCGTGTGTCATGCACCCACTTCCTCCAGAGCGCCCAGTTCTCAGACAGCGGCCTCCTTTGCCCTTAGATTGACACTAAGCTGTCTGGGGTCTCCCAACCTCAGTGTGATGGCTCAGCATTCTCGTCCGCCTCCTTCTGTCCCCTCCTCGTTGGTACTTGAACTGTCCATATCATGCCCTGCCTGCTTCCAGGTGCCACAAACACTCAGATAACCACAGAGAGGCTGAAGGAGGCTCTGTTTCCTGATTTCTGTCCACTCTTGTTTCCTCTTAATCACATAGAAGAGCTGTGTTGTATATAAGCAGAGCGTCGGGCCTGTCTGAAAGCAAGGACAGGAATTAGTGTTATCTCTGCCCTCGCACCACACACTGAGGTCACAGGAGGTTGGATGGAAGCTGAGCTGTCAGCTCAGCTGTATGTGCCCTTTCGCTTCCCTTGGGTAGATTTGGCACTAGCTGCTGCTGATAACAGCCAGAGACAGTACTTGTGCGGTACTCAGCATGGTGCCTGGCACACCCTTAGAAAATGTTCCTCCCAGAAGCCTTGCCCACCTCTATCACCTCCCACCCTCCTGCTGGAAGTGCAGCCTACACTGATAACTTCTCACCTCTTCTGTTTCACAGGTCCTAGGACAGTGATCCACCCGAAAGCACGAATTATTGCAGAGGCCGGGCCAATAATTATCGGTGAAGGAAACCTAATAGAAGAGCAGGCCCTCATCATAAATGCGTAAGACTGGTGCTCTGAACTGACCGGCACAGGGATGATTTCCCAACAGTGGCAGCTGCCCAGGAGCCTATTACAGCTCAGCCCAGGAAAACGTGCTCTTTCAAAGCTAGAGAAAGGGGTTTGAGGCCCAGTTAGCATCAAGTACACGAGAGACCCAGAAACCAGACCCAAAAAACACTGAGAAAACCAGACACGCACGCACGCACGCACATATGCACACCAGCCCTGGGTCTGGTGGTCTCCTAGGGGGACACTGTGATACATCAGCAAACCTGTCATGGATTCCTGATCCCATCCAGTATCCCTATGTGCCTACCGTACCGAAGACTTTTTTTGGTTGGATTTTTTTTGTATCCGTATGTGAATTTAACTGTTTTTCCATTTTCCACATGGGAAGCACCCAGAATTATATTCACAAGTATGGGATCCTTGTAGCAATTGGTAAACTTTAAAGATAACAATGTGAGAGACTGTTAGTATGTATCTGTGCACTGGGCTACAACAGCCATGATATTTTCAAAAGCATGGATGAAGTTTTCTAGATAAAATGTTGGCAAGAAATATAAGTTTTTACCTAATTTGTAGCAACAATGTGTGGAATTTGTGTGGGAAAATATCTAGCTGTGATAAAAAGGCTGATTTGTCTGACGCTTATACAGGACGTGTGGGTGTTTCTTATAGGGTGAACCCATTTTCCCCAGTACTATATTCTCTCTGTTTGGCGCGTTGGTTGTAAGGTCATTCGCAGCAGTCTGTGAATCAGCAGAGATCAGCTGTCAGAGATAAAGCTCTGCTCTAAGGGGACAGCTTGATCTTCCACAGATTTCACTAAATATCCATAGCTCCAAATAAGGGTTTCCATTTCACAGTTGTAAACGGTTATTATGAATGGAAAAATTTCAAGCTAGGCATGATTTTGATCCTTTTCTAACAGGCTAAAAGTATATTTATTTATTTATTTATTTTTATTTATTTTTTTTGTGGTGGTTGTTGTTTTTTACACTGTCCTAGAGAACTGTCCTCTGAACTTATTTTTTCTTTTATTGGGTATTTTCTTTATTTACATTTCAAACGTTATCCCCTCTCCAGGTCTCCTCTCCAGAACCCCCTATCCTATCCCCCCTGCCCCTGCCTCTGTGAGGGTGTTTCACCCACCCACCCCCACCTTCCCGCCCTGGCATTCCCCTATGCTGGGGCATGTCCTCTGAACTTAGAATGTAAGAAATAAGGGAAGACTAGAGAAATAGCTCAGTTAGCATCACTTGCTGTTCTTGTGGGGTACTTGACTTCAGGTCTCTTCACTCACAAGGGACATCACACCCACCAGTGATGTCAGCTCCAGGGAGTCTGATACATCCCTGTCCCCATTCTCTCTCTCTAAGACAGGATCTCTCTGTAGCCCTGGAACTCACTTTGTAGACCAGGCTGGCCTTGAACTCAGACATCTGCCTCCCTCTGCCTTCCTGGGATTAAAGGTATGACACCTCTTCTGAGGTTGGTTTTCTTCCTGTGACTTCTTACGTTTCTGTAGTTCTGTTCAACTTAGAACCTAGCCTTCCCCAGCACAGAGGAGAGATGGAGAAGTAATTCCCCTGACTCAGAAGCTAGGGGTAGCTGTGCATTTTAAGCTTGGTGTAGGTGAAACTGAGTCAGTTGGTCAGATTCTGACATGGGATGGCAGCTGCTTACTATGTCACTGGACTTTGGTGATTCTCATCTCTTCTCCTTATAGTCATCCAGATAACATCATCCCAGACACTGAAGATACAGAACCCAAACCTATGATTATTGGCACCAACAACGTATTTGAAGTCGGTTGTCGTATCCTTTGCAGTAATCTACCTCGGATCACCTCCAGATGTGTTTGGTGCCTAGACCTCTCCCTGTATAGAAACTGACATAACTTATCTATTCCATAGATTTAAAATATATATAGACTAGACCATCAGGCTCTTTAAACAGACTCGTAGCTGTATGTTAAGAAATCTTTTCTGGGGGATGGAGAGATGGCTCAGCAGTTAAGAGTACTAGCTGCTCTTCAGAGGACCCTGGTTCAGTTCTTAGTATCTACATGGTTGCTCACAAACTGTCTGCAACTCCAGCTTTAGGGGATCTAACACCCTCACACAAATATACATGCAGGCAAAGTGTCAATGTACATGAAATAAAAATAAATCATTAAAAGAATTTTTTTAAAAAAGAAATCTTTTCTAGGAAAGAGGAGTTGGGAGAAGGAGGGAGATGATAATAATAAAGAAAGTATGTCTCTTCTGGGACTGGGGCTGTAGTATAGAGTACTTGCCTGCTGTGTGTTTAATTCCTATCACCACAGAAACCAAGAAGTTCCTCCTGTTCTGGCAAGTCACTTGGTAAGGTAAATACACACACCACACACCATACACACTATACACACACACACCACACATACACCATACTCACACCACACATACACCATACTCACACATACCACACACATACCACACTCACCACACATACACCATACTCACACATACACCACACACACACCACACATACACCATACTCACACACACACCACACTCACACCACACACACACCACACTCACACCACGCACACACCACACTCACATCACACACACACATACACACACGTATGCCTTCAGCTCTTTGTAAGTCCTTTGCTAGGAGTATAGCTTGTTGACAGGTAACCTTAGTTGAGGGCATTAGACATTGAGAAGCTAATTCTAGTTTTAGTTTGATGCAAAAGCTGGCACAGTGGCCCAGCACTTGCCATCAAGCCTGACAATGTGAGCTCAGTGCCCCTGTCCCACATGGAAGGAGAGAACTGACTCCCTCACTTGTCCTCTGATCTCAGCGTGTACACACACACACACACACACACACACACACCTGGCACACATGTATGCACAGCCACAAATACCCACATGTGCACACTAAATAAGTAAATGTAATAAAGTATTTAAAGGCATAGGGGTCATTTATTTATGAGTGGAGATATTTGTGTTTGAGAATTAAAGCTTTGTAAGCAAAGACTCCTGGCAAGGCAGAGTCTCTGCAACCCTTCTCACACCTCTGTTCACCTCAGTACACTGAGGACATTCAGTATGCATGGGAAAAAGTATTTACTTAACTCCGGCTTACAGATTCCCAAGCCATGAAAATGGGAGACAATAATGTCATAGAGTCGAAAGGTAAGCTGTGTCCAAGAGCTCTTCTGTCAGACGGACTACTTCCTTTCTCTCCCTTGTGCCCTGGGAAACCGCCTAAGAACAAGCAAGGTGGCATGCTGGGGTTGGACCAGAGTCATTGTCAAGCTAATTGTTCGCCTGAGAAGAACCTAACCTAGTTATGTGGTTATCTGATAACGTGGCTAACTGTATTAAGCGGAAAGGACAGCCAGGGCCTGTTGAGTTGGGGCTGGACTAGAGCTCCATTGAAGGATCTGGGTGGACCTCAGCTGAACGTGTCAGCGCTGCTGCAGCAGATGGCGTTCTCGGAGAAGGCACCAGCCAGTGGCAGCCCTGCCGGGAATTCTTCCTTTAATTTCAGGGCTGCTGTGCCCTAGCCAAAGACAAATGTCATCTACTTATCAGAATTAGAGCCAGGCAGGGCATCATGGGAGGTCTCCAGGACCACTGGGAACCAGCTCTCAGAGCTGATCCCCCTGCCTTAGGAGAGAATGCTGCTACAACACTACTTTGTCCTTCCTGATCCTGACTGACAGGAGGGGAATGCTGCTTTTTAAATAACAAAATACACTTTCTGTGGTTTTGCTTACTAGTTTTCAGCTTTCATTACTGGATGTTACCGTCATCATTGACCTTTTCTGTATTTCTGAGTGTCAGCTGTGTGCTCAGCACTTTACGTTGATTACCTTTTTGATCTTTAAAGGGAGCAGAAAAGTAGGATGGACTGCCTCCCTGCTCAGACATCTTACCCTGACATGCTCTATGCCACACGGCCTGTTAGGAGGACTCTAATAAATCCACCGCACCCACACGCTGCCTGTTTCTATGACTCTGTGCACTCACTGTGAGGCATTCCTCTGTCTCTCCTTCAGGCCTGTTTGCGTCTTTATACCTAAATTGAAGTGGGGAAGCATAAACACAGTGAGGAACGTCTATGCTCCCTTGATAAGTTGTGCCTGTCTTCACTGCAGCCTACGTCGGCAGGAATGTCATCCTGACCAGTGGATGCATCATCGGGGCTTGCTGCAGCCTGAACACCTTTGAAGCCATCCCTGAGAACACAGTGATCTACGGCGCGGACTGTCTGCGGCGGGTGCAGACAGAGCGGCCACAGGTACTAAAATCTCTCTAAAAGGAGTCCGTCTAGGACCCTAACTTCCCTAGGGTCCCTGTGACAACTATCTCAGTGTGCTGCAAACGCTTAGGGGCCAAGGGTATGATGAGCGTACAAGGGCCTTCCCCAAAGCAAATAAATAAAACATCTGAGAAACAGTCTCCAAACTTTGGATTTATTTATCTTTAGATTAAGAATCATATATTCAAATATATATTCTTATGTGTATATGTCTCCTCTGTGTATTTGTGCATGCGTGTGCATGTGTGATACTGACAGGTTGATAATGGAGGAGGATCCGGAGTTGTTTTTCCCATGCACCATTGACCCCCACACCCAAATGTTAATTCCCTGACTCACTTCCAAATATAAATCATGAAGATGAGGCACAGCCCTCCAAACATCCCATGGGTCTCTAACGTGGTTTATGAAAGTGCCATGGCTCGGTTATAAACACAGCCTGTGCAGAAAGGAAGGATGTCTAGATATTTATCAGGCTTATGAGAATCCCCCTTCCTAATAACTCAAGTGGAGGACAGTGCTAGACTAGGAGATGAAAGCCTCAGGCTCTGGACTCCTTTAGACATGAGGCATGCACACTGGGGTTCTAAAGCTCAGGTCTTGGCATACTCAGTATAGATTTCTTAAGCTTCCTGTTCCTCTCCCCTTAAAGAAAATATTTTCAAGACATTTGATACTTGACCTTTCTTAACCGTAGTTTTAATCATAAATTAAAACCAGTTCTTTCTAGATTACCCCACTTTTCCATTCTCAAGTTTAGTGTAGTTCCTGCTGGTCTGGAATTCTCAGCCAAGGATGACCTTGAACTTCTGTCCTTCTGCGTTCTACTCCCTAGGGCTGGAATTACTGATTTGTGTGGTGCTGGGAAGCAAACCCAATGTTTCCTGCCACACCCGACACCCCCGGAGCTGCCTCTTCGCCCCCCAGATTCCTCTTGTTTTGTAGTCTTGGCATTACTATTATGAGATGGTATTCCATAGGCTAAAGGGGAAATTTGGGTTTTTTAATTATCCTTCTGAGTAATAGATTTAAATTAGTAAATAGATTACTCAGATTAAAGGGGAGAAACGGTGAGCACTGGAGAGAGGCGTGATCGTGCAGTGAGCGAGAGTGTCAGAAGTCTCTGAGGCAGCCAGTGTGCAGCCGGCTCCCGGATGTCACCAGTCATAAGGACGGGGCCGTGGTCTTTACTAAGTATCCAGGGTGGAGTCCCTCACATGAGTTTAGAGTCAGGAGAGGGACAGTGCCAGCCTGTGGAGAGCAAACCTCAACTGAGGGCATCACAGGGTGTGCGGGAAACACTCTTAATGCTTAGAAGCCAGGATAAAAATCTGAAGAAATTTGAGAGTGTTTTTCTGGATGTTTTATATGTAAAATTGTCTGGCTTTGTTCTCAGACTTACTGCATTCCATTACAGACTTGAGGCAG
The DNA here is from genome assembly GCA_036184795.1 of Tokudaia tokunoshimensis. Taxonomy (NCBI): domain Eukaryota; kingdom Metazoa; phylum Chordata; class Mammalia; order Rodentia; family Muridae; genus Tokudaia; species Tokudaia tokunoshimensis. Next base: position 37,106,980 of record BTHU01000019.1, read on the forward strand.
CAAACGGATAAAGAAGTAAATGGGCGGAAATCATGTTGAACTCCATCTCCCTCTGGTGTTACTGACCTTGCTCTCTCTCCACATCTTTTCAGCCCCAGACCCTGCAGCTGGATTTCTTGATGAAGATCTTGCCCAATTACCACCACCTGAAGAAGACAACGAAAGGCAGCTCGACTCCCGTTAAGAACTGAGGAGATGTCAGTGGTGCTCCGTCTCCGCCAGCTCGTCAGAGGCCTGTGGGTTAGCATCCTGCTGACTTTCCATTGGAAACTTGAGCTGGAGAGAGGTGGGTCCCATTGTAACTACCGTTGTAATTTGTCTGGACTGTATTGTTTCCCTGTTCTTGTTCTGTTCAGTTTTTCTTTTGTTATACAAAATATTAGCCATGCATTATTATGTAAAAGACTACCCATGATAACATGTCATATTATGTGTTTATATTCTAATGTAACCATATGCCATAACTAAATAAAAGTTTGGCAACTTGCATTAATCTTCCCAAATAGCTGCCTCAATTTTCATTACTGATATTTATGATTCTTCAAAGCTGAGGTTCTTACCTCTCCCTCCTGTGTATTTATAGCTGTTTAAAAATGGAGGTGAGGGTCTGGAGAGATGCTTCAGTGGTTAAGGTTGCTGCTCTTCCAGAGGTCCTGAGATCAATTCCCAGCAACCACATGGTGGCTCACAAACACTATAATGAGATCTGATGCCCTCTTCTGGTGTGTCTGAAGACAGCTACAGTGTACTCATGTACATAAAATAAATAAATCTAAAAAAAATATCCAGGACTCGGGCTGAACAAGCCATGGAAACAGGACAACATGGCGCTGATGCCTGTGTGTGTGTGTGTGTGTATAAAATTTATATGAGTACACTGTTGCTCTCTTCAGATATAGATATACCAGAAGTTAGTGTTCTCAACCGCTGAACTGTCATTTGATCCACATGCGTCCTGAAGTCAGAATTCTTTTGGTCATGGAAATTCTCCCATAAAACAACAAAATTACGGAACTGAGCCAGGTGGTGCAGCCTGCAACCTCAGCTGCTCTGAGTGCTGAGTGGGAAGGTGGAACGTCCAAGGTCTGCCTGGGTTATGTCGTGAGTTCTAGGCCAGCCTGGTCAACTTAGTGAGACCTCATCTCAAACAGTAAAACCAGAGCTGAAGCCGTAGCCTGGAGGTAGAGTATTTTCTGAAGATGTATGAAGGGCAGCTTTCCATCCCAGTGCCTTTAAAAACTACCTGTGAAACTACACAGGCTCTAAAATGCTCTGGGGCAGGTTCTACTGTGCCACATATCTAATCTTCTGAAATGCAGTTAGCATGTGAGGGCGGCTGTGAGGTGAGACACTGCCTAAGGACTTGGCAACAAAGCCTCAGAGAGTTCAACTTAATGAATTCTTTTGGTTTTTTGGGACAAGGTTTCTCTGTATAGCCCTGGATGTCCTGGAACTCACTCTGTAGACCAGGCTGGCCTCGAACTCAGAAATCCACCTGCCTCTTCCTCCCAAGTGCTGGGAATAAAGGCGTGCGCCACCACTGCCCAGCAACTTAAGCTGGGCAGAAGGTACAGATGGGTCTTCCGTGTCCCTGGAGGAAAAGGGAGACAGATGCACGGGGGGAGGAGGAGGAGTTAAACATGCTTTGGAGAGAGCAGGACCAGGCAGCCATGTGAGGTCCTGAGAGGATCCATGGGCTGTCACTGTCCCTATAGGTGGGTGGTCAGAGATGTTTAGCAAGAACTAGGTTCAACTGACCAACCAAGGTTAGGACAGTTGGGAGGAGCAGAGCTAGAGTAATGATAAGGGCACGTTTTCTAGGCAGGAGATTGTAGCCCCAGCAACTGTATCAAGAAGGTAAGTTGAAAATGAACAATTATTTGAGTCTTTTATCCATGGATTCAAGGGAAGCTGGGAGGGGACTGGTAGCACAGCCAGGTGGGGTCGCCCAAGACTACACGCAACATAGCATGCATACACAAGGCCCAGGCTTTATTTGGGTGGATGGGGGTGGTTTAGTTAGAAGACCCTTGGCATTTCTCACACACTCTGTAGGTTATGAAGGAATATTAACTCATCTGAGGGCAGAAAATGTGAACAGAAACGATTTACCAAAATAGATATTAGAGAAACAGAATACAGAGAATATTTGGTGTCCTGCTTGCATCTCCAATCCAGGAGTTATAAGCCATTCTGTAACTAGAGTTCTCTCATTTCAGAAGAACCAGCTGTGATTTGAGATAAGAAGAACATACCTCAAATGCAGCCAGTTTTTGTTTTTGTTTCTAAACTGTTAACCACAGGCTTAACTGAACCATGTTCTAGTTTTAAGCCCAGCTATGAACTTCATTCCAGACAAAGGAGTAGCTCTGGCCAGGAACACCAAGTCCAGTCTGCATATAAAACCTTCAGAGGAGCTTTCTGGCTTATACATTTATCTTGTGTGAATTTAGTTTCTGTGGATTTGCCCTTGGGCTTTAGTTTCCCAGTCTCTGAATATTTTGGTAAGATAATGTTTGACCCTGCAAGATGAAGAACCAAAGTATAGACGTTATGCTGCTTTCTTCCATCTGTAGTGACCAGCCTTGTGTGGCTTGCTCCCTTTGACACATCTCTGAGTCACCACTTCCCCAGGACAGTAAGCTCCATGGTAGAATAAGCCAACATGCCCTGGCTGAGGTAACAGCCAAGCAGGGAAGAAAGAAACTGTCTCTTTCCTGAACCTTGGTGTACTAGCTCTGAGTCAGGGGGATGGATTTTGGCAGTTGAAGAGTTACAGCTTGAGGCAGCAGAGTGGAAGACAGGAAGAGGGCATGGGGTGGGGTGGACGTGCCATAGGCTTCATCCCAGGAAGAGGGCATGGGGTGGGGTGGACGTGCCATAGGCTTCATCCCAGGAAGAGGGGTGGGGTAGGGTGGATGTGCCATAGGCTTCATCCCAGGAAGAGGGGTGGGGTGGGGTGGACGTGCCATAGGCTTCATCCCTTTGGGGCCACCTTCTCCCTTTGTGGCCATGTGTTGCCCACTGGAAGCTCAGTGAGTGTTGCCTGAGAGATTTTTGTCCGCTCTTCAGCTCCTCTACCCTCCATGGAGTTTGTGGGGTGAGGTTGATGCATCATTTCCATCTCTCGGTCTCAGTGAACATAGGATGGAAGGTTCCAGAAGCTCATGGAACTCAACACCAGGAACCAACCAAGACAAAGACCAAATATTTTTCTCTTACTCTTTAGGAATGCCCCTAAATATAACATAAATCTCATTAGGCATCAGTTTAACTTGTCTAGGCCTAATAGGAATTATTATTAACAAAAGCCTTGAAGGATAATACTCAGTGGGAGAATGCTGGAAACACTAAACTATTTCTGACGCTAATAAACACATTGAGTCAGCTCTGACTTTAAAAAAAAAACAAAAAACACTGTTAAGCTTTCATGGAGGAGCTGGGAGCGGTGGTTCAGCTGGTTAGAAAGTGAACTGGCCTTCTAGAGGACCTGAATTCAGGCCCTAGCACCCATGTCAGGCAGCTCACAGCCTCCTCTAACTCCCACTCAGGGAGGATTTGGAGCCTCTAACCTCCAAGGGCCACCTGCGCTCCTATGCACACTCCCTGCCTCCTCCATGCGAATAAAAATGAATATGTTTGCATGGGACTTACTACACGCACACGTATGCACGCACGCAAGCTCATTTATTCCACATTGACTCCTTCAGTTCTTTTAATCAGATAACAGTGCTTGTATTTTGCAGATGTGGAAACTGAAACATAAAAGGTTCAGTCACTGCCCAAGGTCCCTAAGCTCGTAAGTGACATTTGGGCCCCATAAGAGGTGATGTAAATCATTTGGTGTTCCCTTTGCAAGTCTCCCTCAGCCTTCTAAAATCCAGATTCTGTAATTTAGTGAGCTTCCTGGCTTCTAGGTAGGAAAAGAAGATTTGGATTTAACTTCTTCAGTCTATAAGATTCTTCATCCACGCCTTTAATCCCAGCACTTGCCAGGCAGAGGCAGGCGGATTTCTGAGTTCAAGGCCAGCCTTGTCTACAGAGGGAGTTCCAGGACAGCCAGGGATACACAGAGAAACCTTGTCTCGAAAAAACAAACAAACAAAAAGATTCTTCATCCACTTGAGAACAAAAATGGGGGAAATTTTAAAAGAAAAGGCTACTTGATCTCTCTAATGGATTTGATAAGAATTGACCAAAGGGGTTCTCTTCCTTGAGGCTCCGTGCCAGGGGGCTGAAATCTCAGCAGGGCCACAGTGCACGACTGTGTTGGTACTTGGCACTGGTGTTTTGCTTTTTAGTTCTTGGTTTCTACTGATTAGAGTGATATAATTTCATTTACGATGATTAGGAGGTGAGGAAGAAACCCGATTTCACAGTCCACTCCGGAACTCCACTGCGTTTCGTTTGGAGGACTCCTTTTAGCGTGCTGCCCAGCCAAGCATTAATGAACTGAAGAGCTAGGAGTTCCCTCCGAAAGCTTAGTCGTCCCAGCCACAGACCATCGTGTTTTATCCCGGGAGACTCCGGCAGTGAGTGCTGCGTCTTTGATGCTCTGGAGGTGCCAGGGAGGCCTCGCGGAGACTTCCGTCACCCACTTCAGACTTTGTAACATAAACTGGGAGCCGCTTCTTTCCTGCCTCCTCTAAAGAGTTACTATATTAAAACATTTTAGAGCTAGCAGTCCTAACTAAACGCATTCAACAGGAGGTACTGGCCACACTGTCCTACGGAAAAGTGTTACCAGTTCCACCAGAGACCTGACCAAGAGCAGTTGGACCAGCTCTACATCATTAACATCCCTCCCAAAGGTCTCAGCGCTCCTTACCTTCATGTGATTTGAACAGTGCTAAGGTCCTAAAATTACGTTTTTCCTTTACGCCTAAGTTTGGTTTTTTGGTTGCTATTTGTTTTGGGATTTTTCAAGACAGTCTGTCCCTGGGGATGGCTTCAAAGTTGCAATCCTCCTGCCCCCTGCTTCGGGAGAGCTAGGGTTACAGGTGTGCTGAGGTTTCCGGTTGTGAACTCACCTCAGCTTGTCTTCACTCCCTGTGTGGCACAGACCTTTGAACTGTATTTGTTCTCCAGGCCCTTCACCTTTCAGAACTCAATGGCGGGCTAATCGCATCCCTCTCAGGATCTTAAGCTTCCCAAAAGCTAATTATATTTGTTCCCAACCTTGTTTATGCAGGTTGTACTTTGAAATTACATCATTTAATTCAATATCACCCAAACCAAACAACTATGAGTGTGAAGAGAGTTGTAATCTTTATGAAAATAAGTTGAATGTTTGAGAGTTGATAAAGGCTTAATTTAAAAGAGAAAAAAAACTGTAGATTACATGTGCACAAAACATCCTGAAGGTTTGGGTGTGGGAGGAAAACCAAAATCTACAACAACTGTTCCTCTTGACTTGCAAGTGTCTTGAGTCCTCATGCCAGTGGTCCTCAGTTTGATAATGCCCCTACGGCGCTAGCAGGTGTCTTATACAGTCCTGGTTGGCAGCCCGCAGTCAGAGAGAAGGCTTATATCTGTGGAATGATGGAGGAAAGTCAATGGAGGAAGTCAATGGATTCACTTTCTGATTTTGCATTTAAAATAAAATTTTGATGAGCTATAGTATGGTTTATGAATTACCCAATTTAAAAGATGACTCTGGCCAAATTCAGACTCTGACTACATAGGGAAGTGAGGCTTCTCCAGCCCAGTGGCACAAGCTGGCCAGCCCAGGAGCCAGCAGAGTGAACTGCCTGGGCCCGAGCATGTCCTTGGTGCCTGTGTGTACTTTGAGAAGAATATACTCTGCTAGTTATAGAGGGACAACTCTGTAACCCCAGCATGGGGAGGCTGAGACAGAGAGATCTCAAGATCTACATCGTGAGTTGAGGATGGAAAGATAGAAAATAAAAAACAGATGCTTCAAGACCAGGCCAAATTGGACTTCTGTAAAAAGCAATAATCTATCTTTTCCTTGTTTAAACTAGAACCAGAGGGGTTGCCTTTACTAGAGTTTGGGGTACAAACTGTTACAAAATAACAAACTCGCCTCCCTTGCTGACCGGTTTTGCTGGTCTATAAGCACACCCTGCCCGGCACCTTCTGCTGAGGCTGAGCTGGTGAGCTGAGTAGGGACCCAGTGTGTAAATGTGAGGAAACAAGTCTTATTTAACAGAAAATAGTGACGGTATTGAGATCTGGCAATAAACACGTGGATCCGTAAAGAAAAAAGAAAAAGGTGTAGGAAACAATATGAGTCAGGCATAGAGCAGATATTAAAGCTCATCTGGCTTCTGAGGACAGGCTTGGTAAGCCCTCCCTTCCTTTCTTTTATGATTTTGTTTTGTTTTGTTTTGTATCAAGACAGGGTTTCTCTGTGTAGCCCTGGCTGTCCCAGAACTCCCTCTGTAGACCAGGCTGGTCTTGAAATCACAGAGATCTACCTGCTTCTGCCTCCCAAATGCTGGGATCAAAGGTGTGCACCACCATCACCAGGCTTGGTAAAATATCATTAAGTATTAGTGTCCCAGCTTTGAACTCAATTATGAGCTCAGTTTGTTACCTACATCAGTCTATAGCAACTCTGACATGGAAAATTTCCTACACTGGTCATGGTCAGAGGCAGGAAAAACCTGAGGAAGGATCCTTCCTCGAGTCACCAAAACAGGACTCTCAGTGATAACATGCAACTAGGAATATATTCTTGGTAAAATAATGAGGATGAGGATGACGATGAAGATGCTGCTGCTGCTGCTGCTGATGATGATGATGATAAACTTGGAATGGTCACTAAATAATTTTTGCCCTCAAAAGGCAAAAACAGCATTAAGAGGGTGGGGTTGTGGGAGACTTGACACCACAGTTCCCATGACAGCACTCAGCCTGTCCAGGTCTCAACAGATAAATACAAAGTTGTAAGCAAATGAAAACATTTGTCTCATTTTTGCAAGTCCCTAAATCGGATCCCAGCAACATCAATTAAAAAAATAGAAAGGGTGGGGCAGGAGTAGGGCACACCTTTAGTCCTGGCACTTGGGAGGCAGAGGCAGATGAATCACTGAGTTCAAGGCCAGCTGTTCTACAGAGCAAGTCCCAGGACAACCAGGGCTACACAGAGAAACCATGTCTCAAAAAACCAAAATAAAATAAATATATAGTTTAAAAACCAAGGGGAAAAAAAAAAAGACTGTTTGGGATGTTTGACCTGACTTCTGAGAAGGGCAGAGAAACAGCTTCATTTCAGCTTGCTAGAACTTCAATGTGAACGACACTGTGTGTCGCCTTCCAGTTGCTGTGACAAAATACCAGAGAACAGAGGCTTTAAAAGGAGAAAAGGTCTACTTTGGATCATAGTTGCAACCGTGGTTCCTTGGCCTTGCTGCCTTCAGGCCTGTGGCAAAACAGCATGGCAGCAGCGCGCTTAGCTAAATGCCAAGATGTTCACCTCCTGGGACCCTGGAAGGAGAGACAGAGAGACCCTGAGAGAGAATAATCCTAGGTTTTGAAAAGAAAGGTTGTATGTTAAATACCTCTTTACTTTTTCTTAGAAATACAAATCTATATTTTCCTAGGCTTGTCAGTGGCACCCCAGCTACTCAGGAGGCTGAGGAAGGTGAATCAGAGTTCAGGGTGAGCCTGGACTACAGGGTAAGTGTGTTCAAGTCTAGCCTGGGCTACTTAGTTAGACTCTGTCTTCAAACAAAAAGTAAAAATTAGGCGGAGGCTATTGTTCTGAGGTATCAGTGTAGCTCTTACAGAGGCAGCTTGTAAGAAGCCCTGGGTTCGGTCCTCAATCCACACATGTGGGGGTGGAGTAAGGAAGGAGGCAGGCGTGTGTGTGTGTGTGTGTGTGTGTGTGTGTCTGTGTGTCTGTGTGTCTGTGTGTGTTCAGAGTCTACCAGCATTTGGTTCTAATCCACCCAATGGGTGCTTAATTTCTTAGATTTATTTCTGACTTTATTTATATTCATCTCTAAAATCTACCCTATGCCTGTTGGAATGTGTATTTAGCCAGAAAAAAAAAGCATACACACACACACACACACAATCATGAAAAATAGAAACGTTGAGAAAATGGCGTATTTGTAGCTGCACTGCCACACTGTTTAAATCCTCCAGCCTCTTCTTCCTTCCTAGATTCTGACATTCAACACTCTCTGGAGGAGATGGCTGAGTGGGTAAAGTACCTGCTAGGCGAGAATGAGGAGGGGAGTTCAGAGTCTCTAGCACCCATGGAAATGCTAGAGTGTGGTGGCTCACCTATAATCCCAGCACTCAGGAAGAAGCCGGCAAACTAGACCATCAAGCTAGAGAGAGAGACCGCCTCCAGGAAGACATTCTTTATCAACAAACATGGGCCACATACATGTAGAATTAAAAAAAACAACAAAAGCTTCAGCGTTAACCATAAAAATTGATAGCCGTGGTAAAAAGCTGCTTGTACCCTCATGGGGTGGAACTGGAATACACACATGGTTCTGCCGGTGATGTCACTGCTGACAAAAGAATTCTTGGTGATCTCGTTTCCAAACCTAGCCAGGTTCGCCTGCTTCATACTATGCCGGTCAAGAAAGCAAGTTTGTCAAAAGAGAATTTATCCATTAGGTGACCAAGTGTGGAGATAGTAAGAGCCTGTCTCAAGCCCACCTCCTCGAAGATGGGTTTTGGACAAGGTATTGATGAGCTGGGGTATTAGGAAAGGGAATCAGAGGTTAGAAAGAGACCAGTGTTTTGCGCATGCGCGATCTCACTTTCTCAGCGGCTCAGGTCAAGGCCACTGGGTAAAGCTGTTCTCTGTACTTCAGACGCTGTTGAGTTTCAAAGCCGCCTCACATCAAGCAACTAAGAGTAAGTGACGAGGAGGCTCAATACAGACTCTCCTTCGGTTAAAACCCTGCTACACACGATTGCTTATTCCTTTAATAAAGCCAAATATTCAGTTCGCACGTGATAGTTTGTAGAAATGCTTAGCCACGAGGGAGGCGTGATTGTAAATGGTTGGCAGCAGGCTGGGTTCTTCTGATCTCAAGAAGAGGGCTTTGCTCCTAAGGTCGTGACCTTCATCAATCAGCCCTGCACCCAATCTTTCAGCGAAGGAGCAGCAGATTCTTCATAAGACTTCTTCCCCTACCCCCCCCCCACCGGAATGTGAGATCAAAGCGATGCTCAGAAAACCCTACACACAGATATTTTTCTCAGCACAGAGCAGCATAGAGAGGAGGTATTGGTTCATAGTCCAGAAGCTCTGACCCCAGGGATCAGCAGGAAGGACTGAGAGCATTCTACTTGACTTACCCTCTGCCCCAGGACGCATGAGGCCCTGGAGGTCAAGACGTGGTCTCTCTAGAGGTTTGAGTTATGAACCGATAGTCAGCCAAGTGGGGTCTGGATTTTTTAAAGTTGGTACTTGGAGGCAGAATGGCCCCGGATGTAACCAAACCGTGTGCTGCCGCACTCCTGATGTTAACTACCTCCTCGCTCCCTACCTGCCCTCTTTGCTCCCAAATCCCTTGGGATTTTCACCTGGTTTCCTTTGCAGCGTTCTTCAGCCTGACCAATCACAAGGCAGCTTCCAGCCTCTGCTTAGCTCCTTCCTTCCCTCCCTCCCTCAGATCTCACTGCCACCTCTCCTCAGCAGCTAGCTCACCCAAGCACTTGCTTTCCTTGGCCTGGCGTCCTGGGTGATTTTTACCTCTGCCTCAGGCCTGTACAGGGTATAGTCCAGATCTCCTGCTGGGCTCTCTCCTGCCTCTCTGCCAATCTTCCCAACAGTCCACCACGATGTCCTGCCAGTATACCCCTCAGCTCAGCTTCTTGCATCTGAATGACCTAGACGTGCCCAAGTTGGGAGTGTTTAGAATGTGAGACCCAGTCTTCACAGCAAACAGTGGCTGACATCCGTGGCATCATCAGAGACCTTAGAAAATTCCACCAGGACTCTCGACCTCAACTGGATTTGATTTCTTTTCGTATGCTTTCTTATTTCCTACTTTTCTGTCTTCTGCCAAATCCTTAGGCAACTGCCTTTTTTTATTAGCCTAATAAGATACCTGAAAATACTTTATAAAAACAAAAAGAAAAACAGAACATTATTGTCTCTCAGGTATCCCAGAATTCTCTATGATAGGCAGCCACTAGCAGACTTTCTTTCACACGTCCTCTGATACCCAATCCAGCTCACCCTGCATCCCAATTCTCTCTTTGAAGATGTTTCCTTTTCCCTCATAATTATCCTGTGTTAATTACTTTTGTTGCTGTTGTTCTTGCAACAAAATACCTGAATAATAACCTTAGTAATAAGGGAGAAAGATTATCTTGGCTCATGGTTCTGAGTCAGTTCTTGGGTAGTTGGAGAAACTGCTTTGGGCCTGAGGTTCGACTGGAACATTTTGGCAGTGGGGAGATACAGCAAAGGCTGCTCAACTCGCAATGGCCGAGAAGCGGAAGGAGAGGACGCCCGTGACAGCGGGCTCCCCTTTCCTATTCTTGCCCCAGCCTGTCATGCGTTGTCACCTGAACTGGGCAGGTTTCCTCCGTTAGCTGCACTGCTCTGGGAAGGCCCCACAGACACATGCAGACGTGTGCTCTACTAGCCCACGAGGCCTTCCTCCATACAATCAAGCCTGCCATTAATATCGCTATCCCGTCCCCCGATGTCTAGTCACCCTCTCACAAAACAAAGTGTGGTGGTGCACGCCTTTAGTCCCAGAACGCAGAGGCAGAGGCAGGCGAATCTGTCTGAGTTCGAGGCCAGCCTGGTCTGTAGAGTGAGTTCCAGGACAGCCTGGGCTACACAGAGAAACCCTGTCACAGGAAAAACAATCAATCAACAGCAAAAACACAGCATGCTAAACACACCTAACGACATCCTACTGCATGGTTGTAAAGCGCTGCCTGGTCGTAAAGCGCATTCTGATGTGTGGCGCCCCTATGCATTGTGGTCGGTCTGCTCTCTTTCACCAGCTGCCATCTTGGCTCATTCTCCCCAAATGCAAGACTGCCTATAAACCCAATTGCCCTTTCCCAAGCATGCCCTCCCCGGGTTCCTACCACTGTCCCCTCATCTGGAAACCTTTGCTTTGCCGGTCCAGCAACCCTTACCCTATAAAACTCCGTGCAGACACAGTTGCCAGTCCCCCTGTGGGGAGAGCTCTTTACCTATGCACCCACGGGCAGGAGAGCGCTAGGTGACTATTTTACTTAGCCCAGTACTAACTGGGCCCCCTAGTGTGCCTCACTGATCAAGCCAGTGAACTGCCAGCCTGTTGATTTTCCTCGCCAAAATAAAAAAGTGATTCATTCGCTAGGCATACTGGAGTATGTCTGTGATCCCAGGACCTCAGGAGTCAGAGGCCAGTCTGGGCTAAAAAAAAAAAAAAAAGTGTAGACGTTATAGGCTCAACTCTTTCATTATACTTTATTACCCCCGACCACATCAGATACTACATACACCAGAATTTAATGTGATGGACATTTATTGGAATGATGTCTGGAAACTTAAAGTCAACTTATGGGAGGGAATTCTTTCTGTAGAAGGTTACAACTGAGGTGACCAGAATCCCACTATGAGGCCTATAATGGAGGGCTGAGGCAAAGGTAGGAAGGAAGAAAAGGGATTTATTTATTTTCATTTAAAAGAAGAGAAAGAAGAAGGAGGAGGAAGAAGAGGAGGACGACGATGAGGGGGAGGGAGGAAGAAGATGGGAGGGGAAGGGGGAGAAGAGGAAGGAGGAGGAGGAGAAGGAGAAGGAGAAGAAGAAGAAGAAGAAGAAGAAGAAGAAGAAGAAGAAGAAGAAGAAGAAGAAGAAGAAGAAGAAGAAATAATTAACCAATGTTGTAAACACTGCCAGAATTAGTTATGGCTGGAGGCCTCGGGTGCCTGAGTGTGCAGTTGGAGGAGACCCGTAGGCTAGACAGAGTAAACGACAGGGCACAAGTGGAGGCCACAGCACAGGACACCTGGAAGCGGAGTGCTGAGTGCATAGGGTGTGGCCTACGCAGTTGCTATTTATTAATATAATTACTGCAAGTGCTCTGTGGGTCTTTAGTGGTTTGAAATGATTTGGATGCCCTTGTAACAGACAAAGCCTTAGCAGCGGTATAGATGTAGCCACAGAGCTCATGAGTCACAGATCTGGAAGTAGGAGAGGAAATCCAGGACTATAAATGGAGATTCCCAAGTCTCTTGTGTAACAACTGATATGCTTTGTAAAACGAGGTATGATGAGGCAGGAGGGGGTGCCTTAGTGGGCCCATGCTGAGGTATCACCCCCTGAGATACCAGCCATAAGATAGGTCTAGTATAAAATGAAAAAGAGAGAGGACAGACAGACAGACAGACAGAGAGACAGACACCAAACAGTCCTTTTATAGCAAGCAAGCCAGGCTTGTATCTGGGTGGTGCTAGGTAACTGTTGGGCGGAGCATAGAAGATAAGCTAAAAATAACTACATATAGGCCTGCTCACATCTTCCTGCATACCTTAAGTCAGAGGTTACTCATAAAAAGTGAGCAAAAAGCACAATATGAAACCTGTGTGAATCTCTGTCACACTACATTGCATAGGGGAAACAGCGTCTGGCTTTGTTGTCTACACATACAATTTGTTTCCCAAATATTTTTAACCCACCGTTGGCCAAATCTACAACTGTGGTACCCACTGACAGCCTCTGTCACTGAGGAGATTTAAGCGTGTTCCCCACGCAGACATACAAAAGTTCATTCGCCTGTGTACTAATCAACTGGGCATCAGTATTTCACAAAGTACGTGTGTACGTTTCAGAACACCACTCTGTCCAAAGGAAAAAAACACAATTTTCTGCTTGCCTATTAAAATAGGATGAGGTTAAGTATTGGAGTCTTACAAAAGAGATTCGGGCGCAAGGAGATCAGACCACTTGCCAAAGGACACAGGACAGGCAGGCGGCAGATCTCAGCATTTGCCAGAAGTCTTTGCAAGAGCCTTCAGGCTGCCCTGAGTCCTTCCCCGCAGAACTGCTCTTCCCGGGGACCGCCTCTATTCATGCTTCCTGTCTCTGAGCCTCTATGGAGAGGGACGGTCCTTTTGAGCACTTTAGGGAGTGCAGACCTTCCTTAGAGGTAAACAAAGACTAAAGGTGATCTGGAATGAGAACACCCACCCACCCCTCTGCATTCCTCAGCTCCCTGGGCTCCAGTGACTGCTGCCTCACACATAGTTCTCCTGGGTTCACTCCTGCACGTACACACCAGGTACCTCCGAGGCTTTCATCAACCGGCTTGCGGTCTTCTAATTGATGAGCGATTACGGACAGAGAGAGCAAAGGATGCAAAATAGGAGAACGTGACGGAGACTCAGACCTCGGGAGTAGGTTTCCAGTAACTGTAATCCTTGAAGGAACTCCACGGCTGCACTGTAGAAGTGGCTTCCTGTAGAAGCGACTTCCTGTAGAAGCTGTTGTGCCCGCTGGGAGAATTTGACAGGACATTTACTGAACTCTGAGTACAAGTTTGTCAGTGGTAACTAAAAATCTGCTTTCTCTGGAAGTTATCCGACTTTATTGTATAGACAAAAAAAATTGTTTGGGTATTTTAATGCCAGCCAGGAGATGACAGACGCAGTGGCCAAGACTGGCCTTGCTTTGGAATACCCTTCTTAGGAGCCTTGAGTTTTGGAACCTACAAACTTAGTTTCAACGTGACATCTTTCAAAGCAATTAGAAACACTTTACCCAGAGGCTGGCAACGATTTCTCCCTCCCTTAACCCACTTTTTTTAAAAAGGAGACTTATTAGATCTAAAATAAGACCTAATTATAAATAGCCTGCACAAAAAAAAAATCAATAAACTTTCCTTAATCCCTGCCCCCAGTGGGAAAAAAAGAGACGCCCTGCGTGTCTTTCCAAAAAAGTCAGTATTTACACAAAGGTTTGTGGTGCCAGACTGAGAGCTCAAGATGCCCTGGGTTCCTTGCAGCTGCCCGCACGCTCCGAGCCTTGCATGACTTATTTGGCGCTAGCTAATCTCGGCTCCAGGCTTGCTTACATTTTTTGGGTTACCCTTTCGCCTGGAATACATCTCCATGTTCTCATTAGCGCTGTCTGCCCAGCCGGGGCCTGCGCTCTTCTGTTGCTGTTACTTTCTGTACTGCCATTCGTAATCTTGACTGCCCGAAGCACAAAGCCAGGCCCTGGTGTGTTCCTTGTCAACCTGACACTTTCCCTTCCTGGGCCAGGCCACATCGAGGCTGAGACTCCTCCCTCTCTTCCCTGTTCCCAAAAGCTATGCCCAGTTACAGCCTTTCTTATGATGTTTATAGGATGCCGATGACGACGACGACGACGACGACGACGACGATGATGACGACGACGACAATTCTGAGCACAGACAGAATGGCGAAGCTTTCCACCTGGATCATTGTGTCTTAACGCGGCTGTCGACCAATATGGCAAATTTCTTTTCTGCCACTCGCTGCATAAAACAGGGACTTTATGGGCCCCTCCCATGGCCACTGTGGTTCCTATTCTCCAGTGATGAGTCTCTTCAGAAAATGACAATATGCTTCCTCTTAAAGTTCACCATTTAAAATATTTTGTTTTGCATAGAAATATGTACATAGTCATCAGAAAACACTCCTAATTCTCCAGAGACAAGCACTGTTTGATGATGCAACTCTTAATTTTTTTAAAGATTTATTTATTATTATATGCAAGTATGCGATAGCTGTCTTCAGACACAGAAGACGTCAGGTCTCATTACAGATGGTTGTGAGCCACCATGTTGTTGCTGGAATTTGAACTCAGGACCTTCAGAAGAGCAGTCAGTGCTCTTAATCACTGAGCCATCTCTCCAGCCCTGGTGCAACTCTTATTTAAGAATAGATTTCGTTGTATTTCATTCATTACAGGCGTAAAAGAACCTTTGATATGAGATGAAAAACTTCTATGGGGTAATTTTCACCCTGAAACTTAAACGTTTCAGTTTAATTAGGAGAGCATCAGGCAAACTTAAACTGAGGCATACTCTACAAAATATTCATCAAATAACCAGTATTTGATGAATAACCAGTATTCATCAAAACCATCAAGGTCGTCAAAAAACCCGGGGAAAGTTCCAGGAGGTGGTGGCGCACGCCTTTAATCCCAGAACTTGGAGACAGAGGCAGAAATCTCACTGTGATTTCAAGGCCAGCCTGGTCTACAGAGCAAGGTCCAGGACAGCCAGAGCTACACTGAGAAACCTTGTCTTGGAGAAAACAAAAACAACAAAACAAAACAAAATACCCAAGGGAAGTCTGAGAAAATACCAGGGGGAGCTTAGAGGGTGTGGTCCCTAAGCAAGCTGGGATAGTCCTAAAGGCCAAATCCTAAACTGGAAACCAGTAGATGAAGCTTTGGAAATCCTCATAAGGAGCAGGCCAAAGTCCACGGGCCACAGCACTCAGGAAGCAGAGGCAGGACCGCAAATCCAAGGCTAGCCTGGGCTACACTCTGAGACCCAGTCCCAAAAAAAGAAAAAGGACTTGGGATAATACGTTTGCCTAGCGTGCATGAAGCCCTGGGTTCCATTCCCAGCACTATAAAAAATAATATAAGTTTAACCGGTACAAAATATTTCCAATCCCGCCGTGAAAGTACACACATAGGTCAAACCAGTACTGGTTCATTGGTTGTTATGAACACAGAATTTAGCATTGGTACAAGCTGAATATTGGGTTTGAGAACTCTCTAAATCTTTGCAGCTTATCAGTACATCTAAAACTGCTCTCAAATTTTGAAAGTATATTTCCTTAAAGCATGACATGATCAGTAGGAGGGGGGAAATGTAGGTAATCTGGAAGCGTGTAGAACCGGAGGCGACCGGAAGTGACAGGTTTTCTGTTTCCCTCTCCCCAGCTCACTGACCCGGTCTCGGGGGACTATTTCCTCATAGTGCATGTTTGAGCTCATGTTGAAATACAATTTTTTGTCTTAGCTTTTTGTGTGTTTGTTTAGTGTTACAACATAAGCCTTCTCTGGTGACTCTTAAAAATCCTTTCTAAAGCCCACTTTAGAGGTTACGTAGTGTCCATTGCACTTTCTCTTGGCAAAATGGTTCGTGAGCCAAGCCTATGTTTCTGAGAGTTTTGTTCTAACTGTTGTGTTCGTCGAGCGGCTCCAGAAAGACCACACCAGGCCAAACAGTTCCACGTGAGGTTTATTAAGGGAGAGACCGGCAAAGGTGGAAAAGAGAAGGGGGGAGGGGGAGAGAGAGAGAGAGGGGGGAGGGGAGGGGAGGGAAGGGGAGGGGAGGGGAGGGGAGAGAGATCAGAGGGTTCTTCCTTTTATATGAACAGTGCCCCGGCCACAGGTAATGGTGGGAGGTAAGACAAGTGGATTCTGGGAGTATGGTGACTGTTGCCTTGGCAACAGGTGTGTGGGTCGTGCTGGCACCTAGATATGATGTCACTGGGTTCGGAGATCCTGATACCAACACTATAATTTAGAATGCTTTCTTCTGCTCTTTTTCTCCTCCAGGCAACAGGGAAGTCAGCAGAATCTCCATCTGTGATCTTTTGGGGTCTTCTCAAATTTTTTTCATAAAATTCATTTCAGGAGAGTTTGAGTTTAAAAGATTTTCTTCCTTTGTTCCTCATGAGAAAGACATTTATCATCCAGTAGGCCTAACCTAGATCACCAATGGCTAAAACCAGGACTGTGTGAGAACACTGATGTAGGTTGGGTTGTATGTTCTACAAACATGTCTTCCTGAGGCCTCATTTCCATGCATGGTCCGTAGTCTAACATGACCTTATTCAAAAATGAGGTCAAAATGCAATCTGGAACGATGAAGTCAGAGTACACTAGGGTGGGCCCTAAATCCAGGGACTGATAGCCATCTGCTGCTTTTGTTTGCTGATCTGAACCCTCCCCCAAAGGCCCACGAGTGGTAAAGGGAAGGTTTTAAAAAGTGGGGATTTATAGAAAGAAGGCAATCTAGTCATTAGGGTTATGGTTTCGAAGGGAACAGTGGGACCTTGTCCCTTACTTGAGTCCTAGCCATAAAGCAAATGATTTTGCCCCACTACATACCCAAGTCATGAAGTACTTATTTAGCACAAACGTAGAAGGAACAGGCCCAATCAACCATGGACACAATCCTTCAGAACCGCGGCTCACAGTAACCCCTCCCCCCCTTTATAAGGTGTTTGTCATGAGTTGTTTTCTTGTTGCTTTCTTTTGTTACAGTCACAGAAAGCCGGCTGACGCCAGATGAAGGCTCAGAGATACACGCAGAATCCAGTGTGAAAGCAGGAGAGACTGGAGCCATAATCTATAGGCCACAGGACACCAGGGATCACCAGCCTCCCCCAAGGCCAGGAAAGAACATGGAGCAGAGTCCCGCTCTGACCCCTGCAAAAGAACCAACCTGCCGACATGTTCATTTTCCACATTGTCTCCAGAACTATGAGCTAGTACGTTTCAGTTGTTTTAAGCCACCCAGCTTGTGACATTTTATTATAACAGCCCTAGGAAATTAAATGCAATGGGCCGTGGCCTCAGATGACTCCCGTTCAGGCTGAGCTTTGAGAAAAACAAAAAGAGGAAAAGGGGGAAAGCCGTGGTTCTGCCTGCCAGGGTCAGTGAGAGGGATTCACAGAGACTGTGTGGGTGAAGGGCTCAGCGAGGGGCGGCCCGACCACAGGAGTCTGATGGCAGTTCCCTGCTCTCCTCCAGAAGGCCATTTCCTCTGGTGGGAGAGAGGGCCACAGGGATAACTTCCTTCCCTGCCATCTGTGTGCATGCTATTTCTAGAAGTTCTGAGTTACCGCTCACCAGGATAAGCCTTTAACACACAAATCTCTGGTTTGAGACGACACTGGTTTCAAAACTTTAGCTGCAGCAGGATAAATAACTTCATCACTGGGACTGGAGAGATGGTTCAGTGGTTAAGAGCTCTGACTGCTCTTCTAGAGGACCCTGGTTCAATTCCCAGCAACCACATGGCATCTCACAACTGTCTGTAACTCCAAGATCTGACAACCTCACATAGACATACTTACAGGCAAAAAACATAACAATGTGCATAAAATAAAAATAAATAATTTTTAAAAAATAACCTCATTGCTCACTTTCCTCACTTTAAGTCATTTGTAATTAATTTTCTTTGGAAACACATATACACACCTAACTTTAACAATGGCTGCTGTATATATTTTCCAATTTTTCTAAGGTGAACAAGTATTTCTGTTACAGTGAAAACATTGCTATAAAATCTGCTCTAAAGGAGGGTCATACACACACACACACACACACACACAGCATGACTAGGTAGACAGAGTCCTCTCAAAAGAAAGCAGTTAGGCTGATGAGGAGAATACCATATTAGAAATAACTCTTGAGGGCTGGAGAGGTGGCTCAGTGGTTAAGAGCACCGATTTCTCTTCCAGAGGACCCTGGTTCAATTCACAGCAACCACATGGTGGCTCACAGCCATCTGTAATGGGATCCATGTCCTCTTCTGATGTGTCTGAAGATAGCTACAGTGTACTCATATTAAAAAATAATAGCCGGGCGGTGGTGGCGCACGCCTTTAATCCCAGCACTTGGGAGGCAAAGGCAGGAGGATTTCTGAGTTCGAGGCCAGCCTGGTCTACAAAGTGAGTTCCAGGACAGCCAGGGCTACACAGAGAAACCCTGTCTCGAAAAAACCAAAAAAATAAAAAATAAAAATAAATAAATAAATAAATAGGACTGGAGAGATGGCTCAGCGTTTAAGAGCACTGACTGCTCTTCCAAAGGTCCTGAGTTCAAACCCCAGCAACCAGCATCCGTAACAAGATATGAATCCCTCTTCTGGAGTGTCTAAAGACAGCTACAGTGTACTTACATATAATAAATAAATAAATCTTTAAAAAATAATAAATACGTCTTAAAAAAAGAAATAGCTTTTAAAGGGTGTCTTTCATCTCAACACCCAGGAAGCAGAGGCAGTGAGTTTGAGGGACCCCTGGTCTATATAGATGAGTCAGGGATACATAGTGAGACTGTATCTCAAAAGAAAGAGGAGGAGGAGGAGGAGGAAAGAGAGGGAAAAAAGAAAGAGAAAAAGAGCCAAACTTCGTTGTACACATCTTTAACTCCAGCACTCAGGAGGCAGAGGCAAGAGATCTCTGAATTTCTGGGCTTCACTGGGTAGGGAAGTCAGGAGTGGGTTAGTAAGATGATTCTGACTTGAGCCATCTTAGG
The DNA here is from genome assembly GCA_036184795.1 of Tokudaia tokunoshimensis. Taxonomy (NCBI): domain Eukaryota; kingdom Metazoa; phylum Chordata; class Mammalia; order Rodentia; family Muridae; genus Tokudaia; species Tokudaia tokunoshimensis. The sequence continues at coordinate 37,126,182 of BTHU01000019.1, forward strand.
AGGCTACATGTGAAGCATCTGTGAGGCCAGCCTGGTCTATGTAGTAAGTTCCAGGTTAGCCAGAGCTACATAGTGAGACCTGTCTGAGAGAGAGAGAGAGAGAGAGAGAGAGAGAGAGAGAGAGAGAGAGAGAGAGAGAAGAGAGAGAGGAAAAGGAAAGAAAATAACTTTCAAGTGTGACCTGGAGACCTCTCAGTCCAAGGCACCATTTTTTAAAGGTTCACAAGGTACCATAGGGTCTTAAGATAAACGTGTCAGGACTTTATTCCCTTTGTGGTATAGAGGATAGAGTCTTAAAAGAGTTTTGTAGTGAGAATTTTCATTTCTTTGAAAAAACACTGAAATATTACAGGAATATGTCTTCACTTTAATCCCAGGTGTGGGATGGGGGCTGCTTCAGATTGTTCACAGCAGCTGACTACGATTTGCCTTGCGCTTTAGCAAAGGTGTGATTTTTGGTGGCTGCCTATAGTTTCTGCAATTGTGTGATGTTTAGAACCCTCTTCAGAGGGTATAGAAATGCTAGAGCCCCAAGTGGTGAGTTGTTGACTGGTTGCAGTTTGTCAAGTAATTGTGAGCAAAGAAGAAACGAAAAAGAAATAAGATATCCAGCCCCCTTATCGTTTTTTTCTCTTCCATCTAGGAGGTTGAAAGGCTGGAAAAAGGGTGGTGAAGGGCAGAAAAAAGAAGAACCCACAAAGTAGCAGAGAGTCCGGCTAGAGAGTTTAATGAATTTTGTTACAACGCTAGGGTTTGGATAGCAAGGGGAACCATCTCTCAGACGTCCCTTGAACTTCAAATGGGAACCAAGGAAGGCTGTGAGCAGTGTAGCATCTGTAGTTCTCCATGAAAATGGAGTGGCACCTTCAGTGTCTGCTGAAGATCCCAACAGTGACTCTGCATTGTTTATCTAATAGTATACGCTCAGGATTTACAGCCTCTGCATGGAAGCTGGGCTTCTCTGGGTAGGAAGCTTATGAGGGGGTTGGTGATGGATCTGGCTTGAGCCCTCTCAGGAGGCTCTGTGTGAAGCATGAACCAGGTCTGGAGGATCTGCTTCCAAAGTGTCTCATTCATATGGCTGACAGTTGATGCTACCTGGGGTAGGAAGGCATCTCCACAGGTCTGGCTTCCTCCAGGACGACTGATCCAAGAACAAGCATGATGGTTGACTTAATGTCATACTCAATGATCTGCAGTATTATATTGGGAGGAGGATACCCCTAACACACACACACACACACACACACACACACACACACACACACACACACACAAACACACAGAGGATCCCTGGGTAACCTTTTGGAAGCTGGCTGCCAATCTCTCCACAGGATAAAGTCATGATAATAACATTATCAGCAGATCCTTGGATGATTGCCAGGCAACAAACCCCGAGGCTGGGAAAATTCAAAACCCTAGCACCAACTTTCTGAATCCAGAAGCTGAAGCATTCAAAATATGCCTGGCTGCATAGAGACCTGTTAAAAATGAACCAAGAGGTCAGAAAACCCCGACAAGCACTCCACCCCAATTCAACACTTCCCCCAACTCCTTAGCCACTTCTGATCTATATGCTGTGGTATGCACAAATCCTGGGTCTATTGATCTACTTTTGAAGCAAACTTTATAACAAGGAAGTCCAAATCCTTCATAGAAATACAGAAAATACCCTCATGGTCCTTCCCAGTCAACTTCCTAACTCCTTCCACATATTCACATGCCAAAGCCACAACCATTATCCTGACATCTTCCTGTTGCAGGATTTAACATGTCCTAGGAATTTGTCTTAGTTAGGGTTTTACTGCTGTGAACAGACACCGGGCCAAGGCAAGTCTTATAAAGAACAACATTTAATTGGAGCTGGCTTACAGTTTCAGAGATTCAGTCAATTACCATCAAGGCCAGAGCATGGCAACATCCAGACAGACATGGTGCAGAAAATGTTGAATGTTCTACATCTTCATCTGAAGGCTGCTAGCAGAAGACTGGCTTCCAGGCAGCTAGGATGAGGATCTTAAAGCCCACACCCACAGTGACACACCTACTCCAACGAGGCCACACATACTACAACAGGGCCACACCTTCTAATAGTGCCACTCCCTGGGGGGAGCACATACAACCATCACAGGATTCAAATAAACAAAATCATACAGTATGTTTATTGTCTTTTTCATAGATATTTATTTATTTATTTTATGTATATTAGTACACTAAAGCTGTAGCTTCACAAATGGTTGTGAGCCACCATGTGGCTGCTGGGGTTTGAACTCAGGACCTCTGGAAAAGCAATCGGTACTCTTACCCGCTGAGCCATCTCTCCAGATTGTTGTCTTTTCAATCCCATCTCTGATAGGGAACCCATGCTCACATGCTCCAGGAACATCTCTAGAAGAGGGCAGGTGCACATCCTAACAAATGTGCTGGGGTCTGAGAATACAGGATCACTGCTCTGGCCTTGATGTTTCCTCACCATGCTCTCCCTCACAGGCACCTCTTCCTCTCTTCTCTGGACATCATTGCTTCTCATACCCAGAAGCCTGGCAT